>JAWNOB010000083.1:4200000-4627822 GCA_035046265.1 Drosophila bunnanda | reverse complement strand
ATTTATTAACCTAGTAAAAACTAGCATAGAACAGCTTTCCGAATTGAATTTAATGCATTTTTGGCTTAGTCATGAGATTTTTAAATCTTGATTTGTCGAAAAAATTCTCATATAACAATATCGTAAAATCTACTAAAAAATGGTATTATACTTCTGTTCAGAAGCTTGTAACGCAGTGAAGGAGTCATTTCCGACCCTATAAATCATATATATTCTTGATCAGCATCAAAATACGAGTCGATCTAGCCGTCTCCGGACGAAAACAAAATTTTTCAAAAATTTGCGATTTTTGCAAAAAAAGGAAAGGGGTTACATCATTCAAATTTTCAAAAATTGGCCAAAAATTGAATTTTTTTAGGTTTTCAACTGAGTATGCAGATTTATTAACCTAGTAAAAACTAGCATAGAACAGCTTTCCGAATTGAATTTAATGCATTTTTGGCTTAGTTATGAGATTTTTAAATCTTGATTTGTCGAAAAAATTCTCATATAACAATATCGTAAAATCTACTAAAAAATGGTATTATACTTCTGTTCAGAAGCTTGTAACGCAGTGAAGGAGTCATTTCCGACCCTATAAATCATATATATTCTTGATCAGCATCAAAATACGAGTCGATCTAGCCGTCTCCGGACGAAAACAAAATTTTTCAAAAATTTGCGATTTTTGCAAAAAAAGGAAAGGGGTTACATCATTCAAATTTTCAAAAATTGGCCAAAAATTTAATTTTTTTAGGTTTTCAACTGAGTATGCAGATTTATTAACCTAGTAAAAACTAGCATAGAACAGCTTTCCGAATTGAATTTAATGCATTTTTGGCTTAGTTATGAGATTTTTAAATCTTGATTTGTCGAAAAAATTCTCATATAACAATATCGTAAAATCTACTAAAAAATGGTATTATACTTCTGTTCAGAAGCTTGTAACGCAGTGAAGGAGTCATTTCCGACCCTATAAATCATATATATTCTTGATCAGCATCAAAATACGAGTCGATCTAGCCGTCTCCGGACGAAAACAAAATTTTTCAAAAATTTGCGATTTTTGCAAAAAAAAGGAAAGGGGTTACATCATTCAAATTTTCAAAAATTGGCCAAAAATTGAATTTTTTTAGGTTTTCAACTGAGTATGCAGATTTATTAACCTAGTAAAAACTAGCATAGAACAGCTTTCCGAATTGAATTTAATGCATTTTTGGCTTAGTTATGAGATTTTTAAATCTTGATTTGTCGAAAAAATTCTCATATAACAATATCGTAAAATCTACTAAAAAATGGTATTATACTTCTGTTCAGAAGCTTGTAACGCAGTGAAGGAGTCATTTCCGACCCTATAAATCATATATATTCTTGATCAGCATCAAAATACGAGTCGATCTAGCCGTCTCCGGACGAAAACAAAATTTTTCAAAAATTTGCGATTTTTGCAAAAAAAGGAAAGGGGTTACATCATTCAAATTTTCAAAAATTGGCCAAAAATTGAATTTTTTAGGTTTTCAGCTGAGTATGCAGATTTATTAACCTAGTAAAAACTAGCATAGAACAGCTTTCCGAATTGAATTTAATGCATTTTTGGCTTAGTTATGAGATTTTTAAATCTTGATTTGTCGAAAAAATTCTCATATAACAATATCGTAAAATCTACTAAAAAATGGTATTATACTTCTGTTCAGAAGCTTGTAATGCAGTGAAGGAGTCATTTCCGACCCTATAAATCATATATATTCTTGATCAGCATCAAAATACGAGTCGATCTAGCCGTCTCCGGACGAAAACAAAATTTTTCAAAAATTTGCGATTTTTGCAAAAAAAGGAAAGGGGTTACATCATTCAAATTTTCAAAAATTGGCCAAAAATTGAATTTTTTTAGGTTTTCAACTGAGTATGCAGATTTATTAACCTAGTAAAAACTAGCATAGAACAGCTTTCCGAATTGAATTTAATGCATTTTTGGCTTAGTTATGAGATTTTTAAATCTTGATTTGTCGAAAAAATTCTCATATAACAATATCGTAAAATCTACTAAAAAATGGTATTATACTTCTGTTCAGAAGCTTGTAACGCAGTGAAGGAGTCATTTCCGACCCTATAAATCATATATATTCTTGATCAGCATCAAAATACGAGTCGATCTAGCCGTCTCCGGACGAAAACAAAATTTTTCAAAAATTTGCGATTTTTGCAAAAAAAGGAAAGGGGTTACATCATTCAAATTTTCAAAAATTGGCCAAAAATTGAATTTTTTTAGGTTTTCAACTGAGTATGCAGATTTATTAACCTAGTAAAAACTAGCATAGAACAGCTTTCCGAATTGAATTTAATGCATTTTTGGCTTAGTTATGAGATTTTTAAATCTTGATTTGTCGAAAAAATTCTCATATAACAATATCGTAAAATCTACTAAAAAATGGTATTATACTTCTGTTCAGAAGCTTGTAACGCAGTGAAGGAGTCATTTCCGACCCTATAAATCATATATATTCTTGATCAGCATCAAAATACGAGTCGATCTAGCCGTCTCCGGACGAAAACAAAATTTTTCAAAAATTTGAGATTTTTGCAAAAAAAGAAAGGGGTTACATCATTCAAATTTTCAAAAATTGGCCAAAAATTGAATTTTTTTAGGTTTTCAACTGAGTATGCAGATTTATTAACCTAGTAAAAACTAGCATAGAACAGCTTTCCGAATTGAATTTAATGCATTTTTGGCTTAGTTATGAGATTTTTAAATCTTGATTTGTCGAAAAAATTCTCATATAACAATATCGTAAAATGTACTAAAAAATGGTATTATACTTCTGTTCAGAAGCTTGTAACGCAGTGAAGGGAGTCATTTCCGACCCTATAAATCATATATATTCTTGATCAGCATCAAAATGCGAGTCGATCTAGCCGTCTCCGGACGAAAACAAAATTTTTCAAAAATTTGCGATTTTTGCAAAAAAAGGAAAGGGGTTACATCATTCAAATTTTCAAAAATTGGCCAAAAATTGAATTTTTTTAGGTTTTCAACTGAGTATGCAGATTTATTAACCTAGTAAAAACTAGCATAGAACAGCTTTCCGAATTGAATTTAATGCATTTTTGGCTTAGTTATGAGATTTTTAAATCTTGATTTGTCGAAAAAATTCTCATATAACAATATCGTAAAATCTACTAAAAAATGGTATTATACTTCTGTTCAGAAGCTTGTAACGCAGTGAAGGAGTCATTTCCGACCCTATAAATCATATATATTCTTGATCAGCATCAAAATACGAGTCGATCTAGCCGTCTCCGGACGAAAACAAAATTTTTCAAAAACTTGCGATTTTTGCAAAAAAAGGAAAGGGGTTACATCATTCAAATTTTCAAAAATTGGCCAAAAATTGAATTTTTTTAGGTTTTCAACTGAGTATGCAGATTTATTAACCTAGTAAAAACTAGCATAGAACAGCTTTCCGAATTGAATTTAATGCATTTTTGGCTTAGTTATGAGATTTTTAAATCTTGATTTGTCGAAAAAATTCTCATATAACAATATCGTAAAATCTACTAAAAAATGGTATTATACTTCTGTTCAGAAGCTTGTAACGCAGTGAAGGAGTCATTTCCGACCCTATAAATCATATATATTCTTGATCAGCATCAAAATGCGAGTCGATCTAGCCGTCTCCGGACGAAAACAAAATTTTTCAAAAATTTGCGATTTTTGCAAAAAAAGGAAAGGGGTTACATCATTCAAATTTTCAAAAATTGGCCAAAAATTGAATTTTTTTAGGTTTTCAACTGAGTATGCAGATTTATTAACCTAGTAAAAACTAGCATAGAACAGCTTTCCGAATTGAATTTAATGCATTTTTGGCTTAGTTATGAGATTTTTAAATCTTGATTTGTCGAAAAAATTCTCATATAACAATATCGTAAAATCTACTAAAAAATGGTATTATACTTCTGTTCAGAAGCTTGTAACGCAGTGAAGGAGTCATTTCCGACCCTATAAATCATATATATTCTTGATCAGCATCAAAATGCGAGTCGATCTAGCCGTCTCCGGACGAAAACAAAATTTTTCAAAAATTTGCGATTTTTGCAAAAAAAGGAAAGGGGTTACATCATTCAAATTTTCAAAAATTGGCCAAAAATTGAATTTTTTTAGGTTTTCAACTGAGTAATCTGCATACTACATACATACTACTATATATTCTTGATCAGCATCAAAATACGAGTCGATCTAGCCGTCTCCGGACGAAAACAAAATTTTTCAAAAATTTGCGATTTTTGCAAAAAAAGGAAAGGGGTTACATCATTCAAATTTTCAAAAATTGGCCAAAAATTGAATTTTTTTAGGTTTTCAACTGAGTATGCAGATTTATTAACCTAGTAAAAACTAGCATAGAACAGCTTTCCGAATTGAATTTAATGCATTTTTGGCTTAGTTATGAGATTTTTAAATCTTGATTTGTCGAAAAAATTCTCATATAACAATATCGTAAAATGTACTAAAAAATGGTATTATACTTCTGTTCAGAAGCTTGTAACGCAGTGAAGGAGTCATTTCCGACCCTATAAATCATATATATTCTTGATCAGCATCAAAATGCGAGTCGATCTAGCCGTCTCCGGACGAAAACAAAATTTTTCAAAAATTTGCGATTTTTGCAAAAAAAGGAAAGGGGTTACATCATTCAAATTTTCAAAAATTGGCCAAAAATTGAATTTTTTTAGGTTTTCAACTGAGTATGCAGATTTATTAACCTAGTAAAAACTAGCATAGAACAGCTTTCCGAATTGAATTTAATGCATTTTTGGCTTAGTTATGAGATTTTTAAATCTTGATTTGTCGAAAAAATTCTCATATAACAATATCGTAAAATGTACTAAAAAATGGTATTATACTTCTGTTCAGAAGCTTGTAACGCAGTGAAGGAGTCATTTCCGACCCTATAAATCATATATATTCTTGATCAGCATCAAAATGCGAGTCGATCTAGCCGTCTCCGGACGAAAACAAAATTTTTCAAAAATTTGCGATTTTTGCAAAAAAAGGAAAGGGGTTACATCATTCAAATTTTCAAAAATTGGCCAAAAATTGAATTTTTTTAGGTTTTCAACTGAGTATGCAGATTTATTAACCTAGTAAAAACTAGCATAGAACAGCTTTCCGAATTGAATTTAATGCTTTTTTGGCTTAGTTATGAGATTTTTAAATCTTGATTTGTCGAAAAAATTCTCATATAACAATATCGTAAAATGTACTAAAAAATGGTATTATACTTCTGTTCAGAAGCTTGTAACGCAGTGAAGGAGTCATTTCCGACCCTATAAATCATATATATTCTTGATCAGCATCAAAATGCGAGTCGATCTAGCCGTCTCCGGACGAAAACAAAATTTTTCAAAAATTTGCGATTTTTGCAAAAAAAGGAAAGGGGTTACATCATTCAAATTTTCAAAAATTGGCCAAAAATTGAATTTTTTTAGGTTTTCAACTGAGTATGCAGATTTATTAACCTAGTAAAAACTAGCATAGAACAGCTTTCCGAATTGAATTTAATGCATTTTTGGCTTAGTTATGAGATTTTTAAATCTTGATTTGTCGAAAAAATTCTCATATAACAATATCGTAAAATGTACTAAAAAATGGTATTATACTTCTGTTCAGAAGCTTGTAACGCAGTGAAGGAGTCATTTCCGACCCTATAAATCATATATATTCTTGATCAGCATCAAAATGCGAGTCGATCTAGCCGTCTCCGGACGAAAACAAAATTTTTCAAAAATTTGCGATTTTTGCAAAAAAAGGAAAGGGGTTACATCATTCAAATTTTCAAAAATTGGCCAAAAATTGAATTTTTTTAGGTTTTCAACTGAGTATGCAGATTTATTAACCTAGTAAAAACTAGCATAGAACAGCTTTCCGAATTGAATTTAATGCATTTTTGGCTTAGTTATGAGATTTTTAAATCTTGATTTGTCGAAAAAATTCTCATATAACAATATCGTAAAATGTACTAAAAAATGGTATTATACTTCTGTTCAGAAGCTTGTAACGCAGTGAAGGAGTCATTTCCGACCCTATAAATCATATATATTCTTGATAAGCATCAAAATGCGAGTCGATCTAGCCGTCTCCGGACGAAAACAAAATTTTTCAAAAATTTGCGATTTTTGCAAAAAAAGGAAAGGGGTTACATCATTCAAATTTTCAAAAATTGGCCAAAAATTGAATTTTTTTAGGTTTTCAACTGAGTATGCAGATTTATTAACCTAGTAAAAACTAGCATAGAACAGCTTTCCGAATTGAATTTAATGCATTTTTATTTATTTAATTATTTATTTATTAACCTAGTAAAAACTAGCATAGAACAGCTTTCCGAATTGAATTTAATGCATTTTTGGCTTAGTTATGAGATTTTTAATTCTTGATTTGTCGAAAAAATTCTCATATAACAATATCGTAAAATGTACTAAAAAATGGTATTATACTTCTGTTCAGAAGCTTGTAACGCAGTGAAGGAGTCATTTCCGACCCTATAAATCATATATATTCTTGATCAGCATCAAAATGCGAGTCGATCTAGCCGTCTCCGGACGAAAACAAAATTTTTCAAAAATTTGCGATTTTTGCAAAAAAAGGAAAGGGGTTACATCATTCAAATTTTCAAAAATTGGCCAAAAATTGAATTTTTTTAGGTTTTCAACTGAGTATGCAGATTTATTAACCTAGTAAAAACTAGCATAGAACAGCTTTCCGAATTGAATTTAATGCATTTTTGGCTTAGTTATGAGATTTTTAAATCTTGATTTGTCGAAAAAATTCTCATATAACAATATCGTAAAATGTACTAAAAAATGGTATTATACTTCTGTTCAGAAGCTTGTAACGCAGTGAAGGAGTCATTTCCGACCCTATAAATCATATATATTCTTGATAAGCATCAAAATGCGAGTCGATCTAGCCGTCTCCGGACGAAAACCAAAATTTTTCAAAAATTTGCGATTTTTGCAAAAAAAGGAAAGGGGTTACATCATTCAAATTTTCAAAAATTGGCCAAAAATTGAATTTTTTTAGGTTTTCAACTGAGTAATCTGCATACTACATACATACTACTATATATTCTTGATCAGCATCAAAATACGAGTCGATCTAGCCGTCTCCGGACGAAAACAAAATTTTTCAAAAATTTGCGATTTTTGCAAAAAAAGGAAAGGGGTTACATCATTCAAATTTTCAAAAATTGGCCAAAAATTGAATTTTTTTAGGTTTTCAACTGAGTATGCAGATTTATTAACCTAGTAAAAACTAGCATAGAACAGCTTTCCGAATTGAATTTAATGCATTTTTGGCTTAGTTATGAGATTTTTAAATCTTGATTTGTCGAAAAAATTCTCATATAACAATATCGTAAAATGTACTAAAAAATGGTATTATACTTCTGTTCAGAAGCTTGTAACGCAGTGAAGGAGTCATTTCCGACCCTATAAATCATATATATTCTTGATCAGCATCAAAATGCGAGTCGATCTAGCCGTCTCCGGACGAAAACAAAATTTTTCAAAAATTTGCGATTTTTGCAAAAAAAGGAAAGGGGTTACATCATTCAAATTTTCAAAAATTGGCCAAAAATTGAATTTTTTTAGGTTTTCAACTGAGTATGCAGATTTATTAACCTAGTAAAAACTAGCATAGAACAGCTTTCCGAATTGAATTTAATGCATTTTTGGCTTAGTTATGAGATTTTTAAATCTTGATTTGTCGAAAAAATTCTCATATAACAATATCGTAAAATGTACTAAAAAATGGTATTATACTTCTGTTCAGAAGCTTGTAACGCAGTGAAGGAGTCATTTCCGACCCTATAAATCATATATATTCTTGATCAGCATCAAAATGCGAGTCGATCTAGCCGTCTCCGGACGAAAACAAAATTTTTCAAAAATTTGCGATTTTTGCAAAAAAAGGAAAGGGGTTACATCATTCAAATTTTCAAAAATTGGCCAAAAATTGAATTTTTTTAGGTTTTCAACTGAGTATGCAGATTTATTAACCTAGTAAAAACTAGCATAGAACAGCTTTCCGAATTGAATTTAATGCTTTTTTGGCTTAGTTATGAGATTTTTAAATCTTGATTTGTCGAAAAAATTCTCATATAACAATATCGTAAAATGTACTAAAAAATGGTATTATACTTCTGTTCAGAAGCTTGTAACGCAGTGAAGGAGTCATTTCCGACCCTATAAATCATATATATTCTTGATCAGCATCAAAATGCGAGTCGATCTAGCCGTCTCCGGACGAAAACAAAATTTTTCAAAAATTTGCGATTTTTGCAAAAAAAGGAAAGGGGTTACATCATTCAAATTTTCAAAAATTGGCCAAAAATTGCATTTTTTTGGGTTTTCAACTGAGTATGCAGATTTATTAACCTAGTAAAAACTAGCATAGAACAGCTTTCCGAATTGAATTTAATGCATTTTTGGCTTAGTTATGAGATTTTTAAATCTTGATTTGTCGAAAAAATTCTCATATAACAATATCGTAAAATGTACTAAAAAATGGTATTATACTTCTGTTCAGAAGCTTGTAACGCAGTGAAGGAGTCATTTCCGACCCTATAAATCATATATATTCTTGATCAGCATCAAAATGCGAGTCGATCTAGCCGTCTCCGGACGAAAACAAAATTTTTCAAAAATTTGCGATTTTTGCAAAAAAAGGAAAGGGGTTACATCATTCAAATTTTCAAAAATTGGCCAAAAATTGAATTTTTTTAGGTTTTCAACTGAGTATGCAGATTTATTAACCTAGTAAAAACTAGCATAGAACAGCTTTCCGAATTGAATTTAATGCATTTTTGGCTTAGTTATGAGATTTTTAAATCTTGATTTGTCGAAAAAATTCTCATATAACAATATCGTAAAATGTACTAAAAAATGGTATTATACTTCTGTTCAGAAGCTTGTAACGCAGTGAAGGAGTCATTTCCGACCCTATAAATCATATATATTCTTGATAAGCATCAAAATGCGAGTCGATCTAGCCGTCTCCGGACGAAAACAAAATTTTTCAAAAATTTGCGATTTTTGCAAAAAAAGGAAAGGGGTTACATCATTCAAATTTTCAAAAATTGGCCAAAAATTGAATTTTTTTAGGTTTTCAACTGAGTATGCAGATTTATTAACCTAGTAAAAACTAGCATAGAACAGCTTTCCGAATTGAATTTAATGCATTTTTGGCTTAGTTATGAGATTTTTAATTCTTGATTTGTCGAAAAAATTCTCATATAACAATATCGTAAAATGTACTAAAAAATGGTATTATACTTCTGTTCAGAAGCTTGTAACGCAGTGAAGGAGTCATTTCCGACCCTTTAAATCATATATATTCTTGATCAGCATCAAAATGCGAGTCGATCTAGCCGTCTCCGGACGAAAACAAAATTTTTCAAAAATTTGCGATTTTTGCAAAAAAAGGAAAGGGGTTACATCATTCAAATTTTCAAAAATTGGCCAAAAATTGAATTTTTTTAGGTTTTCAACTGAGTATGCAGATTTATTAACCTAGTAAAAACTAGCATAGAACAGCTTTCCGAATTGAATTTAATGCATTTTTGGCTTAGTTATGAAATTTTTAAATCTTGATTTGTCGAAAAAATTCTCATATAACAATATCGTAAAATCTACTAAAAAATGGTATTATACTTCTGTTCAGAAGCTTGTAACGCAGTGAAGGAGTCATTTCCGACCCTATAAATCATATATATTCTTGATCAGCATCAAAATGCGAGTCGATCTAGCCGTCTCCGGACGAAAACAAAATTTTTCAAAAATTTGCGATTTTTGCAAAAAAAGGAAAGGGGTTACATCATTCAAATTTTCAAAAATTGGCCAAAAATTGCATTTTTTTGGGTTTTCAACTGAGTATGCAGATTTATTAACCTAGTAAAAACTAGCATAGAACAGCTTTCCGAATTGAATTTAATGCATTTTTGGCTTAGTTATGAGATTTTTAAATCTTGATTTGTCGAAAAAATTCTCATATAACAATATCGTAAAATGTACTAAAAAATGGTATTATACTTCTGTTCAGAAGCTTGTAACGCAGTGAAGGAGTCATTTCCGACCCTATAAATCATATATATTCTTGATCAGCATCAAAATGCGAGTCGATCTAGCCGTCTCCGGACGAAAACAAAATTTTTCAAAAATTTGCGATTTTTGCAAAAAAAGGAAAGGGGTTACATCATTCAAATTTTCAAAAATTGGCCAAAAATTGAATTTTTTTAGGTTTTCAACTGAGTATGCAGATTTATTAACCTAGTAAAAACTAGCATAGAACAGCTTTCCGAATTGAATTTAATGCATTTTTGGCTTAGTTATGAGATTTTTAAATCTTGATTTGTCGAAAAAATTCTCATATAACAATATCGTAAAATGTACTAAAAAATGGTATTATACTTCTGTTCAGAAGCTTGTAACGCAGTGAAGGAGTCATTTCCGACCCTATAAATCATATATATTCTTGATCAGCATCAAAATGCGAGTCGATCTAGCCGTCTCCGGACGAAAACAAAATTTTTCAAAAATTTGCGATTTTTGCAAAAAAAGGAAAGGGGTTACATCATTCAAATTTTCAAAAATTGGCCAAAAATTGAATTTTTTTAGGTTTTCAACTGAGTATGCAGATTTATTAACCTAGTAAAAACTAGCATAGAACAGCTTTCCGAATTGAATTTAATGCATTTTTGGCTTAGTTATGAGATTTTTAAATCTTGATTTGTCGAAAAAATTCTCATATAACAATATCGTAAAATGTACTAAAAAATGGTATTATACTTCTGTTCAGAAGCTTGTAACGCAGTGAAGGAGTCATTTCCGACCCTATAAATCATATATATTCTTGATCAGCATCAAAATGCGAGTCGATCTAGCCGTCTCCGGACGAAAACAAAATTTTTCAAAAATTTGCGATTTTTGCAAAAAAAAGGAAAGGGGTTACATCATTCAAATTTTCAAAAATTGGCCAAAAATTGAATTTTTTTGGGTTTTCAACTGAGTATGCAGATTTATTAACCTAGTAAAAACTAGCATAGAACAGCTTTCCGAATTGAATTTAATGCATTTTTGGCTTAGTTATGAGATTTTTAAATCTTGATTTGTCGAAAAAATTCTCATATAACAATATCGTAAAATGTACTAAAAAATGGTATTATACTTCTGTTCAGAAGCTTGTAACGCAGTGAAGGAGTCATTTCCGACCCTATAAATCATATATATTCTTGATCAGCATCAAAATGCGAGTCGATCTAGCCGTCTCCGGACGAAAACAAAATTTTTCAAAAATTTGCGATTTTTGCAAAAAAAAGGAAAGGGGTTACATCATTCAAATTTTCAAAAATTGGCCAAAAATTGAATTTTTTTGGGTTTTCAACTGAGTATGCAGATTTATTAACCTAGTAAAAACTAGCATAGAACAGCTTTCCGAATTGAATTTAATGCATTTTTGGCTTAGTTATGAGATTTTTAAATCTTGATTTGTCGAAAAAATTCTCATATAACAATATCGTAAAATGTACTAAAAAATGGTATTATACTTCTGTTCAGAAGCTTGTAACGCAGTGAAGGAGTCATTTCCGACCCTATAAATCATATATATTCTTGATCAGCATCAAAATGCGAGTCGATCTAGCCGTCTCCGGACGAAAACAAAATTTTTCAAAAATTTGCGATTTTTGCAAAAAAGGAAAGGGGTTACATCATTCAAATTTTCAAAAATTGGCCAAAAATTGAATTTTTTTGGATTTTCAACTGAGTATGCAGATTTATTAACCTAGTAAAAACTAGCATAGAACTGCTTTCCGAATTGAATTTAATGCATTTTTGGCTTAGTTATGAGATTTTTAAATCTTGATTTGTCGAAAAAATTCTCATATAACAATATCGTAAAATGTACTAAAAAATGGTATTATACTTCTGTTCAGAAGCTTGTAACGCAGTGAAGGAGTCATTTCCGACCCTATAAATCATATATATTCTTGATCAGCATCAAAATGCGAGTCGATCTAGCCGTCTCCGGACGAAAACAAAATTTTTCAAAAATTTGCGGTTTTTGCAAAAAAAGGAAAGGGGTTACATCATTCAAATTTTCAAAAATTGGCCAAAAATTGCATTTTTTTGGGTTTTCAACTGAGTATGCAGATTTATTAACCTAGTAAAAACTAGCATAGAACAGCTTTCCGAATTGAATTTAATGCATTTTTGGCTTAGTTATGAGATTTTTAAATCTTGATTTGTCGAAAAAATTCTCATATAACAATATCGTAAAATGTACTAAAAAATGGTATTATACTTCTGTTCAGAAGCTTGTAACGCAGTGAAGGAGTCATTTCCGACCCTATAAATCATATATATTCTTGATCAGCATCAAAATGCGAGTCGATCTAGCCGTCTCCGGACGAAAACAAAATTTTTCAAAAATTTGCGATTTTTGCAAAAAAAGGAAAGGGGTTACATCATTCAAATTTTCAAAAATTGGCCAAAAATTGAATTTTTTTAGGTTTTCAACTGAGTATGCAGATTTATTAACCTAGTAAAAACTAGCATAGAACAGCTTTCCGAATTGAATTTAATGCATTTTTGGCTTAGTTATGAGATTTTTAATTCTTGATTTGTCGAAAAAATTCTCATATAACAATATCGTAAAATGTACTAAAAAATGGTATTATACTTCTGTTCAGAAGCTTGTAACGCAGTGAAGGAGTCATTTCCGACCCTTTAAATCATATATATTCTTGATCAGCATCAAAATGCGAGTCGATCTAGCCGTCTCCGGACGAAAACAAAATTTTTCAAAAATTTGCGATTTTTGCAAAAAAAGGAAAGGGGTTACATCATTCAAATTTTCAAAAATTGGCCAAAAATTGAATTTTTTTAGGTTTTCAACTGAGTATGCAGATTTATTAACCTAGTAAAAACTAGCATAGAACAGCTTTCCGAATTGAATTTAATGCATTTTTGGCTTAGTTATGAAATTTTTAAATCTTGATTTGTCGAAAAAATTCTCATATAACAATATCGTAAAATCTACTAAAAAATGGTATTATACTTCTGTTCAGAAGCTTGTAACGCAGTGAAGGAGTCATTTCCGACCCTATAAATCATATATATTCTTGATCAGCATCAAAATGCGAGTCGATCTAGCCGTCTCCGGACGAAAACAAAATTTTTCAAAAATTTGCGATTTTTGCAAAAAAAGGAAAGGGGTTACATCATTCAAATTTTCAAAAATTGGCCAAAAATTGCATTTTTTTGGGTTTTCAACTGAGTATGCAGATTTATTAACCTAGTAAAAACTAGCATAGAACAGCTTTCCGAATTGAATTTAATGCATTTTTGGCTTAGTTATGAGATTTTTAAATCTTGATTTGTCGAAAAAATTCTCATATAACAATATCGTAAAATGTACTAAAAAATGGTATTATACTTCTGTTCAGAAGCTTGTAACGCAGTGAAGGAGTCATTTCCGACCCTATAAATCATATATATTCTTGATCAGCATCAAAATGCGAGTCGATCTAGCCGTCTCCGGACGAAAACAAAATTTTTCAAAAATTTGCGATTTTTGCAAAAAAAGGAAAGGGGTTACATCATTCAAATTTTCAAAAATTGGCCAAAAATTGAATTTTTTTAGGTTTTCAACTGAGTATGCAGATTTATTAACCTAGTAAAAACTAGCATAGAACAGCTTTCCGAATTGAATTTAATGCATTTTTGGCTTAGTTATGAGATTTTTAAATCTTGATTTGTCGAAAAAATTCTCATATAACAATATCGTAAAATGTACTAAAAAATGGTATTATACTTCTGTTCAGAAGCTTGTAACGCAGTGAAGGAGTCATTTCCGACCCTATAAATCATATATATTCTTGATCAGCATCAAAATGCGAGTCGATCTAGCCGTCTCCGGACGAAAACAAAATTTTTCAAAAATTTGCGATTTTTGCAAAAAAAGGAAAGGGGTTACATCATTCAAATTTTCAAAAATTGGCCAAAAATTGAATTTTTTTAGGTTTTCAACTGAGTATGCAGATTTATTAACCTAGTAAAAACTAGCATAGAACAGCTTTCCGAATTGAATTTAATGCTTTTTTGGCTTAGTTATGAGATTTTTAAATCTTGATTTGTCGAAAAAATTCTCATATAACAATATCGTAAAATGTACTAAAAAATGGTATTATACTTCTGTTCAGAAGCTTGTAACGCAGTGAAGGAGTCATTTCCGACCCTATAAATCATATATATTCTTGATCAGCATCAAAATGCGAGTCGATCTAGCCGTCTCCGGACGAAAACAAAATTTTTCAAAAATTTGCGATTTTTGCAAAAAAAGGAAAGGGGTTACATCATTCAAATTTTCAAAAATTGGCCAAAAATTGAATTTTTTTAGGTTTTCAACTGAGTATGCAGATTTATTAACCTAGTAAAAACTAGCATAGAACAGCTTTCCGAATTGAATTTAATGCATTTTTGGCTTAGTTATGAGATTTTTAAATCTTGATTTGTCGAAAAAATTCTCATATAACAATATCGTAAAATGTACTAAAAAATGGTATTATACTTCTGTTCAGAAGCTTGTAACGCAGTGAAGGAGTCATTTCCGACCCTATAAATCATATATATTCTTGATCAGCATCAAAATGCGAGTCGATCTAGCCGTCTCCGGACGAAAACAAAATTTTTCAAAAGTTTGCGATTTTTGCAAAAAAAAGGAAAGGGGTTACATCATTCAAATTTTCAAAAATTGGCCAAAAATTGAATTTTTTTGGGTTTTCAACTGAGTATGCAGATTTATTAACCTAGTAAAAACTAGCATAGAACAGCTTTCCGAATTGAATTTAATGCATTTTTGGCTTAGTTATGAGATTTTTAAATCTTGATTTGTCGAAAAAATTCTCATATAACAATATCGTAAAATGTACTAAAAAATGGTATTATACTTCTGTTCAGAAGCTTGTAACGCAGTGAAGGAGTCATTTCCGACCCTATAAATCATATATATTCTTGATCAGCATCAAAATGCGAGTCGATCTAGCCGTCTCCGGACGAAAACAAAATTTTTCAAAAATTTGCGATTTTTGCAAAAAAAGGAAAGGGGTTACATCATTCAAATTTTCAAAAATTGGCCAAAAATTGAATTTTTTTAGGTTTTCAACTGAGTATGCAGATTTATTAACCTAGTAAAAACTAGCATAGAACAGCTTTCCGAATTGAATTTAATGCATTTTTGGCTTAGTTATGAAATTTTTAAATCTTGATTTGTCGAAAAAATTCTCATATAACAATATCGTAAAATCTACTAAAAAATGGTATTATACTTCTGTTCAGAAGCTTGTAACGCAGTGAAGGAGTCATTTCCGACCCTATAAATCATATATATTCTTGATCAGCATCAAAATGCGAGTCGATCTAGCCGTCTCCGGACGAAAACAAAATTTTTCAAAAATTTGCGATTTTTGCAAAAAAAGGAAAGGGGTTACATCATTCAAATTTTCAAAAATTGGCCAAAAATTGCATTTTTTTGGGTTTTCAACTGAGTATGCAGATTTATTAACCTAGTAAAAACTAGCATAGAACAGCTTTCCGAATTGAATTTAATGCATTTTTGGCTTAGTTATGAGATTTTTAAATCTTGATTTGTCGAAAAAATTCTCATATAACAATATCGTAAAATGTACTAAAAAATGGTATTATACTTCTGTTCAGAAGCTTGTAACGCAGTGAAGGAGTCATTTCCGACCCTATAAATCATATATATTCTTGATCAGCATCAAAATGCGAGTCGATCTAGCCGTCTCCGGACGAAAACAAAATTTTTCAAAAATTTGCGATTTTTGCAAAAAAGGAAAGGGGTTACATCATTCAAATTTTCAAAAATTGGCCAAAAATTGAATTTTTTTGGATTTTCAACTGAGTATGCAGATTTATTAACCTAGTAAAAACTAGCATAGAACTGCTTTCCGAATTGAATTTAATGCATTTTTGGCTTAGTTATGAGATTTTTAAATCTTGATTTGTCGAAAAAATTCTCATATAACAATATCGTAAAATGTACTAAAAAATGGTATTATACTTCTGTTCAGAAGCTTGTAACGCAGTGAAGGAGTCATTTCCGACCCTATAAATCATATATATTCTTGATCAGCATCAAAATGCGAGTCGATCTAGCCGTCTCCGGACGAAAACAAAATTTTTCAAAAATTTGCGATTTTTGCAAAAAAGGAAAGGGGTTACATCATTCAAATTTTCAAAAATTTGCCAAAAATTGAATTTTTTTAGGTTTTCAACTGAGTATGCAGATTTATTAACCTAGTAAAAACTAGCATAGAACAGCTTTCCGAATTGAATTTAATGCTTTTTTGGCTTAGTTATGAGATTTTTAAATCTTGATTTGTCGAAAAAATTCTCATATAACAATATCGTAAAATGTACTAAAAAATGGTATTATACTTCTGTTCAGAAGCTTGTAACGCAGTGAAGGAGTCATTTCCGACCCTATAAATCATATATATTCTTGATCAGCATCAAAATGCGAGTCGATCTAGCCGTCTCCGGACGAAAACAAAATTTTTCAAAAATTTGCGATTTTTGCAAAAAAAGGAAAGGGGTTACATCATTCAAATTTTCAAAAATTGGCAAAAAATTGAATTTTTTTAGGTTTTCAACTGAGTATGCAGATTTATTAACCTAGTAAAAACTAGCATAGAACAGCTTTCCGAATTGAATTTAATGCTTTTTTGGCTTAGTTATGAGATTTTTAAATCTTGATTTGTCGAAAAAATTCTCATATAACAATATCGTAAAATCTACTAAAAAATGGTATTATACTTCTGTTCAGAAGCTTGTAACGCAGTGAAGGAGTCGTTTCCTACCCTATAAATCATATATATTCTTGATCAGCATCAAAAACTGAATCGATCTAGCCATCTCCCGCAAAAAACAATTTTTTTCAAAAATGTTCCATTTTTTGAAAAAAAGGAAAGGGGTTACATCATTAAAATTGCCAAAAATTGGCCAAATTTTCAATTTTTAATGAAGTATGCAGATTTATTACCCTAATAAAAACTAACATAGGAAAGCTTTCCGAATTGAAATTAATGCATTTTTGGCCAAGTTATGAGATTTTTAAACTTTGATTTTTCATATAAAAATACCGATAAATACCGACTAAAAGAATGGTATTGTAATTGTAGTCAGAAGCTTGAAACTCTATGATTTATAGGGTCGGAAACGACTTATTCTCAGAGTTTTAAGCTTCTGACTACAATTACAATACCAGATGTGAAAGATATTGTGGCACCTCCTGGCGGACAATCTTGGAAACCATCGTACATTGTTGTGTTAAACAACAAAGCAGTGAACTTTAGCTCTTAATAAAGCAGTGTATATGAATGTGATTATTTAAAAATTGATTATACCATTTTTGAATAATTATTATATTCCCCCGATATTTGGTATCGTAAAATACCGATTTCTTATACTGGTTATATTTAATGAAGTAAACACCCCTAAAATACCCATCGAATTATTGCTAAAAATATTAAAAACAAACCTTCTTTGCTCGATATCAACAGATGGGTGGAGAGTAATTTATTTATTGTATTTCATACACAAAGATACAGGTCCAAAGATCAGACCCAAATATGCCTTTGTTTTAAGTTAGGTCGTGTTCTTTGTATTTAATTCTATAAATTAGCAACAAACTAAAAACCGTAATATAATATAATTTGTTGCAATTTGTATTTTGTTGCTCTTTGCTTTTCGTTTTTCGTTTCACTTTGCACATTGTCCAAAAAGTAGAAAAATGTTATGTCTAAAAAAATACGGGTTAACATTTTGTTGTTTCGTCCTATCTTTGTTGTATTCCCTACATAATATCATATATATGCTAATGTATATATATATAAATATAATTTATGTTTTTGATTTGCATTAGTGTGTTTTTGTCGTATTATTCGTAGAGGCTTTTGTTTTCTCAGAGACTTAAAAACAGGCGCTAGTTGAAACCTTTGGAGGGAGACTGACTCTGAGACTGAGACTGAGACTGAGACTGAGACTGAGACTGAGACTGAGACTGAGACTGAGACTGAGACTGAGACTGAGACTGAGACTGAGACTGAGACTGAGACTGAGACTGAGACTGAGACTGAGACTGAGACTGAGACTGAGACTGAGACTGAGACTGAGACTGAGACTGAGACTGAGACTGAGACTGAGACTGAGACTGAGACTGAGACTGAGACTGAGACTGAGACTGAGACTGAGACTGAGACTGAGACTGAGACTGAGACTGAGACTGAGACTGAGACTGAGACTGAGACTGAGACTGAGACTGAGACTGAGACTGAGACTGAGACTGAGACTGAGACTGAGACTGAGACTGAGACTGAGACTGAGACTGAGACTGAGACTGAGACTGAGACTGAGACTGAGACTGAGACTGAGACTGAGACTGAGACTGAGACTGAGACTGAGACTGAGACTGAGACTGAGACTGAGACTGAGACTGAGACTGAGACTGAGACTGAGACTGAGACTGAGACTGAGACTGAGACTGAGACTGAGACTGAGACTGAGACTGAGACTGAGACTGAGACTGAGACTGAGACTGAGACTGAGACTGAGACTGAGACTGAGACTGAGACTGAGACTGAGACTGAGACTGAGACTGAGACTGAGACTGAGACTGAGACTGAGACTGAGACTGAGACTGAGACTGAGACTGAGACTGAGACTGAGACTGAGACTGAGACTGAGACTGAGACTGAGACTGAGACTGAGACTGAGACTGAGACTGAGACTGAGACTGAGACTGAGACTGAGACTGAGACTGAGACTGAGACTGAGACTGAGACTGAGACTGAGACTGAGACTGAGACTGAGACTGAGACTGAGACTGAGACTGAGACTGAGACTGAGACTGAGACTGAGACTGAGACTGAGACTGAGACTGAGACTGAGACTGAGACTGAGACTGAGACTGAGACTGAGACTGAGACTGAGACTGAGACTGAGACTGAGACTGAGACTGAGACTGAGACTGAGACTGAGACTGAGACTGAGACTGAGACTGAGACTGAGACTGAGACTGAGACTGAGACTGAGACTGAGACTGAGACTGAGACTGAGACTGAGACTGAGACTGAGACTGAGACTGAGACTGAGACTGAGACTGAGACTGAGACTGAGACTGAGACTGAGACTGAGACTGAGACTGAGACTGAGACTGAGACTGAGACTGAGACTGAGACTGAGACTGAGACTGAGACTGAGACTGAGACTGAGACTGAGACTCTGATCATTACTAGCCAGGCTGGTATAAGATAGACTTCTTCGGGAAATTTGTTCGATACCGTGTTATATAGACTATATATTGTGTGGTTTTCTCTAGACTTTTTCTAGAGGCCAAAGCAGGGCGACCATCGGCTTCAAGCCAACAGGCAGCGTTAACAAATAAATCTGTATAACATACATGTAGTGGGGCCTAGGGATTGGCAACAAAGCTCTACTACTCCAGGAAAGAGAGGCGGCGGCGGCGGCAGGCAGGCACTTATACTTACAATAGTTCAACAGAATCCAATCTCTCTATATATATTGTATATATAACCTATAGCTACTACGACGTATATGTACAACTACCAGCTATATACATTTGATCCCTATATATATAAACTAAGAGCTCGTAAAAGAGGGTCCCGTTTTATACTTTCGATCTAGCTTTCTCTCTTGCTTTGCGGATGCTCTCTCGCTTCCACGCTTTGCCCGCTATGCACAAGCAATAGCGAGCGACTGTAGTACGAGCTCTGATGTGCTATAAACCCATAAACAAATAAAGACATAAAAGATTAAAGGCTAAGAAATATGTCACATTTTGATTGGTCTGTGTATTTGGTACGCAAAAAAAGATTGTATAATCAATAATAATAATAATAATAATATATAGTATCAATAATAATAATAATCATAATAATAATAATGATGCCATACAATAGTTAAAAAAATAGCAGAAAAAACACGTTAACAAAACTGGTTAATTAGCTTATCCGTAGGATCTCTCTAAGGGATATATGATATATCTCTATGATATATCTGCTATTGCTGTAGGGGTGTTCGGTGTGTGGGTAAATATTACTTGCATAGAATTTCTTTAAACTTAAGCGACAACAGCGCACGGCCCCGGCGATTGTCTTTCACTGTGTGTGTGTGTGTGTGTGTGTGTAGGGTGTGCGCGTGTGTGTGTGTGTGTGTGTAGGGTGTGCGCGTGTGTCGTGCGAGGGGGGGCTTCAGGATTAGGGTTACCAGGCTGGGGCGAGGGGTCACCTTATGCTCTAAGTATACAGTTATTTTGTTGTTTTCTAGCTCTACTTTAGTCACAATAAAAAAAAAGAAAACAAATACCATCACTTTCTTTGCTTTCTTTGCTGGTTTATGGGTTTCTATGGTTGTCCCCCGGTTTTCCCTCGATTATCCTTGGGTTTTCCTAAGGCTTCCCTTCGGTTTCCCTCGGTTCAGCTGGGTTTTCCCTGGGTTTCCTTGGTTTTCCTTGGTTTTGTAACAACTAGCAAATTGGTATTTCTTTGACATTAACATTTGTTTAGCTTAGCGTTTCGTTATTAATAATTTCAATATACATATATATCCAGATATATATATTCACATATATCTTTCTTTAATGCGATCTTTGCTTTTCTTTTCTTTTACTTTTTTTTTTTTTTTTGCTATAAAAGGTACATGAAGTGTATACACTTAAGGGTCAAGTTCTTTCGTCCTTTTGTAATAAGTATTTCTCTCGATTTCCACAAAGCTGCTGAGGATCCTGCGTGGATCTTGAGGGTCTTTCGGGATTCATGTTCTTATTTTAATAATTATTGCATTAAACTAAAATTGGCTTTTATCGTTTAACAAATGTCTAGAGCATATTTCAACTTGGTTAAAATTGGAGCTTAACACTAGTCTGTGTGTGTGTGTGGGGCTTACCAACTAAATATCTTTGATTTAACATTTTGCTTGAGTGGTTTACTGGGATATATATAGATATAGAATATATATATATATATATATATAACAAAGAAGTTCAAACAATTTAACAAATGTGTCGTCTCTTCTCTCGTTTGTTGTTTCTCTTTAGCTAAAAAGGACTCAATGTTTAAGGCGCTAAATGTGTGTGCTTGGCCTAAGTTTAATATCTAAGTTTCTCTTTCTATATATATATATAACTCTCGTTCTATATAATTATTTAGATCCTGAACAGAAATAAAATAAAATGTTTCTATATATTTAGTTCTGGTTGCTCTTTGTTTTTTGCTTTTCTTGCCATTTTGTTTGGGCTTTCTTGCTCTTTTTTCCAATTTTTTTTTACCACATTTTCCTTATATAATATTATTTGTTTATTATATATATTTTTTTCATGGATTTTTTTCTTACTTGGCTCAATTTGTATGTCTGCTTTGATATATGTTTGTATATATATATAGAATTAACTTTTTGTGTCCCGAAATAACATACAAAAAATGACATTTGATGCATTTTTAAAATCTGTTGTGAAGCCTTTTCATTATTTAGTCGGGGGTTTTCTTAACTTTTTTTCGTAGCTTTTTCTTTGCCTTTTGTAGATTTGTTTTTTCACTTTAGTATATATATATATAGTATATATATATAGTTTCGATTTGCCCATTGTTAAAAATACAAAACTTAAATAGAGAAAAAATTACTTACAACAATATTGCAGCTAGGAAATGGCTAGGAAATCAAAGTAGATATTAAATCATATCAAAATATATATATACAATTATATATATGAACCTATAACTAAAATTTAAAATTAAAAAAACGGTATATGATTAAAAAAAAAACAATAAAAATAAACCGCAAATTTGTACAACAAACACCGAGGCAAAAGAGAGGGGAAAAACACAAAAAACACCTAAAGAACATTAAAAAAAAAATAAACAAATATAAATCAGACAAAACATATTTTGTACAATTTCTAAGGGGAAATTTAAAAGGTTAAGCAAGAGCCATCAATATACATATATATAAATATATATATATATTTATAGTATTTTTAATTTGTAGTCTAAATGCTCTGTGATTTGAACAATTCTCTCGTTAGCATCAAGTCCACCTGCTGCTGCCCCGCACCTGTTGCCGCCATATTCACCGCATCCAGGCGGACTTGCGCTTGATCTTGGTGCGCAGCCCCCGCAGAGGCTTCACCTTGTTTTTGCTGGCCGCCGCCGCTGCAGCTGCCGCTGCCACTGCCATGGCAGCACTCAGGTGTTGCGGCAGCATGCCGGCGTTGCTGCTGTTGCTGGTATTGCTGTTGCCACCCACAGTTGCTCCAAGGTTACCCAAGTACATGCCAGCCGGATAGCTATACAGTTCTGGGTGGAGTTGCTGCTGCTGTTGCTGCTGCTGCTGCTGCTGCTGCTGCTGCTGCTGGTGTTGCTGCTGCTGTTGCTGCTGCTGTGCCAAAGCCACATTGGCAGCCGCACTGCTAAGCAAAGCCATTTTGCTGCCACTGCCATTTGTGTAGATTGCTTGAAGGCTGCCAAACTGCTGCTGCTGCTGCTGGTGTTGCTGGTGATGTTGCTGCTGCTGCTCCCGATGATGCTGCTGCTGTTGCTCCTCCTCCAAACTCTGGCTGGCGGGTCGCTTGCGCGGAGATCCCTGACTGCTGCCACTGCTGCCATTGCTATGATAATGCGATCCATAATCCACATTCGAGGATCGCGACAGCGAGAGCAAGGCGTCCACGCCATCGCGGTGTCGCTGCTGATCCAGTTCCTCGGGCGTGATGTTGTGACTGTTGGTGGGAGCAATCATAGTTAAGGTTCTAGGTTGTCTAGGTAAATGCCTTCCACTTACTTCTCCTCACTGCTATCGTAGGCCGCATCCGAGCTGGCACAGTTGCTGTCGGATCCAGCCGCCTGGGCCACCACACTGCTGGTCGTGAGGCCATTGCCATTGGTCACCGGCGTGGAAGAGCCACTGTCGGCATTGCTGTTGCCGCCCGCCGAGTAGGTGTGATCCTCGCTGGGGGAACTTGTGATTACCGGGGCGGCGCTTCTGTGAGATCAGAGAGAGAACAAAAGATATTGATTAAAGAGAAAGCTCAAGGAGGTTGTGAGTGATCTTCTTCGAGAATAAACTATGACTTTTAATATTAAGGAAGACTATACCTACTATAGATATAACTATAGCCTTGCAGGGTTTTATTCTTGTAGTAAGAAGCCTGAAACTAAGTGAAGGAGTCATTTCCGACCCTATAAATCATATATATTCTTGATCAGCATCGACAGCCAAATCGATCTAGCCATCTACGGCAACAAAAAAATTTTTTCAAAAATTTTCCATTTTTTGAAAAAAAGGAAAGGGGTTACATCATTAAAATTTTCAAAAATTGGCCAAAAATTGTTTTTTTTTTTAATATTAAATTTAGGAGTCATTTCCGACCCTACAAACCATATATATTCTTGATCAGCATCGACAGCCGAATCGATCCAGCCATCTCCGGCAAAAAAAAATTTTTTTCAAAAATTGACCATTTTTTGAAAAAAAAGGAAAGGGGTTACATCATTAAAATTGTCAAAAATTGGCGAAAAATTTAATTTTTTGAAATATTAAATTTAGGAGTCATTTCCGACCCTATAAACCATATATATTCTTGATCAGCATCGACAGCCGAATCGATCTAGCTATCTACGGCAACAAAAAAATTTTTTCAAAAATTTTCCATTTTTTTCAAAAAAAGGAAAGGGGTTACATCATTAAAATTGTCAAAATTTGACAAAAAAAATTGAATTTTTTAAATTTAAAAACTCAATACGCAGATTTGTTAACGTAATAAAAACAAGCACAGAACCGCTTTCCGAATTGAAATTGATGCATTTTTGGCCTAGTTATGATCGATTGCTAACTCTAGCCCATGATCCTAGAGGTAACTGCAAGGGTATCATACATCGCTTAGCTTTCATTCTTGTTTAAAGTTAAATTCTTCATTTTAAGCTTCGATTTGATATTATGCGTTAGTATTATATTAAGTAAATCAATGTAAATGCTCTTCTCCTTCTCCTTTCAGTATACATTAAACACAGCCCGCAGGACACTCACCCATTTTGAAAGGAATCGCTGCTAAAGGCCTTTGGTTCGTGCTTGAGGCAGAGCAACGCCGCCGCTGCATGGACATCGTCCATGCTGTCCGCTCCACAGTCTCGCGCCATCTGCTCGAAATTGATGCCATCCGAGGGCGTAGGACCAGGACCTCCTCCACCACCGCCATTGAGGGCAGGGCCTCCGGTTCCGGCTCCGTTTCCAGCTGCGCCACTGCCTGCATTTAGTCCCACATAGTTGTACTTGCTGTTGCTGTTGATGCTGTTGTTGTTGTTGTTATTATTGTTGTGATAATCCTCCGACGAAATGTCATCCTCGCGTAGGGACTGCGGCTGCCCGGTCAAATCATCTCGGATGTTGCCAAAAAGATTGCAGAGATTGGGGAAAAGCTTGGGATCGAAACGGGCATGACTGCCGCTCCCACCGCCGCCGCCGCCGCCTCCGCCACCATTGGGACTGTGCGGCCTTGCCGCATTCGTCGTCACCGGACTGGCCCCATTGGCCAGCGCCAGGCCGTTGCTTTTCGAGGGTGTTGTTAGCGACACAGCAGCTGGCACTGTCGCTGCTGCTCCTGCTCCTGCTCCAGCTCCAGATCCTGGTGCTCCTGAAGATGGCAATCCCGAGGACACACTGCCGTCCAGGCTATCGTAAACCGATTCCTTAGGACTCTTGAGCGAGGGACTGATCTTGTCCACCGCCGAATTGGGAAAGAAGGGCGATCGGTTAAGCGCCTGGATGAGATTCTGGCGCTGCTGCGGCTCGACGCGCCACAGCGAACCCTTGCCCATATTGGGAGCCTTCTCCACCTTCACGAAGCTCTTGTTCAGCGACAGATTGTGGCGGACGCTGTTCTTCCAGCCGGTGGGTGCTGTCTTAAAGTACGGAAAGTGTTGAACAATCCAAGCGTAGATCTCCTTAACGGGCAAAGCCTTCTCGTTGGAGCTCTCAATGGCCATGAAGATCAGGGAACTGTAAGTAAAATTTATATTAAAATGTTAGTCAAGGATTTTCACACACACACAGCTGCATCGCAGGACTCACCTAAAGCTATATGGCGGCTTATTGTTGGTATGCACTAGCGGATCATATGGCACGTTGTTGGGATGCTTCTGCTTCTGTGGCGTGGTGGCTCCGCCACCTGCTCCACCTGCTCCTCCGTTCACGCTGCTGTAGCCACCTTTGGAGACCGCATATTGGGGCGTGCTTGTGTGCATCCGAGAACTGACCAAATCGAAATCCTTCAACGAATCCTCGTTGTCGTAGCTGGTATAGCTATTGGGGCTGCGCAGGTTGACTCCAGCTCCTCCAGCTGACGATCCCCCACCAAGGGATCCATTCACCTGACTCGTGGGCGGCGGTGGCGAGTTGACCATTTGCAGGCTGCGCGGCTGAAGGTTTGCTGCTGCTCCTCCACTGCTGCTGCTGCTATAGTAGGTACCAGGCAGCAGTGAAGCACCACCGGGCGGTGTCTCCGGTGAGGTCACATGGCCGGGCGTTGATCTGAAAGAGAGAGAGACGGGGAATAGCCACAGATTAATATAGAATTATAATATATATAGGATTCTAAATCCTAAACTAGAGATACAAGTAGAGAGACTCACATGACATGCGGTGTGGTGCTCACAAAGCTATAGCCCGGCGCCAGAGATCCTGCACTGATCAGCGTGGTGGTGGTCACAACGGTGGTTGGCGGCGATGGGTCCTGATTATGGCTGGAACTGTTGCTGCTGGCGATGGCATTGGCATTGGCATTGGCATTGGCATAGTTAACGGCCTCGTAAACTGCGCTGCTAAAGCTACTGTTGCTACTGCTGGCCTTGGCCACCGGACTGTTGCCCCCATTGACCGCCGCTGTCGAGGATCCCGAACCGCCGCCGCCCGATATGGAACTAGAGCTGATCGAGGAATTGTTGGAGGAGGCGGGTGAACTGACCACCGTCACGGTGGAGGCCACATGGCTGCTGTGATCCATCTGGACGTGCATTTTCTCGCGCAGATACTTTTTGTGCGGGTGATGGGTGGTGGTGTTGCTGCTGCTGCTGTTGCTGTTGCTGTTGCTGCTGGTGGTGGGTGAGCACAGCGTTGCCCCCTTGTAGACGCCACTTCCCGTTGCCGGCATGCCGCCATTGCTGGTCACATAGATCTGCGACTGGGGCTGCGACTGGGACTGCTTCATGGGCGAGAGTATGGCTTGGCTAACCGCTGGCTGTGGCTGCTGCTGCGGCTGGGTCGTCACCACCACCGGCATGTAGCCGAGCGTGGTGGTTCGGGTGGGCGTTGGCAGATAGGCTTGCTGCTGGCCAGCCTTGCTGCTGGCTTTGTACTCCACCACAGTGGTGGTGCCGCTGGGACCCTTGTGCACCGTGGTGGTGCTATATAGCGAACCATCCTGATCCCCAGCACTCGATTCGTTGAGGCTGCTTGGCACCTCCTCGATGATATCGCTCACTATGCACATATTGCCATTGACTGAAGCTCCTGTTCCTGAACCAGCTGCAGCTGCTGCTGCAGCTCCTCCTCCTCCCGCCTTGATGGCCATGGCCCGCTTCACTTGCGCTCCCGAGGCAACAGCAGCTGCCCCACCAGCACCACTGGTTGTGACAATGCCCTTGATCAGATTGCTATCGTTTAGCCAGGACAGGGAACGCAGCTCTCCGTCATCCCCATCGGTGGTTCGAACTCCAGCCGCTGCTGCTGCTGCTGTGGCCACGGCCAAGGCATCCGCTGAGCCCATTTCCAGGGGCTCGGCGGCAAGGAGCACTATGTTGCCGCCACCGCCACTCGTTGAGTGGCCGCCACTGCCGGAGGATGGCACGGTTGCAGCCGCTGTGACCGCCGTTGTGGAGCCATCGTAGGCCGTGAAGCCGCCATTGTGATTGTGCTGCAGAAATACGTATTTGGAGGCACTGGCCGGCATGTTGCTATTGCTTGTGGGTACAAGTCCTCCACCTCCTCCTCCTGCTCCTCCTCCGGCTGCTCCTGCTACTGTGCTGGTGGTGCTGATGGTACTGATGGTGCTGATGGTGCTGGTGCTGGTGCTGCTTCCGCAGCTAATGGTGGCGAGTGGTGCAATGTTGCGATATCCATGTGGGGCATTGGCCACCGAAGAGACCGTTGCTGCTGCTGCCGCCGCTGCCGCTGCAGCCGCTGCTGCCACAACAGCCGCCGTGCCAGATGCCGTGACTGCCGTGGATGCCACTGCCGCTGCCGCTGGGCCCGATTGCAGATGGCCACGCAGCTGACTTAAATCGCGAGTGGTCAGCAACTGTGTGGGATTATCTGTGGACATGCTGCCGGAAGACAAGAGAAGAAAAGAAATGATTAATTAAAAAGTGTAATTAATAAATTACTTATAACTAAAATATTTAGATTTACTTATATATCTAAAACCTATTGCTTCATTAAAGGCCCCAAGGCAAGCAGCACAAACTGCAACTGCTGGTAATTATTATATCACAAAGCTGTTGTAATCACTTTTTAATTAAGTTATAATAAAAGAAGATTTGACTCTAATTTGATTAAGGTTTCACGGAATCATCAAATATATATTAAATAAATATAAATTAGTCAACGGGACACTTGTCCAAAAGGTACTCACGTCGCACTTTTCTTCACTTATTCGTTTCAACTTTTTATCACAACTAAACACGACTTTTAATTAAAAAAACATAAGCTACTTTGTAAAAAAAAAAACAATTACAATAAAATAAGCACAGAACCAGAAGGGAAACCCTAAGTATCATGGGTTCGAATGAGTGAAAATCCTGAAATATTTATTTATATGTATTCTAGGGACATTAAATTCAAGTTTTTCAAATTTCATAACTCAGCCAAAAATGCATTAATTTCAATTCGGAAAGCTGTTCTATGCTTGTTTTTATAAGGTTAACAAATCTGCATATTGAGTTTTTAAATTTAAAAAATTCAATTTTTTGTCAAATTTTGACAATTTTAATGATGTAACCCCTTTCCTTTTTTTCAAAAAATTGAACATTTTTGAAAAAAAAAATTTTTTGCCGGAGATGGCTAGATGGATTCGGCTGTTGATGCTGATCAAGAATATATATGATTTATAGGGTCGGAAACGACTCCTTCACTTCGTTAAAAGCTCTTTATTAAAATTATAATACTCTGTAAGGTTATACAAATTCAGACTTAAGTACCTGTATTTATCGATTGATATAGTAATTTTTTTCGATAAAACTTCCTTGTTTGTAATAAAGTTTACATTAATTTAAAAACAATTTGGATTATAATGGTGACTCATGATTTATAAGTAATTGATACAGAGCTAAAACGTATCGTATGTTAATTCAGTAATATCTTGAGATTCTTTCTAAAGGTGTACACGTTGACAATCAACTGAATTAATAAATTATTATTATTATTTCATTATTAATACTGAAGTTTCTTGGAAATAACTTTGGTGAGTTGGCAAGTATAGCATATTATTATTAATAGCCAAAGCCGATGATGACAATGATGATGACGATGGTGGTGGGGAGATGATCTAATGACTGACTGATGAAATGATCAGTTTTCTGTTTTTTTGTTTATTGTTGCACTTTGTTCGGTCATCAAATTGGCATTTCGTGAGTTTTGTGACTAAATAGAAGCGTGTAATTATGAATAGTGTATTGTTCATTTCTTTATGGGTTGCCAAATGTCCTTCGGCATTGTTATTGCCTACTTTCGGGGGTAATAACCTGTTCTATTCTTCCCTCTCTTTCACTCTCCCCAATATCTTTCTCTTTCTAAATTGTATTTCCTTTAGCTTTTAGCTAATTTTTCTCATTTTACGCAATCATAGACATGGTTTTTTGTTGCTAATAGCTTTTTATATGTTTGTTGTTGCCTCGAATTTCCGCGTGTTTGTTTTTTTATGACGCCCACTCTCTCTCTCCCACTCTTTCTTTCTTGCCGCATCTTTCCATCTCTTTCTGGTCGCTCTCGCCCTCTCTCTTGCTCTACGATTAGTGGATTATCTTATCAGCACTACTATTGCGGTGTACTTCGCTCATAGTTTTCCCAATTTGGGTTGTTCTCTTTTCACCAAATAACAATGGGCTTGATTTTTTAATTAGGCTAACATAAGGGGTTCAAAGATCAGTGATCGATTAGCAGGTAATCGATAAACAATTTTCGGTTATTCGATTGTTTGAAATTTATATAAGATATTGTTTAGTTCTTTGGCAAACCAATTCAAGATCCTTGGAATATATAGACCTTTATGTTTAAGTAGTAATAAGTATGTTATCGATTATAAATTTTCATCAAGATGATCGCACACTTCCATCATTTTTTAGTCATCAGAAAAGCCATAACATTTCCTTGGCAATTAATTAACTGAAATATTCATTTCGCCCTGAGGGACAACTTATTTGTCGTTGGGGCACGCGAATCGAATGAGCGCCAGGGTCGGGCGGGCATTTGGGGGTGGGGCGGTCGGAAAAACAAAGCCAACAAAGTGTATTATTATTTATTGATTTTCATTTGAGGCAGGCAAAGCGAATAAGAACAACTCGAAACTAACAAAAAGTCAACAATAGAGAGAAAAGCGCGCGTCCAAGAAGCAAAAATTTACTTTACTGCCCTTATGCAGTGGAGCTTTCCACGAGGCGAATTTGTTCTTATTGATTTTATTTATTTTTTATTTCTATTTCCTTTATAAATTAATCAGAACTCAAAGGTATTACACATATAAAAATATATTTTAAAATCAAATCATGTAACACATAATAATTAAAATTAAAATAAAATAACTAAAATAATTTCAGTCAGAAGCGTTCAATGCAGTGAAGGAATCATTTTCGACCCTATAAATCATATATATTCTTGATCAGCATCAACAGCCGAATCCATGTAGCCATCTCCGGCAAAAAACAATTTTTTTCAAAAATTTTCAATTTTTTGAAAAAAAGGAAAGGGGTTACATCATTAAAATTGCCAAAATTTGGCCAAATTTTCAATTTTTAATGAAGTATGCAGATTTATTACCCTAATAAAAACTAGCATAGGAAAGCTTTCCGAATTGAAATTAATGCATTTTTGGCCAAGTTATGAGATTTTTAAACTTTGATTTTTCATATAAAAATACCGATAAATACCGACTAAAAGAATGGTATTGTAATTGTAGTCAGAAGCTTGAAACTCTGTGAAGGAGTCGTTTCCGACCCTATAAATCATATATATTCTTGATCAGCATCAAAAACTGAATCGATCTAGACATCTCCGGCAAAAAAAAAAAAATTTTTTTTAATATTCAATTTTTTGAAAAAAAGGAAAGGGAAAGTTACATCATTAAAATTGTCAAAAATTTACAAAAAAATTTATTTTTTTTAAATTTGAAAACTAAATATGCAGATTTGTTAACCTTCTAAAAACTAGCAAAGGGAAGTTTTCCGAATTGAAATTAATGCATTTTTGGCTTAGTAATGCTGGATTTCCCATTCGAGTTCATGATCAAATTGTAAGGGCAAACAATTTTCGGCTTTGAGAAGTTTGCTTCCTTGCTGGTTATTATTATATATTTCTTTTCTTTTCCTAATAAATAACTCTAGTGAAATATTAAAATATTAAATATATAAATAAAAATTATTAAATATTAAAAGTAATCATAGTTAAAATAAAAAATTAAAAACTACCTTATTATAATTTTAAAAAAATATGAAAAAATATTGAAGCTTCACTGTATTTCCTTTTCTACCTGATTATTGCCCATTGTTTTGCATGTGCAAAAATTGATAGACGCGGTTGTAGAAAGAGGGAGAGGGAGAGGAACAGTTAAAAAGAGAGACAGAGACAGAGTGAGTGAGAGAGAGAGAGAAAAGGAAAAGTGCGCGCCACAACAAAACCGTAAATGAAATGAAAACACAACAAACGCGATGAGAGGCGAGCAACAACAAGAACAATATCAATGAAACAACAAAAGCAACAACAATGAGAGAATAATAACAAATACAAAAACACGAAAAGTTAAATTGTGAAAAGCTCCCCTCTGCTGACCTCCAAAACGAACGTCAGCGTCGCTGCCGGCGTCGCAGCCATTACACTGGCATGCCACACAAATAGTACAGACTGGAATTTATTTATTTTTTATTCAAAAGCTTGCGACGCAGTTTTTGTTATTTTTTGCGCCTACCTTTGGTTGTCTTGGCAACTTTTTTTTTTTTTTGTATATATTCGCTCTCTCTCCTTTTTTTATGTGTCGCTATTTTGGACAACAACAAAATAATAACAACGCGACGCTGAGGAATAATGTTTTTTTGCAGCGTCGCAAGAGAGCAAATAAAAGTCAGAGAGCGGGAGAGCGGGAGAGCGGGAGAGCAAGCAAAACAACGTGGTTGCGATAAGCAAGAGGAATGGGAAGGTGTATTTGGTGTGTATTTTGGTGTGAGTTGTGCGGTTCAAGTTGCCTTTTGGCGTAATTAATTAGCAAATATGGCAGTAACAACAAATTTTGGACAATGCTACATTGGAAACTCTCGCCGCTCTCTCACTCTTCCGCTCTCTCTTTCTCTTCATCTCTCTTTGTATCGAAAAATGCCGATACATGCCACAAGCTCTCTCTCTCTCTCTCGTCTGAATTGTTTATCTGTGCTTTGTTTGTTTTCCAAAGAGAGCGAAAAGAGAGAGAGAGCTCTCACTGTTCGTTTCTTTGCTTGAAACAGTAAAGCTAACGTAATATGAAACCTCAAAAATATTCCAAGCAAATCTATGATTATATAAAGCAATTATTTATGCTTAATTATTCTTAATAAACAAAGTAGAATTTTATACTTTGATTTTAAGACATGCTCTGACTTGCACTTTCTTCTTCCTTTTTTGCTAGGTTCCACTGTACTATTTGGCTTTGCGATTAGCGTCGTTCTAGAAACGTCGCGCTTTGACTGTGACCTGTGAACCTTTCCATTGCGCCAAGTGAAAAGCCGCCCCGTCTTAAATGTCAACTCTGGAGCCACCCACAAAAATCACATGCAAGTGCGAAAGAGAGGATATGCGAGAGAGAGAGAGACAGAGAGAGTGCAAGCATTGCATTTCGGCCTTTTCTTCTTCTTTCTCCAAGCCAATTAACCGGCAACAACAACAACAGCTTCGATAACTGTACCTGAGCAGAAACAGCTTGTTAAAAAAAAACAACAACAAAAACAAATAAAAAGAAGAAAGAAAAAACAACAAAAACAAATAAAAAGAAGAAAGAAAAGAATCAAAACGTAGAAAAAAGCAGCCGCCACGCTACGCTAATGAATCCGCGCCATATAAAAACTTACACAGCAGCGTCCAAAAGGATGGCGATGATGGCACTCTCTATGGCAGTGAATCATCCAGATACATACTGCACATATATATATATATATATATATATATATAGTATATATGATAAATGCGGCACACGGATGCTTAAGAGCGTGTCAAAAGGCAGCACAAACAAAAAAAGAATGAAATAATAATAATAAAAAGGGAGTAGAGCTAGTGAAGTTAACCCTGTGTTTAGTCTCCGTTCCTACGTATAAACTGATTGATACCCCTTGAAAAGAATTAAAAGATACACATCAATTATAAATATACTGAAAGTGCTTGCCAAGAACTCTTACTTTGAAGTCTAAGTCTGTGTAACATTGTATAATTAATGAATTGAATTTTTTAAAATTATTAGAATCTTCAATTTTGTATGTCTATTTGTATACCCTTGCAGGGTATTATAATTTCAGTCAGAAGCATGAAACACAGTGAAGGAGTCATTTCCGACCATATAAATCATATATATTATTGATCAGCATGAGCAGCCGAGTCGATCTAGCTATGTCCGACAAAAATTTAATTTTTTCAAAATATGTTCAATTTTTTGAAAAAAAGGAAAGGGGTTACATCATTAAAATTGTCAAAAATCGACAAAATTTTTAATTTTTTAAATTTAAAAACTCAGTATGCAGATTTGTTAATTTTATAAAAACAAGCATAGAACAGCTTTCCGAATTGAAATTAATGCATTTTTGGCTTAATTATGAGTTTTGTAAACTTTGATTTATTGGAAAAATTGACATATAAAAATAACGATTCAAAGAATTCTAATTTCCGATTCATTTTTTAAATTTAATTGCAAGCTGCAATAATTTATGGCATAATTTTACAAGGTTTATTTTTTACTAAACAGTTTTTTAGTTTTATTTTAGGGTATGCTTTGAGAGCTTATTTACCAATAGACTTTTCCAAATACTATTTGCAATCAGTTATTGACGACTATCGATCAATAATATCGATTTATTCAATGAAGACTGAGGTTTCAGACATAGTTTTTCTTGGGAAAACATCGCTGATGTTGTATTATATTTCAATCGTCAATCGTTACTGGTTAATGGAAACCGTACACAAATAATACGAACTCACAAACACCTTTTTCCGCATAATTTCCGTGGCCCATATTTTTTCACAGCAACAACATGCCCCTTTTTTTGCTACCCCTTGCTGCTACTATTAATACTACTACTACTACTACTATTACTACCTTTTAATGGGGAAAAATGAACCTCGTGGAGAGTCGGTTCAATAATACCTTATACTATATATAATGCTACACATCAACAAATGGCGCTTCCTGTAGCCAGTTTAGCAACAACAACAATAATAATAATAATAATAATTGACAGCCAGCATATTTCCCTTGCAGTTGTTGTTGTGAAAATGTTGGGGCAATTGAAAAGAGGGGCGGGAAAAGCGATGAAAATCTATGGAAAAAATGTTAAATGAGTTGTTTCCTCTTTTGAATAAATTTAACACACAGAAGCGTGAGAGACACAGAAAATGTGGAATAAAAATAACAATAAATAAATAAATAAATATATATAGAGCAAGAAAGCAATATGCCGGCATGCTCTCCCCTCTCCCTTTCACTCGCAATGCACAATCGATGACTGAATAAAAATGTAATTGCTTGTAATTAACATTGCTTTGTTTGTGTTTGCTTGTCTACAATGCAAAAATGTACAATAAACAATAGGCAAATAAAGGAAAAAGCAGAAAAAACAGAAAAAGAAATATTGCAACAGCTTTTTGAAAGCATTTCACGTAACAACAAAGGCAGCAGGAGAGAGAGAGAAGGCGAGCGGCGAGTTTTCTGTGGAAAGAGAGGCGAAAGCTTTCGCATACTTCCGGCCATCAACAAGATAACAGAAACAGCAACAAAGACCGAAAGAAACAGCAAAAAAAAAAAGAAAATATATAAATAAAATATAAATAAGAAGAACACCAAGGCAAATGAAAAAGCTACTGGGGAAAAAGAAGTGAAAAAGTAGCGACAAAAGGAGGAAAAGCAAGCCACCAAGGCAAGCGTTTTTTGAGAGAACAGCAACAAAACTTATGGCGGCAATAGACCCATCGCTCTCTCTCTCTCTTAAACACACACACGCACACCCCTTTTCGTCCATGTGTGCGTGTGTTTTGATGAAATATAAACAAACGTAACTGAAATTCATTTAAATACCTTGAAACAAAGGTGAGTTGGGTACAAACAAAATTCTTTTGGTTAATTATTTAATACTTTTCTACTACTGTCTGTCTTTTTTTTTTGTTTTTTTATAATTTTCTGTTTAACAAATAAAATAAACAATCGGTTAAATATATACATATATATAAATATATATATATATTTTAAAGAATTTTCTAGTCCCACAATAACAATAAAAAGAAGCAAAAGAAGAAGTAGAAGAAGCAGAAGAAGAAATGCGATGGCGACAACCACGCGGCGTATACGTAATGCCCCCTGACGTTGTGGCCGCCATGTCTGTGTCTCGCCTGCACTTGTGTGGGTATCAATGGGTGCTCATATGTGTGTGAGTTCTCTCTCTCCCTTCCTCTCTCTCCCGCTCTCCCTCTCTTTGTGTGGCCCCTCTCTTTCTAGGCAGTTGCCTTGCCTGCACATTACGTATACGTTTGGGTCACAAGAAATCATCGAACAGAAGCGGCGCGAGGAAGTCCAAGTAAAAAAAAAATAAAACAAGAAAGAAAGCTGACTTCAGGAAGCCGAAGTTTGTATACCCTTAGTTAAGAAAGCATTAATTTCTCCATATTTTATTTTTATATATTGTTACACACACACTTCCCCACCCTCCATGACCTTGAGCCGGCTAAACAACAACTCTATTTTAATATTAATTAGTTAGGATTTTAGTTTTAAATCGGAATGTACATGACTTTAGGCAATTACTACCTTTTTTTGGGCATTATAGGGGATTAATTATAATTATTATATATATATATTAATAATTAATTATTTAAAAAGCTCAGAAATATAACATTTTTTAAATTGCTATTTTATTTTTGATAAATCAAAGTTTAAAAAATCATAACTAAGTCAAAAAAGTATTAATTTAAATTTGGAAAGCTTTTCTGTGTTAATTTTTAGAAGATTAATAAATTTGCATACTAAATTTAATATTTAAAATATATTAAATATATAAATATATATATAATATATATAAAAAATATATTTTTGTCAATGTTTGACAATTTTTAACAATGTAACCCCTTAAAAAAATTTTAAAAATAGGTAAAAAATTATTTTCCACCAAACATGCCTAGATCGATTCGGCTGTTGATGCTGATCAAAAATATATACCGTTTATAGGGTCGTAAATGACTCGTTCGCGTACTAAAAGTTATAATATACACTACAAGAGTATAAAAATACATATAAAATAAATGTTAAAATTTATAATTAATTATTTTTAAATGATTTTCTCAAATATTAAATATCTACATCACACTATAAGTAAAATAAATTATACTTTTATTTAAAAGAAAGTCTTAAAAATATTTATAAATAACCCATAAAAACATTTCAGAAAAGAATAAAAAAAATCTAGATTTTTCAATCAGAAAAACTAGGGAAAAACAAATATAAATAAAATACTACAACAAAAAAAAAATCTTAATGGGTACGGGTTCGAGTTTATTTATATGGTTCAGTTGTCTGTGTACTTTGTTGTTGTTGTTTTTCCCCTCACTCCCCCCCTTTTGTATACACTGAAAAACGCAACAAGGCCGCTAGAAAATCGCTTTTGGCGTTTATAATTGCCGATCAACTTTGTTGTTGTTGTTGTTGCTTCGATTATGGTTGTATGTATGTGTATATTGTTATTTTTATTGTCAGCTTTTTTTGCGACTCTTAAAAAAAAGAAAAACAAAAACAAATGTGATTTTGCACGTGTGTGTGCAAAAAGCGCCAAAGTGATAGAGAGGAAAAAGCGATGAAGTAGGAGCCAAGAGTCACTTCTTATTTTTTTAATTTTAATTTTTATTTTCTTCAGTTTGTTTTTCCTTTGTCTTTCCTTTTTTTGTTTTTAATGCAATCTTTAAACCATAATTATTCATGATTAAATATTTCATCATCACAGCCAGAAGAGGGGTAGTACAGTAAATACCCCGCAATAAGACCCCCTTAAAGAGCTTTCACTGTACCCGAAAAGCAGTTAGAACTGCTTTGGCAAAGAGAGCGAAGCCGCCAAAAAAGAGAGGACGCCAAAGAGAAACGCCGCGCTGACGTCGTCGCCGCCGCTGGCCGAAATTTCAACGTGGTTTTCTTTGGCACTGTTTTTTTTTTCTTTTTTTTGTATTCCTTTCTTTTGCTTTTTCTTTTTCCTTTTCAAGTTGTTGTTATTTTTATACACACACCGCCGCCGCCGACGACGCCGCCTGGCATTTAGTGGCTGTGTTTTAGGCGTGATTATGAAATCGGAGAATGTCCGAGACATTACGCAAAAAAAATAACAGAAACAAAAACAAAAACACCACGAACAAAAATGAGATAAATTAAATTTGCCAAGTCAAAGTGTATTTTCATTGAACAAAAAAGAAAAAACCAATTTAAAATTTCAATTGTAATCTGTCAGTGTGTCTTTCTCTTTCTCCTTGCATTTCTTATTGTTATTGTTGTTTCACACACACACACACACATGCACTGTTATTTTTATGTTTTTCGCTTTACTTTTTATTTATTTTTATTTATATTTATTTATTTTTTTGCATCTCCTTTGAGCTCTCACACACATACCTCCATACAAGGCGTTCTCTGCTGCTGCTGCTGCCGCTGCTGCTGTTGTTACCGTTATTTGTGTTGCACACTCGAAAAAAAATAAATTTTTTGGAGAAAATTGTAATATTTTGAATTTGTTGATCAAGAAAAATAATGTTTGTTTCTCATCTAGATTCAGAATCTGGTTTTTCGGAATGGAAATTTCGACTCTTTTTTTTTTGTTAATCTCGAACCGTAAAGCACGCGAGCAGACAAACGAATGAAGCGAAGCGGCGGCAAACGCAATTGAAAAACCGACACACACACACACACACACACTCACACACACACACATACACCCGCACACACACACAGAGAGAGAGAGACGTACACCGTAAACCGTAAAAGCGTACACCCGCTCTCAGCGACAAAGCTTTCATTGTGCCAAAGAGCCAAAAAAGAGAGAGAGCCGGCAAAGCGAGTGGGGAGAGAGAGAGAGAGAAAACAAAACAAATAAAATAAAGTAAAAAATAAATAAAAGCCAAAGCAAAGTCAAAGCGTCGTAAACAAGCTGGTCAGTATGCATATTACAGTGTATACACTGGCATACAGTGAACGTTCTAAAAAAGCGTAAATCGAGGATTTTTAATCGTAATTATTTAAAAAGAAAAAATAAGAAAAAAAAAAAGAAAAACAAGAAAAAAAGAAAAAAAAAATGAAGAAAAAAAAGAAAAAAGGAAAAAACAAGAAAAAAAGGAAACAAAGCAAAAAGGAAAGAAGAAAAAAGGCAAAAAAAAAAAAAGAAATAGAAAAAAAGAAAAAAGAAAAGAAAAGAAAAAAAGTAAAGAAGTAAAAAAGGCAAAAAAAAAAAAAGAAAGAAAACCAAGAAAAAACAGCTGATAACGAGTCTCAATAATTACTTAGTTTACAGATATTTAAAGTCACAAAATGTGAATAAAATACATTTGTAGTTTCTTCTATATCAAGAGTGACCTGTGTGTGTAAGTGAGTGTTGTGCGTTCGCGCATGACATTGCCATTTATTGAAAAGTGAGCTACAAACACAAAAATAAGAAATAAGAAAAAAATAATAATAAAAAAAATAAAATACTTATAAAATGGTAGCAAAAACCAGCACAACAAAAACAAAACTTCGAAGCTTACTCTCTTTGCTCACACAACATAAACAACTTTTTGGAAAAGGATCACAAATAACAACACAAATAAGGCACAACAAACAGCTGTTTGGGCTAGGCTTAAGCTCTCCGCTCTCTCTCTCTCTCTCTCTCTTGTACTCTTCTCTCAAGAGCTGTCTCTTTAAAACCTCTCTTTGGCTTGCGTTTTACTCTTAATCTCTCAAGTGACTCACAAGTGCTATCTGTATGTTTTGTTACAAATTCGCTAAATGTTTATAAATAAATAAAATGGCACATCAAAGGCGACACTGTATTTGTTTGAAATGAATTTACGAAAAAGTTTCCACTGTAAAGCCATTGAATTGGAGACAACAATCCACTAAGGTGAGAAATAAACAAAGTAACAAAGCAAAAAATAAATAAACAAAACTAATAACAATCTATACAAATAGTTAAAAAGTAAAAAACAACACTTTAAAGTTGATAAAAGCATAATTCAATTAATTAAATAGTAACAGCAAAAACAATGACAAAACCAAAGCGAAATGAACTAACAATATAGCGACACGTGCGACTAAAAACCAAAGGGGGGAGGGGAAAGGGTGGCAGGGGGAAGAGAGCCAAAGCGTAGAGCAGGAAATACACAAGAAGTCAAAATACAAGTACACACACACACACATACACACTGAGAAAAAAAAGCGTACGCAAATATTCCAAAAACAATCAAGTAACAACACATCGACTGCAGCCAGGCAGGCATTTTATGGTACAGTGTACACTCCCATCGGGTGACCAACAACGAATAATGTGACCTTGCCTTTCGAACACTTTGCAAATAATTAAATTATAAATTAACCTACGTACATAAATTTATATAATTTATATAATTCGGAGGGTATTATAATTTTATTCAGAAGCTTGTTATGCTGAGAAGGAGTCATTTCCGACCCTATAAAGCATATATATTATTGATCAGCGTCAACAGCCGAGTCGATCTAGCTATGTTCGAAAAAAATTTAATTTTTTCAAAAATTTTCAAATTTTTATAAAAATTTTCAAAAATTGGGAAAAAAGTGAATTTTTAAAAATTATTAGTTTAGTATGCAGATTTATTAACCCAATAAAAACTAACATAGGAAAGGTTTCCGAATTAAATTCAAAGCTTTTTTGGCTTAGTTATGAGATTTTTAAATTTTAATTTGTCGAAAAAATGGAGATACAAATATCGACGATAAATATCTACTCAAAGAATAAGTATAATTAAAACTTCGTTATGATCGAATTATGATACTATAAACTATATAAGCTTAGGCTTCCTGAAGTTAGTTTCCTGTTTTGATATTTTTTTAATAAAGAATAATATAAAAACAATGAAATAATTAATAAATAAATGTAAAAAGTGTGACCTTGCAAAATTTTTATTTAATATATTCCAACTGCTGACGACTGTATTTTACACTTAGTTTAGGAAATTTCTAATCCAAACTTCATTTCTTTATGTAAGTTTTCGCCATGCGGGAGGCTTTACTATAGTTTTGGTATATGTTTTTTTTTTTCATAGCTTTTTAGTGGTGCCGCTGCTGTTGTGTTGCTGCTTAACCATATTTAATTTTAGCAATAGCAGCGGAAAATTGAACAACGACGGCATTGTCGCTGTCGCTTATGTGTACCTATATCCAATCCTATATTTGTTGAAAATAAAAATAAATTTATACAACTTTTTCCCCATTCCACGGCGCACGCACAACACAACACAACACCACGAAATTGGTGATGATGATGATGAAAATGAAAACGCCGAATGTCGTGCAAGAGAAAATGCAAAGAGAACCAAGAGTTGCACACACACACACCAGCGAAAGAGCGTCAATAAAAAAAGAAGCCGGCTTTTTGGGCAAGCACAAAAAAAATATATAAGTAAATAAATAAAAAATAAATAAAGAGGTGAGAAAAAAATGCAAAGAAATCAAGGGAGGGGGAAAGAAACTGCAGTTGGAGAGACAACAAACGACAAAGAAGAAAAAACTAAATATAAATGTATGTATTTTTATGTATGCATGTACATACATAGGCATGTGCATTATGTATACATACTATGTACGAATCAGCACACAATTGCGGTTACCAAAATAGTGGCTCTTAAATAATGACAATCTTTGGCTCTAAAAAGTTGACTTGCAAGAAGGCTTTTATGTTTTCTTTTAATAAAATAATAATTGAAGTCTGAAAAGTGTTTTTATTTAAGCTAATTTTGAAATAAATATACTAGAAAGGTTCTTTTTGCATTAAATACTTTTATTTTTCAAGAGTTGCCTGCAATGTACAAGCAATTCTAGAACAACAGCAGCGAAAGGGAGAGTCTTTTGTGAAGAGTTTTGTATGTTTTCTTGCTTAATCGAAAGCAAATCTAAATTAAGCCGTATCTACTAGCTATTATATATATATTATTATATATATTAATTAAATATATGGATTATTTTAATATTTTCTCCGCTTAAATTAATGTTTTATGTATGAAACCCTGTACATAACCCTACATAAATGCAATGTATTTATGTATGTTGCTTTTGTACATTTGTTTTCAGTTTCTCTGTTGCTCTGGCATTTAAGGTGCTGCGAATGCGATGCAAATAAAATAAAATAAAATAAAACGCTGTTGCCAGGCGCAAACCTGGCAGCAAAAGAAAAACCCCCTTCTACGCCCGAGGACTGACAGTTTTGGTTTTATTTCGGTTTACATTTGATTTCATTTTCTTTTTCTTTTTTTGCCTGAAAATTTCAATTTCAATTGATTTCGTCGTTGTCGTCGACGGACGGCGTTCAACCAAAATAAACCCATCATGTGTCCGTGGTCCTCCTCTTGGTACATGTGCATTCACTAGCCACAGATGTATATATATATATATATATGCTGCTATGCTATGGTATCTATATCTGTAGAGTATATATTTTATATGCTCACTATTCTTGCTGCTGTTGTTATTTTTTGCTCTAAGCAATTACACAAGGCGTCGCCTGTTGTGTGCAAGAACCACAAATTGGGTCAGCCGCAATTAATACAACTAAATATAGCCAAAGCGCACATTTCCCTCTTCACACAAAGCCACAAAACAAAGCAACAACAACAAAATGACAAGTTATAATAGTATCGAGGAAAATACAATAAGTGAAAATAATAATAATAATGAATAATGAGTGTTGACCGATCAGAGTTGTTTACCCTTTTGTGTGGACCGAGAGAGCACGCTCTAAAAAAGAACTGATAACAGTGCGAGGAGGGATCTGCATCGGTGGCGTATACGTGATGTGTGGCTAAATAAGGGATGCAACAGTGTGAAGAGGAGAAGCGGAGGGGGGAGGAGATCCAGAATAAACAACAACAACAATATGAATTGTTGATCACAGTTGCACTCTGCTGCTGTGCACCCTACAAAAGTGTCGCCGAACCTGAGGCTGATGGGCACTAATATCATTGAATTCACTTCACAGTCCACTTGGCCACAGTGGGCACTCGCTGGAGTAAACAGTACAGCAATAAAGTATAAGAGAATATAACTTTATATTTATAAACTCTTATAATTAATTTATTTTTAAAATTGAGCTATGCTTTATATATTATTTAAGCTCCTAGAAGAATTGTGTCTAGAAACAACAATTCCTATGTTGTATATGGACTCTGCAAGAAGTCTACAATTTTGGTTGTCTAGATTTGTCACTGAATTCGTACCTTGGAATTTTAGGTCAATTAAGTTGCTAACAAATTTCTAACAAATTCTAATAAATCAGTGAGGAACTTTGTTTTCCTTTCAACCCTCTCAACGTATAATGTTGAGCTAGATCTTCGAAACTTGTCGCTAAATTCGTACTTGGGAATTATAAATGAGCTTAGTTGCAATAAATTTGTTATTTCAATTAATTGCTATTAGTTCTGTAAGGAAATTTGTTTTCCTCTCTTAATAGTGTTTTATGGGCATTCCTCTTAACCTTTAAATTGGTAATAAATCTACAAAATTTGTCGCTAAATTCTTACTTGGGAATTATAAGTAAACTCAGTTGCAATATGCAATATGCAATATTCAATGAGAAATTTTATTTTCCCCCCTCACGAGTGTTTTATCCTCTAAACCTTTAATTTTGGTAATAAATCTCTAAAATGTGTCGCTCAATTATAACTTGGGAATTATAAGTGAAATCAGTTGAAACAACTTTATTATTTCACTTAAATGTTAGCATTTGAGTGAGAAAATGTATTCTCCTCTCTTACTAGTGCTTTCTTTTCTACTTTTCCTTAATCAAAGCAATCCACTCTCTCGAGTGAGGACTGTAAGCTCTATGTGCGTGCTGGCAGATGGTTAGCAATGGAATGAAAACTTTCAACAAACACTGTATTCGATTGCCGGTGATGTGCCTCGTCTCCTCATTTGTTTGTTTGGCACACACCACCACCGCGTACAGTGGGCCTGCACAGTGGGCTGCCCTTCAAGCACACAAACACACACTCGCACACACGGGCAAAGCTATAAACGTTTTCCACTAATTAGCACTTTCGAAACGACCTGCAACTACTACTACTCGGCAGTAACAAAGGCAATAGCAACAATGATGAAAATAAATAAATAAATAAATAATGCAAATACGGCGAGAACTACTGAGCCACGTTATTTTTTCGTTAAACATTTAGTTAAATAGATGAATTGATAATTGATGGAAAATAAGAGCAGGTCGGTGAGGCGTTACGTATACGAGACGTTGACCAGCGATTACGTTTTTTTTTTGTTATTTTTTTGTATATATATTTTTCATATTTGTGTATACATGTTTTTTTAATTTAATAATTTGCATAGTGCATTGAATGATGATGATAGAAAATGTGCTAACAGCTGAAAAAACATTTCGCTGAGAACAGGTGTACGGGCGAACAATAACGAGAATTCAGGGGAAGAATTATAAGGCTCTTTCTCTCTGGGGAGAGAGAGAGAAGAGTGAGATCCCAATCTCTTATTATTCATCCCGAAACAATTTGAAATCACTGCGGTTTATTTATGCATATTTTAAGAACAAACTCGAGATGATTTATCATAAAAGTTTTGCATCATTTCAAATTAATTTATCATGTGTAATTTGGTTTTTAATTAGTATCTAGGCTTAGTCTTAAATACTGAAATCTGATCTTATATTTTTTGCTACATTTGTTTTGTTAATTTTACTTTGTATTTTGGTTCTATAAATATGAACCGAATTGAATTTAATTTTGTACAATTAAATCGAAATGTGTTTTCGAATTCCGATGCATTCGTTGCGTTGCTCTATTTTCTCCGCCGCGGCTGTTGTATAAGAAGGCAACAAACTTGTCGTTCTTTTTTTTTTTAAGTTTATTTTTTTAGTTTATTTTTTTATTTTTATTTAGCTTTTTTTGTTTGCATTTTGCGCACTATTGCTGCCGTTTTAAGTTGGTTGTGCCTGTGGTGTATATGTATTGAGCTTGCTATATCTTATCGCGCTAAAAACACAACGCGAGTGTGCGTGTGTGTGCGGTTAGTTCAACAATGTGCCATACAGTCAGTGTACATAATTATTTTCATTTTTTATGTAATCAACAAACAGCAACGCCTCAGCCTCTCTCACAGTTCCTCTTCTATGCTGAGGTTCTACTTTCAGGGGAAAAAAAGGAAAACAAAACACAAGCGGCCTATAGTTAAAGTCAACTAAATAGGAGTTGGAAAATCTACACAAATTTTAAGTATTACCAGTATTATATAGAATAATTATTATATTAATATCAATTTTATTCAATTAAAATAAATATTATTAAACACTTTTTCCATTTCCTTATTATAAATTGCATTTATGTTGTGATCTAAGCTGGGTTTTTATACATAAATATAGCAACACAAGTTAAGTCGGTACAAAGTCTACTCTACTCTAAAAGCATTAAAAAAAGACATAACAATTTCCTAAATAATATTGTTTAAAAGTGAAATAATCTAAAGACACAAAAGCCACATAAACTCGCAAAAATTTATGACATTTCGAATGAAAGTTTTGTAATTTAATTTATGTGCAATTATTTGTCTTATTTCAATTACCTAAATATTAAAATTTTATTGTAATATGTTTAAATAGTCTTTCCACTTAATTTCCTCATATTTATTTAAACAATTTGCTATTGTTAAGATTTGAATTGAGTGAATTGCAAAAGTCCAAGGCTGAGAGTAGGGGAAAGAGAGCAAGAACATTGCCAAGTTTGGCAGCACGAGTTTCCGTTTGAATTTTCTGTTGTGCGTCGTCGTCTTGCGTGCCGACACCCCCAACTACACACACACACCATACACCCACCATACACACACATCACACACACACCACATATTCGTAGTGCTACCAAACTACCAACCAAGGCACCGAAAACGTCGGAAATGTTACGCCCGATATTCAATTAGTTTTTAATCCAGCCCAGCGTCAAGGAATTTCAATTTTCAATTGGTTTTTAAGTCGGAAATTGCCACCACACGCACACACGCAACCAACAAATACAAATTGTACAAGAAAAATTAACAACAAAAAGAACAAACAATAAACCATACACACACGCATTCGCATCGAGGAGCTTTTTTTTTTTTGAGTTCCAACTATTAATTCGATCGATTTTTACGCACATTGCATAAAGCTTTGGGCTAAGCTACCGAGTGATAATAAATAATACATAGGGTTTTCATTCAATTCGAATCTATATTTAACGTCATTTATAACCAAAGAAGACTCTAGAATTAGTATCTCTCAAACTAGAATCTTTTAAGGTAAAATCTCTAGGCTTATAGGACACCTAAAGTCAGGATCTACAGAGGTATAGGATAGCTAGAGTTAGGATCTTCAGAGTTATAAGATACCTAGAGTTAGGATATCAAAAACGAGAATATCCTATGTTAGGGTTTCCTTAGCTATAGAATACCTAGAATTCTCTAGAGTTAAGATCCCCAGAGTTAGGATCTCCAAAGTATGATCACCTAAAGTCAGGATCTCCAGAGTTATAGGATACCTAGAGTTAGGATCTTCAGGATTATGATTTGAATAAGGATCCCCAGAGTTAGGATATCCTAAGTTGGGGTTTCCTGATTTATAGAATACCTAGAGTTAGGATCTCGATAATTAGGATGCCCAGAGTCAGAATACCCAGAGTTATGATCTCTAAGACTAGAATCTCCCAAGTAAGGATCTCCAGACTCTTATAATCTTCTAAGTTACAATACCCAGATTTATAGAATACATAATGTTATAGAATACCCAGAGTTAAGATCTCTAAAACTATAATCTCCTAAGTTAAGATCCCCAAAATTAGGTTTTCTATAGTTAATAGTTATGATTTCTAGCAAAAGTTTACTATTACACAGTAAATCCCATGCAAAAATCCAAATTTATACCTCCAGTGTTAAGATCTCACGTGATACTAAATCTCCCTGGCTTTGATTTCGATCTTTCGGATGATACAACGAAATTCAGAACTATGCAAGACAGTTACCATTCGAGGAATATATACACAAAAAAAAAAAAGAATAATACAAATAAAAACAAGTAAGCTAGACAGGCAATAGCGAGGTCGCTTTATCAAGACACGACGCTATATGACGTGTGTGTATATATGCTATATAGCACCACTGACAACAACAAATTAGCGTCTCGGTCAGATAGAGAAAGAGAGCGAGAGCGAGAGGGTAGATAGGGGGATAGAGACAGCCATATAAGGGGGGGAAAGAGAGAAAAGCAGAGCAGAGAGCACTATTTAGCGGGGAGAGCAACAACAAATCACACGATCGTAAACTTACACATGAATTATGCAGGAGAAATAACAAAAAACGACGCCAAAATAAAGCAAGTGAAGAGCAACTTAAATAGTATCAACTCAGGGATACCCTGTATTAAAATATGTAATATATAAAATAATTCTTATTTATAAACCTTAAGAGTTATAGGTCTGTGAAAATTGTCTATAACTTTTCCATCTTATTTACTTAACTTAAAGGTCCGAATATAGCCGGACTAATGCGAAATTACAGGGTATTACATCAACTACAAGGCGCTGTCAATATTCTGCGCCTCGTTTCGCTGCCTCTCTTTCTCTCGTGCTCCCTCTCTCTCTCTCTTTGCTCAAAATCCAATGTATTTTCTTGCTGACGCAGCGGCGGCGACGCACTCTCCCTCTACCTCTCCCTTTCACTCCCTACCGCGTGTGTGTGTGGTGTGTTGTGTGTGTGCTTGTGTGGGTAACAGGCCAACGCGAAACTAAGAAAAAGCGACAACAAACCCAAGTGGACTATAACTACAGTGAAACATCTAAATAAATGAACTAAGAACTTCTTGAAAGAATTTCGAAAACTGTTTTCTAATTTAAATCTTAAATATTCGAGCATATTTTAATATATTTTCCAGTGATTGTGTTATATATTTACTAAGGTTTATATAGAAATATTGTGAAATATAAATGATACTGTCTGGATTATATATTAAATATATAATACGTTTATTTAATGCATGTGCCTTTTAATATATTTATTATATAATAGAGAATTTATGAATGCAATATATTTTCAGATTTTTATACAAAGTTCCAGTTATCAAGGAGTTTTACTGTACTGTTTAAAAATTATATGTAATACACAAAGATTTTAGCTTTTATAACTTTTATGGATTAATAACTTCTTGAAAGAATGTCGAAAGCTGTTTTTTACTTTAAATCTTAAATATCTGAGAATTTTTTAATATATTTTCCAGTGATTGTTATAAATTTACTAAGGTTTATATAAAAATTTAATATATAAATATTGTGAAATATATATGAAACTATCTAGATTATATATTAAATATATAATACGTTTACATACAATACATAATATATGTATTATATAATAGAGAATATATTTTCAGATTTTTATACAAAGTTCTAGTTATCAAGGAGTTTCACTGTACTATTTAAAAATTATATGTAATACACACAGATTTTAGCTTTAATAACACCAATTTTAAAACATAAAATATATAGCTCTTCAATTTTATATTAAATATCATTTGAGAGAACTTTGTAGGGAAACTTCCTGAAGTTACTAAATTTTTTTAAAAGAAATCTATCTATTCTATAATTTCTACTCTCAACTGTAAAACGCTAACATTCACTTTTTAATTAACAAAGGAAAGGGTAGGGGAAAGGGTGTCAAAAAATCGTCATCTCTTGGGATTTGCATCAGAATCTCTTTTCGGGGGGGAAAAATAACCCAGATTTTGATTGATATGCGTGTGTGGTGAGCTTATATAAAAAAAAGAGCCAACAGGTGGCGACGCTTTCAATTTCCAAATGATTGATTACGACTCTCATTGCCGTCTTATGTTCCTAATTTTATGGACAGTAGTGTGTGGCATTAAAATCAAATATAATTTGACAATAAATATAAGAAAATTTAATTCGCATTTCACTATAGATATTTACTAGATTTAAAATAGTACCAATAGGTTACTGATACGCCTATGAATACAATTGGATTTTTACTAAATATTTAAGCATTTAAGTTGATTATTTTCTAGGATTGATTTTTGATTGAAACTTCCTTTTTCTGCCATTTACAAAATGCACATATTTATGTATTTGTTGTAAATCTTTTTTATGCGGGCGGCCTTCTCGCCTTCCTTTTACTCTTTTCTATTCCGGCGACCGCCCCTATCCTTTTCCTTTATCTACGGGGATCATTGATGAATTTCGTTATCGCTTTTACTTTTGCGCCTTTCCCAAATTATCCCGTTTTTCATTAACATTTTTCAGGGCAAAGCGGGGGGGCGTACAAGAAAGAAAGAAGTGAAAATAACAGAAGCAACAGAAGCAAAAACAATAACAACAGCAAGGCGGGGGACCCGCACACACTCACACACACACACAGACACACTGGCACGCACATTTTGGTGACAAATTTGTACACAAACACAGTGATAGGCCGCAGCACTAAAAATATTTCTTCGATTTCAAGCAAAACTGTTTTTTTTTTTTGTTGTGTTCTTTTTGTCTGTTTCTTCTTTTTTTTTTAATACCACGTTGTTTTTTTGCGTAGCTTTTTTTCGGTTTTCTTTTTGGCGATTGGCTTTTTTCGCCGTGTTTGTTTGTGTTTTTTCTTGTTGCTGCTTTCCCTCCGGTTATTTATTTTGCTTTGCACTCACTGCTATGTTGTTGTTGCTGCTGCTGCTGCTACTCTCTCTCTCTCTCCCGCCCGCTCTCACTTCTCTGTTATTTCTCTTTTCGTGCGGCGTTGTGGGCGGCACTTGCAAACGTTTATTTTTTTCGCCAATTTTGCGCTTTTCGGCTTTTGTTTTTCCTTTTTTATTTTCCGTGTTCTACTCCTTGTTCCTTGTTAATTATGACACTAATCGCACAGTTGACAGAAAAAAAAGCCAAAAAAAAAGGCATACGTACTCAATTTTGGGGCATCAATTAGCAGCTTTGCTTTGATTTTTTTTCTTGCAGTTTTTCAAAGTTCACTCGTAGATGTTCACTCTTGTTTGTTGTAGTTGTTTGATTGTTTTTTACTGTTTAACTTAAAAGCGACTTTTTTGGTGATTTTTCGCTGTCCGCTGCGCTGAAAGGCACAATGCAAAATGAAATGCGGGAATGCGAGAATGCCAGCGAGACGGGCAGCGCAGCGCAGTCTGCGGAGGCGGCGTCGCAGTCGCAGTCGCCGCAACGAAACAAACAAAAAGCAAATGCAAAGACAGAGTCGTAGATCGCCGATCGTTTTTTACACGCTTTACAACTATTTTCACGTTAATTCACTGTCAGTTGCCAAAAAGAAAACAATATAATAACACACTGGAATTAGCTTCATCAACTAATTGAATTGGATTTTGATTTGTTTTCGATAAAAAAAAAGAAACGCACACACACGGCAGGGAAAAACACATGGCAGCTCCGCCGCTCTCTCCCACTCTCTCTCTCGCTCGCCTTTGCTGAGAGCTCGGGAGAGCGTAACGTAAGCGCGTGGCAAACACATGGTTTTTGTTTTTGCCAAAACGTAGATGTAGTAGAAGAAGGAAGAAGCAGATGACGAAGCAGCTAGCGCTTACAGTTACCTCGCCTCATTGCGTTGTTGTTCTTTCGTTGGCACAGTGGAACGAAGTGTAAATACTTTATGCTAATAATATGGGATTATAAAGATATAATTTAATATAATAATTAATATATAAAATATAAATGTTAATATATTTAATAATTAATAAAAATTAAAGAAACTTTTTAAAGTCTAATAGCGCTTTAAATGCAATTTTTCTGTTATATTTATATTTTGAATTTATAAACGCCATACAATTTTAGACCCACTGTTAGCAAATATTTATTATAAAGTAAGGCATTATAAATCTCAATTTCAATAAGATTTTTAAGTGTATAATTATTTAATTACACCAAGAGCGAAAATAATAATAATATTAATAATAAATATAATTAAAGGTTTAAATGTTTAAAAGAAACTTACCCAACTAAAAACTTCATGCTAATTAATTATCCAACTTTGTTAGGTAATCGGGGAAAGACTGATTCAGCCCACTGTGCGTTAGCGTTTATTATCGGCAAAAGGTATTCATCACATTTACATAAATGCTACACACTGTATCGCACAGCGCGTCTGTGTGGGTGAACATGTGTCACACGCAGCGGCGAAAAAGTCAATCACACTCATACACACGCAACCGCAGAGCGTCGTGTCGCGTCGCGTCGCGTTTCGCTCTCGGCTGTTTTTGTTTTTGTTATTATTATTGTTATTGTTTTTGTTTTTATTGGTACCGCAACACCCGCGCGCAAATAACAAAACACAAGCACGCCACAACGTATCGGCATTTAGAGAGCGCGAGCGCGAGCGCGATCGAGAGAGTTCCGTTATTGTTTTTACGCTGCGTGCGTGCATATTTGTATTTGCCTTGGTATTGGTAGCGCTCTAGATTTGGTTACTCTTTCATTTATATTTTTTTTGTTGGTCTATTAATGAAACTAAATTGTAATGCGAACGTGTTAATTAGACAGAAAGAGAGACAGAGAGTAACGAAAATCAACGAAGAGCTGGCAAAGCGCAGCGCAAAGAAAGTCACAAAGAATAAGTAACACAGAAAAATAAAAAATGGAAGCAAGTTCTTATCGTTTTTGTCATTCAATTATACGAATTTTATTTTATGACACACACGCGGACAGCACAGAGAGAGAGAGAGAGAGAGACAGCGAGAGCGGTCACGTAATTACTGGAAAATCTCCAATAGGAATTGTTTGTTCACTTTTCCGGCCGGTTTTTCGCTCCAACAAACCGATTTTTCCAACAACGTGGCTTTGGCCAAAAATACGCAACAGAGAGAGAGAGAGAGAGAGAGGGAAAAGGAGAGGGCGATGGGGTGAGAGCGGCTTTTTAATGAACGAAAAACGTGTGGACGCAACTATGCGTGTGTTAGAAAATAGAACACTCACACACACTTATGCCGAAGCTCGCGTGGAAGCAGCAGAAAAACTAACAAACAAAAATTATGTGGGACAAACGGCGTATAAACAAACTGCAGGCGGTCACTCTCTCGCCAAGAGAGAGAGACGCGTGGAGAGCAAGAGCGTTGGGGAGCAAGTAAAGAGCGTCGGCGACGTCCCCAAATTGTTTACACACAACTTTTCGACGCGACGCCACTGGGCTGTCAGCGCTCTCTTCGCCGCGCCACCCCCTCTCTTTGCCGCCCTCTCTTTGGTGTTTTGCCATGCGGTTATCGCTGTCAAACAGTGGAACCTCTTGCAGAGCCTATGTACATATAAATCACACTCAAAAAACAATTTAATTGAATGTAATAATGTTCTTGTTTTGTAATTTTCTTTTTATTTATATTTTCTAAAAAACCTCATTCGTGTTTACTTATAGTTCTTCGTCTTAATGAAGCCCCACTGTAGTTGCTGTTGTTGCCTGATCCACATACATCTGCGCTCTCACATAAATAGTTATACAACTCGCTCTGGGGGCCAAATACAAGTACAAATATCAAATACCAACGAGCAAGTGAAATTGCAGTGCAAAGGAATTTCGAAAACCAGTTAGAACCATGGCAACGCCAAACGGGGGGGGCTCCCCATTACTGCACCGGCTCTCTCTCTCTCTCTTCCCGCTTCCCCTTGCCACAACACCTGATGCCAGACCCCCACCACCCCCGCCACGCTCAAAACGGCGAAAAGCCAAAAACAGTTAAACAGGTGCAAAAAAGCATAACATCGTCCAAGTCCGAAGAGAAGCGTCGATAACACGTAAAGAGAGCCGCGAGAGAACAATGAAAGCTTAAGCTGGGCACGGATAGTGGGAAAGAGCGGTGGGAGGGCCTAAAAGAGCGCCATCAGTGTGGCCGAAGCAAGCGGCAGTCTTGGACAGAAACAATAACACGTGATGCAAAAATAAAGTCTGTGTGACACAGAACAAATTTAATTACTTAAAACTTAAATGAGAATGTCAATGCATTTAAAATTATATTTTAGTAGGAAAAAAGGGGCTTAAATAATTTAGATTTTTGCTGGCAAGACCAAATTTTTAACATTTAATTTCCAATGATGGGATGGTCATATTTAACATTTAAATATGTGAGTGTCATACAGCTGTAAAATTCATTTCTTTGAGGGAAGCATTGCAGATTAAAATCAGGAAATGGATTTCATTTGCACGATTGAGTGAAATATAAAATAATATTTAAATATTAAAATTAGTAATTTATTTGAGTAATTTAATGGGTATCTATAGGTCGTGGGACGATGCCTCTGGGAATCTAGGATACCAATTTCATGTGCAGATAACAAAAGAACGAAGGTAAACTTTGACGTCATTATGTCGACGACAGCGACAAATGTGGAGATCAACAGATCAGTCACTCAAGAACCCAAAAACTGAGGAGTAAGAATAAAATAAAACAAAGAGATCGTTTCGAAAAGGCATTTTCCTCCGAGCACGCACACTCGCACACACACACACACACACACACGACAGGTATCTGTGTTGGGGTGTGTTTGTACAATCATGTGATACCAAAATAAAGAAAAATGTGAAAATCAAATAGCAGCGACAGCGGCCAGGGCACTAAACACAGTCACAAGCAAAAGTGGAGCAATAAAGCAAACAAGCCCGACAAATTTTCTTGTTGCCATGTACCCTTAGGCCACAACACTACCAAGCACCTCCCTTTCCCCTACCCAATCCCATTCCCATTCCGCGCATCCCATATACCCATGCCATTCCCCATGCCGCGGCCACTGATTCCCCACCCCTTACCGCAGCCACTAGCTCTCTCTCTCTCTCTCTCTCTCTCTCTCTGTCTCTCTCCATCACCATCCATTTTCGTAGTTTAACGCCGCGAATCGGATCGGATCGGATCAGCCACGAAAATATGCAAATGCCGAATGCAATTAAGATACGCACAATATCACACATAGTTGACATCGAAATAGGCTGAAGAATAGGATTACGGACGAGAAAAATAGGAAAATTATATATCATAAAATCTGATATTAAATAAGTCAGTAATATAACATTTTAATATTGCTTATTCCTTTCTCTAAATCTTTTTTCTGCTTAGTTTCAATATTAACATATATATTTTTTTATTTCTTTGATATATTTTCGATATATTTTCAATATATTTTCGATTTGTTCGCCTCAAATATCGATTGCTGTATTAAATTTCATTGAACAGAGAACAAAACGATCATCAAAAGGCGGCGCAGCTGAGAGGAAAATAAAGCAAAGATACAGAAAAGCGAAAATCTGAAGAGGCATTAACAAACACATTTTTACCAGCCCGAAAAAAAGTTGTTGATGGCTTCCACAGTGCACAGTGGGGCGAGGAATTCAATTGAATACAATTAAATGCAGCAAGGCAACCATATATGCATGTGATATGTATCTGTAAATCGATTATTATGCACATTCGTAATTGTTTTTATCTGTCTCTGCCATTTGCATTTTCATTACACATTTTCATGTTCGTTCCACGGTGCTTTGTCCGTGCGTTCTGCTTCTTGCTCTTATCTTTGCTTTTGCCTTATTGTCTAGGTGAGGTCGTCGCAAAAGGCAGAAGCAGATAGGAAAGAGGAGCATGGGGAGGAGGAGGAGGAGGAGGCGGCGGCGGCGGCGGAGCAGCAGAGAGAGAGAGAGAGTGAGAGAGAGCGAAGAATTGGGGGTCGGGCGGTTTGGCCATGTTTAATTTATAATGACGCTCTCTTCTCCACCTCCCTCCCTCTCATTTTGCGTAAATATAGGCATAAAATTGCATACATACACCTTTTTACACCTTATCCCTCGTAATTAATCTCTATTATTTTTGTTTATTTTCCTGACTGATGTTTCTTATTAGTTTTTGTTTTGTTTCTTTTTTTTTCTGGTGTTGGATTTTCATTTTTTCTCTGCTTCATTTCGTTACGTTTTCGTTTGTTTGTATTCGTTTGTTGCTGCTGCTGTTGTTGTTGTTGTTGTTATTGTTGCTCTTGATAAATGTCAAACAAATGACGACGCCGCTCTCGCCGACGCTCGCTCTCTGCCCCTGCCGCTGTTGCTATCCCGCTCGCTCTCGCACTTCGCCTCGCCTTGTCAACAGACGCAAAACGATCGTTTTGTTTTTGATTTTGCGTCGCATAGCGTCTTCTCTTTCTATTTTGTTGTTGCTGTTCTATTCTCATTCTTCTTTTTTACTTTCCTGAACCCTCTTTATTGAATATTTTATTGTAACTCGTTGTGTTTTTTACAAAATGCGCAGTTTAAAAGCTGTGCTCTGCCTTAAACAATAAAAACAAGAGAAGATTAAGAGGTAAACACTTCTTAATTTGCCCAAAATATAGCATACTTTCTTGGGAAGTCCAGTAAAATCTCTTAACTTTGATTAAAAAAGTGTTATTAGATAATCAAACTCATAAAAAAAAAATCAAAACCAACAAATTTAGGAGAAAAACAAAACTATTTGATTTTATTGCTTTAAAATACTCATTTTGTTTTTGTTTATTCTCAGCGTGCTGCCACAATTAGCGTATTTCGCATGCGTAGAGAGGCAGAGAATACAAAACATACTCACACACACACACACACACACACACACAACGAACGCTATCTGGAAAATTTTCTCATAAATATGTATGAGCAAATAAAGCGTGGCTCTTCTTATAATCTCAAGCATAAATTATAAAAAAAATATACAAAATTCAGAGAAAACGATGTCGGAAAAATACTTAGGAAAAATAATACAAAAAAAGAGAATTAAGAGGAAGAACAAACAACTAACAAAACAAATTGGTAACAACAAGCACTCACAATCACATGATAATTTGCCGAAGGCCGAACGCCAAATATCGCTCGATGGCAAATGCAAGACTTTTGTTAATCCGATTTAATTTGTTTGCTTAGTTTCGGCTTTCGATCGGCTGTTAATTGCCTTGAGCAACAAGCCAGGCAAGGCGTGCATTTCAAATTTGGAAAAATTGCGCGCCCAACAGAAGTGCTGCCCATAAGAGAAAGGTGCCACAGTGTTTGAGTGCTGTTATTTGGGGCAGCACTGCCCACCAATGTAAGGATTTTTGTAATTTCAGCACAAGATGGCGGCAGTTGTAACGGTTAAGCGACCGTTATAGCTTTATAAAACCAAAGATGAAATTGATTTAAATTTTTAAAGGGTTTGAAAAAATATATAAAATTTATAAAGCAACTACCTTAACCAGAAATAATCAAGGTAAAATGGAATACTTACGGAATTACCTTTTAAAGTTGGTAAGATCTTACTTTCAAATAGAATTTTAACATTTTACAGTAATTTTAATTTATTTAACTTATTTCAGGGAGCCGAATCAGATGAGCCGAATTATATGACAAATCAAAGTTTAAAAATCTCATAACTTGGCCAAAAATGCATTAATTTCAATTCGGAAAGCTTCCCTATGTTAGTTTTTATTAGGGTAATAAATCTGCATACTTCATTAAAAATTGAAAATTTTGCCAATTTTTGGCAATTTTAATGATGTAACCCCTTTCCTTTTTTTCAAAAAATGGAACATTTTTGAAAAAAAATTTTTTTTGCCGGAGATGGCTAGATCGATTCAGTTTTTGATGCTGATCAAGAATATATATGATTTATAGGGTCGGAAACGACTCCTTCACAGAGTTTCAAGCTTCTGACTACAATTACAATACCATTCTTTTAGTGGGTATTTATCGGTATTTTTATATGAAAAATCAAAGTTTAAAAATCTCATAACTTGGCCAAAATAACATTAATTTCAATTCGGAAAGCTTTCCTATGCTGGTTTTTATGAGGTTAAAAAATCTGCATACTCAATTTAAAATTAAAAAAAAATTAACATTTTGATCAAATTTTGACAATTTTAATGATGTAACCCCTTTCCTTTTTTTGAAAATTTGGAATATTTCGAAAAAATTAAATTTTTGTCGGACATAGCTAGATCGAATCGGCTGTTGATGCTGATCAATAATGTATATGGTTTATAGGGTCGGAAATGACTCCTTCACAACGTTACAAGCTTTTGACTACAATGTTATAACCCTCCTGAAAAGGTATAAAATAAATATAAGGCAATGAAAATGAAATATTATTAACAAGATAATTTTATATATAATTTATTAAAAATATTTTAAAAGGTTAGGAATTTCTTTATCGATATGCATAGTATATTTAATATATGGTTTACTCTTTATTCATTTGTTTTAAATAAGTAGAAATTATAATTTTATATATTTATATTTTTAAAATCCCCTTTTGCTGAAGGGGTTCTGTTCCCCTTCTGCCTCTCTCCCAAAAATAAAAAGATAAAGGCGAATCTATCAATTAGGGAAAAAGCTTTAAGCTGTCAACACGCCCAAGTACTTGGCGTTTTCTTTTTAAAACCCGTGGACCCCTTCCTCAATTTCTTCCCCCGTTTGGGATAAGCCACTGCTTCATTGTTTGCCTAAAAATCCCCAACCCAACCGGCCAACTTTGAGGGGTTTTTCCTTCGGGTTTCCATTTCCAGCTTCCCTTCTACTCCTTCCTCTTCGTTTTTCTTTTTTTCGCTTTTCTTCTGGTTGTTGCCGGTTGCCGGTTGCCGGTTGCCTGTTGCCAGTTAGCTCGTCTTGTCATTGGTAAAATGCTGGCAAGTTGAGCTGGCTTATATTGTTGGGGAATCCCCCCGCCCAGCTACCTCGTCGGTGTCTTGAGAGTGGAAACCGCTGCCAATTGTCGACTGTTGCATGAATTATGAGCGTCTGCCAAGATTTATGAATTCGAGAGGATAACAAAAGTATCTCCCCCTTGCCTCGCAGCGAAAAAGGCAAAAATCTGTCAGCTGTTAAGTTGAGTTATAAATTTCCTGCAATTAGCTTGAATTTCAATTTTCTCTCTCTACATTTGCTACTTACTTTGATTACACAATGATGACGATGACAATAACGATGATAATGACGATGAGTGGCTCCTCCCTCCTGTCTTTATCGACATCTCTTGTGGTGACTGTACGTCGCGGTTTTCTTTTTTTTTTTTGTTCTCTTTTTTTATCGAGTGTCTCCTCTGCAGTTTTTCCACCTCAATGTGCAGAAATTTGCAAACTCATGGAAATCCATACGTTTGATAAACAATACACCCACACACACACACACACACGCACATACGAAAAGCAACAAGGAGGACATGCAAAAAAAAACCAAGTAAGAAAGCTATAAGTTATGGAGAGCAGACTGTACGTTACCTGTTAGCAATGGGTGCATTTTCCAACAAAGTTTATTAGGTGCAAATTGATATAAAATATGTTTTAATTATTGGAAAATATTGTTATTATTGAACTAAATATCAGAAAGATATTATTTAATTTAATTTGTTTCGGAAAATATTGAAGTTTTTGGAAAAACATATCAGAATAATATTTTGTAATTTAAATTGTCTTGATTTCCGTTTAAATTGCTTCGATATAATTTATATATTTTCTTCACAAACTCACTGGCTGATATATATTATATATACCTAAAAAGAATCGGTCACATTTAAGTGATAATACCCCTGCACCCCAATAGGTGCATCGAGCACATGCAACTCTGTCAGAAACGGATGCGGAAACGGAAGTCGCCATAGCCGTGCATGTGTTCATTAAGCAGCGAGTAGCAAACAAAATCAATGAATGGTGTAAAAATTAATATCCTGTGGGCCTCAAATGAAACAAAAAGCAACACAAAAAAGAAAGGGAAATAATACACGAAAAAAAGGCTCGAAGAGAAGGCACAAAAAATATGCAAAAGAATTGCGGAGAATCGTTCTGTGCGCCGGCAGCAGTTTTAATTTACACAAAGCGTAGTCAGGCGTGTAATGCGCTCCGCGGGGGTGTCAAGGAAGAGGGGGGCGTTGTTCCGTTTTTTTTTTTCTCTTCCCCCCCCCCTCAATAGGCGGCTTGGGATGCTCCAACATTTAACAAATGCCTTGAGGCAGCCGCAGCAAAAAGATGGGCAAAACTGCGACGGCGACGTCAACAGCGTCAAATGATTTATGAAATTACTTTTGTCGCTGCATACTTTCCGGGGCGCGAGGCAGAAGGAAACGGAAGTGAAAGAACCAGTAGAAGAAGAAGAGAAGAAGAAGGTGAGCTAAAGACAACAGCCAAGAGGACGAGGGGGAGGAGCGGCTTGCCATGATGACGATGATGGAAGGTGTCAAGTGATAGGTTGCTTCGCTTCACTTTGTCTTCAAAGATTTCTTCACCACAAATCTTTCACTCACACTTGCTATAGTTTTTTAATTTATTCAGAGACCAGAACATATTAGGAATTATAGGGGCAGCCTATAGTATTTAAGGGTTCATTTTGAAGGTGAAGAATTTTTTTTATATTTAACTTACTCGATCATAATTAGTTTAAGCCAATTCAAATATTAGCCTTAAAAGTAAAGTAAACTCAGAAAAGTATTAGGCACACAAAGAGCCGCTGCAAATATTTATATTATAAATATTTATATTATTTCTAGATATTTTTTAGATATCTACCAAATTGTCTTGACTTTTTCTATCTTTCTCCAGAGGGAACTGGAGTTACTTAAAGTGAGAACTCAATTGCAGAAAGGCTTTGGATAGGACCTTTCAGCTCTAGTTTTATCCATTTCGCTCTTGCTTCCAGTATACTCTATATTTCTCTTCTACGCGTTGCCTGCACTGTACAAGTCAAATAGGAAGAGAGAGAGAGAGAGAGAGAGAGAGAGAGGGAGAGGGAGAAAGAGAGTGAGAGAGAGTCTCTTGTTAGCTCTCTCTTTCCAGTTTCAAGTCTGTAAGATCCTTGCAGTACACTTTCTTCCTAATTAATTTTTTGCTGTAAGGGGATGTAATACTTCCCTCTCGCTCTCTTTCTCAGGCTTTGCCTGTCATGTACTAGCATTAGGAAATGACAAAAAATAGTACATTTTAAGCTGAATTCTGAGACAGCTTGTCATTAAATTTCTTTTTTAAAAATCTTTTAATCTCTTTTCCCAATAATAAAGAAGTAAACTTTTCAGAGATATTTTATTGCAATTAATTTTTTTGATTTATTTATTTGTTATTTTGTTTATTTATATTATAAATTATTAATTAGCTTTTCTGCTTTCCTGCCACTCAATCGATTTGCGTGATGGAGGCCTCGTCGTTGCTGGAATAGCGACTACTCTCGCCATCCGTTCGGTACTTGATGGAGTCTATGATCTCCACATCGATGTCACAGTTCCCCTGCCCGCCGCCCGAGGCATCGCCCTCCCCCTCCGCACCGCCGGCGCCCACAGCCGTGTCGCTGGATCCCCTGCCCATCGAGTCCTCGTCACAGAGATCCGGCACCGAGAGCGAGGCGCTGGCCGAGGCCGAGACCGATTCCGCCGACTTGGCTGACTCCGTGTCCTGCTGCACCTGCTGCACCTGGGCCTGATGGTGGGCAGCGAACTGACTGTAGAGACGGGGCAGATGCTGGAGCATATAGCTGGCACTGGACTTGGACAGATTGGCGGCGGCAGCGGCTGCAGCGGCGGCCGCCGAGAGATGATTGGCGGCTGCCGCACTGGAGGCCGTTGCCGGCTGATTCTCCTTGGTCTCGCCGAGGTCATAGTACTTGGCATAATGCTCGAATTTGCTCCCCAACACACTCACTGGTGAGGAGGAGCCACCTGCTCCTGCTCCTCCTGCTCCTGCGGCTGCTCCTCCTCCTCCACTGGGATTGGCACACAAATTGATGGCATCACTTTGCGCCGCCTTGGGTATGGGCACGGTAAAGGCGGAGCCATGACGCTGCTTGCTCAGGAGATTGCCACTCAAAGAGGTGGATGAGGACGTGGCCCCGGCCGTAGAGGATGAGCACGAAGAGGAACCCTCCTCGCCAATGGCATTGTTGCTAGCGGACAGCGGCGACACATTCTCCTTCTTGCGATCGTAGATGTGCCCGGAGACCCTTAGGTCGATGAAGAAGTGCAGCGGATCGATGCCATAGGGTGCGTAGAGGGGGGGATACCACACCGGCGGCGGCGGGGGCAGGACCAAATCCTGCGGCGGCAATGAAGCCGCCGGCGGTGTATTATCCTGCAGGGCCGAGTCCACAGCACCACCGAGTCCCAGGCCCAGTCCCAGGCCCGAGGATGTGGTCTTGGGTGGCGGCGGCAGGGCTGGCTTCGTCTCCAGCTTGGCATAGCCATAGGGAGTGGCTGTGGCAGCAGTAGCGGGAGCAGGAGCTGTGGCCAGCACCTTGTTGGTCAGCTCCAGGGGCTTCTCCGGCTGCAGTTGCTGCTGCTGCTGTTGCTGCTGTTGCTGCTGCTGCTTCTCCTCCGCCTCGCGTCGCTCGCGGAGCTGCTCGTAGTAGGGACGATGTGACCAGGATCGCTTCCTGGGACGCCTCACCAGCGAGGCCTGATGGTGTTGCTGCTGCTGCTGCTGTTGATGTTGCTGCTGCTGCTGCTGCTGCTGCTGCTGCTGCTGTGCCTGCTGCTGCTGCAGCTGCAACACGCGCGCTGTCTCATTGTTCCTGGCTTGGACCAGGGAGCGCAGCATGTCGCTGAAGAAGAAGTTGTTGGGTCCCACGGGCGCCGAGTACAGATACGGCGGAGTGGCGGCCATCAGGCGACTCACATAGTCCTGGTTGCGCAGCTCATGGATGTTGCTCTTGCCGCGCTGCTGCTGCTGCTGTTGCTGCTGCTGTGGGGTCTGGTGCGGATCTGCTGCCGTGGCTGTTGTGGCGCCTGCTGCTGCTCCTGTGCCCGCTCCTCCTCCGCCGCCCGCTGCTGTGGGCGTTGTGGGGGCCGTGGGCGTGGCACTGCCTCCAGTTCCCCCCGTGCCTGTCCCTGTTGCACTGCTCGAGGAGAGGCTGTCCTTCATCCTTCTCTCAAGCTGAGCTGAGGAGAGATAGAGATAGAGAGAGAGAGAGGGAGAGGGAGGTATGTTGAAATCTCTGCTGGAGTCACTCGAGAATTTATTTGTATAGGAAATCTTACTTAAGTATATTTGCATTGTCTCTGGGCAAGAGACCACCTTTTCCATGTCTCCCCGCCCCCCTTGAGGGACAATTAAATCTGGATTTTGTGCTTTCTGTCTTGGTTTTGTCTTGGTCTGGGAGTCGGTGTGAGTTTTCTTGGGGGGCTTCCTTACCTAGTCTGAGCTTGGAATTTCGGTGTGAGCGCAAACAAGCAACTTAAAATTGTTTTTAAAGTGTTTCTGGGTATAGGAAATTGTTTTGTTATACCCTTTCAAGGTATTACATATAGCTGTCATAGGAAAGATCGGCACATTCTAAGAAAAATATTTATAATTTTTCCTGTTTTCAATATATTATCATCTTATATATATATAGATAGATATATATATAATATAGAATCATTAAGTAAGTAATTAAGTAATATTATGTAATTTTGTTTTTAATGTTATTGGAATCGGACGACTATATCATATAGCTGCAATAGAAACGATTGCACTTCCTCGCTCTTGCTCACTCGCACTTGCCCGCTCTGGCTCGCTTGCACTTGCTTGCTCTTGCTCGCTCATACTTGCTAGCTCTTGCTCGCTTGCACTTGCTCTCTCTTCCTCGCTCGCACTTGGTTGCTCTTGCTCGCTTGCACTTCCTCGCTCTTGCTCGCTCGCACTTGCTAGCTCTTGCTCGCTCGCACTTGCCCGCTCTTGCTCGCTCGCAGTTGCTAGCTCTTGTTCGCTCGCACTCTCGCTCGCACTTGCTAGCTCTTGCTCGCTTGCCCTTGCTAGCTCTGGCTCGCTCGCACTCTCGCTTGCTCTCTCGCTCTTACTTTCTCCTAGCTCGGAGACTATAAGTACGGCCACTAGGATCTCACTAGCTTCAGTTTGTGCGCGCCCTTCCCCGTGTTTACATCTGTTGTGAAAGTGATTGTGATTAACCTTCGACCGGAAGAATGTCACCTGATCAATGGAATACTTTGGGATAAACAGGAAGTGATCACTTCAATGATACCATGGAATGCCTAATTGGATAATAGAAGACTACTCTGGAAGGAATTAAGCAAAGAGTGAGTCCTATACTGGGGTAAGTCTTTACCATGATAATTATATCTAGTTTATAGATGCCATAGGAGGCATTAGGTCTAGGTCTAGGATTAGTTTTAAATTAATTCCCTTATTAGCATGGATCCCATTAATTAATTTAGATTTAAAGTGATGCTGCAATTTCTATTGAGGTCATCTTCAAATGTATACAGCTTAATTTAAGTATAAATTATTCACTAATATTAAATTCTTAGCCTTACGATCATTTCAAAACTGATCCTCACTTTGGTGGCAAATTTTGCTAGTTTATTATACCCTTTCAAGGTATTATACCTTAAGTGAGAAGTTTGCAACGGAGTGAAGGAGTCAATTCCTACCCAATAAATCATATATATTCTTGATCAGCAAGAACAGCCGCATTGATCTAGTCATGCCTGGTGAAAATAAGGTTTTCCACTGAAACTATCTGTGACTAAGCTACCTGAAAAGTCGTCAAAAAAAGGTATAATCTCTAGTTATAACCATAACTACCATATGCAATGGCACCCATTCCAACCAACCAACCATTGTTCCGCACACCTGATGGCTCTGCCTAAGCTGCCTTTGTTTAGCGACTTTATTAAGCCAACATCTGTTGGGAAATCAGTCGGTTTCCACAAAACACCTTTCTGCTCCTGCCCGCCCCCCAACCGACAGTTGGAAATTTGCATAGGAAAACAGGAAAGGCATCAGGCATCCAGCATCCAGCATCCAGCATCCAGCATCCAGCATCCAGCATCCAGCATCCTCCCTGCCGTCAAGCTGTTAATAAGCTTACACACATCGCGCCAAATTCCAGTAAATTAAATATTTCAACAGAAGGGGAAGCCCCGCGAGCATCGCAGGACAAACTCAATTGTTGTGTGTCGCCAAACTCGGCTCAGGCACTTGACGCCATGTGCCGGCTTCCTTGTATCCTGTGCCTGTCAATTCTAACCAGGAATCGGGAGACGGGCAGGATCCACCCATTGCACTCCACCCCTGCCCCCCCCCAGCCAGCCAGTTGTTGCTCTTTCATTTTCGCATTTAAAAAAGTTTTTTAACAAGCCACAGCCGTCGCCTGTTACACTCGCTGGATGGGAAATGCCCTGTAATAATAAGGCGAGTGAGGGGTATGCACGAATTGGAGGTATAACATGGATACTCTCTTTGATATGCGGGAGTTTATGGAACAAATAGGACAAATTTTTAGATAGGAGAAAGGATATAAACTTTTAAAGAGGTTACTAGTCTGCTAATTTGAATATCTTGGAGATTATTGGAGATTACTTCCGGTTTCCTGTTTGATTCGTGTTTAGTTGGGTGAAATCAGGAGAAATCTTTGGGCTTAGTATTATTCGCACTCTTTTTATACAGTTTTTGGTCAGAATTTTCGTTTTAAATTCCTAAAAAAATTATTTAAAATTAAATAAAATCAACCGTGAAAAATAAAATAAACATTAAGGGAAACTAACTTCGGGAAGTCGAAGTTTATAATATCCAAGCAGTTTGCAATTGAATTATAGAAATGAATCAGAAATCGAAATTTATCGATTTTTGTATATCCATTTTTTTCCATTAATCAAAGTTTAAAAAACTCATAACTAAGCCAAAAAAGCATTAATTTTAATTCGGAAAGCTTTCCTATGTTAGTTTTTATTAGGGTAATAAATCTGCATACTTCATTTAAAATTCTAGAAAATTAAAAATTTTATCAAATTTTGACAATTTTGACGATATAAAATTTTCAAAATTTTGAAAAAATAAAATTTTTTTCGGACATGGCTAGATCGATTCGGCTGTTGATGCTGATCAATAATATATATGATTTATAGGGTCGCAAATGACTCCTTGACAGGCTTCTGACTAAATATGTATATAACTTACTTAATTTTAATTTAATCCAAGGTACTCCCCTCTTCCATACCCAAACTCAAAAAAACATCACTCTCGTGGCATTAATTTGCGTTCTTTCCGCTTTTTAGCTCTCTCTCTCCTCCATGCTGGATTTGTGGCATTTCATTCGTATTTTTATTGTCTTTTCATTTCGTTGTAAAAATATATAAAAGTTTTCCAACTGTCGCAAAAGGAATATATGAGTGAAGGACGAAAAGGAGGAGGAGTCCTGTACCTCCCGAATGGGGAGTAGGAGGCTGCTGTTGATTTGCATTTTTTGGCAGCCGTGGATGTTATTCTGTTTTTGCGACAAAGTTGAAATTAGATTATGCTAATTAAGGCCCGTAGCCTGATGAAAATTCCGTTGATTTCAACGCCACTGATTGATGCCGGACAGGAGGCGAAAAACGGAGCTGTAATTGCCACTTTTTAAGTGGAACGAGGATGGGGATGAGGAGCAACCACCCCGGTTGCCAGGACATTTTAATATTCAATCAGCAGCTGTTGTTCAACTTTCTGTTTTTTTACTTTACTTGATTTTATTTTATATTTTTTATGGCAAAAGTTTCCCCAGAGAAGCTGAGATTGTGGGCGTGGTTTAATGCGCCAAGTGCAGTCCGACTTTTGTTTGTCTTTCGTCTGGTGGATAAGCTGGAAACTAACTTTTTGCATAATTCCACTGCCACTTCTCGCTTTACAAACAGCGGCAATTAAAATGGGAAATACAAGAGGCATTCATTCCAGCCCAGGCCCAGCCAAGGACGCGCCCAGCTGATTGATGTCCCATCGTCGTCGTGATTGAAGCCACCCCCTTTTCGGGCAGGGCAACCCTTGCTGGCAACACACACTTAACTTGGGCACTTGGGCCATGGGCAACCTTATAACATAATTACAGCATATCAAACAACGATAAGTCGACCACTCCAAAAGCCATCGTCTACCCCCTGCGAATCGGTTAGCAACCCTCTCGGGCACCACCACCAGGTGTATGAGTGTGTGCGAGTGTGTGTGAGTGTGTGAGTGTGTGAGTGCAACCCCGAATGGAGTCTGGGTAAGAGTTCAGGTCTGGTTATGAGGATCTTCTTGAGGTTGCAAGGATTTTACTCTTTGGGCGCCCAAAGTGGGGCATTTTAATTATTACTTGCTTCATGATATCAATATAAATAAATTTAAATAAACTTAAATATAAATAAATTTTCAAATTAAAAAGTCCTTAAATCATTTCAATAGTTATTTAAACGTTTTTTACTTTTGAAAACAAAGAATTTCGACTGCAAATACATAATACTTTTACTTGGTGACTATTATGGGACGATTTCTTTTGAGAAATTAACAATAAATTTGATAAAGCTGCAATAGTTTATAATTTTATTATGCATTAAATGATTACAATAATTAAAATCGTTGTGTTAAATTTGTTTTTTTGATGAACAAAGCAAAATAAAGTAAAAATAGACAGTATTTTTACTTGGCGATTAACGTGTGGCATTTTTAAATATTTTATTTAAAAAAATTAACATCAAATTTATCAAAGTTCAACAGTTATACACATTTAAAAATCTACTTAATGATTAAACAAGTAATTTTAAAAATATATTTTTAGTAAACAAAGAATATAAATTATATTTATATAAATTATATTTATTGGCGCCCAACGTGAGTAAAATAAATTGTATAAAAGCCAGCTAAATAGAGGTCCTTTATAGAGGAAAGAGAAAAAACCTAAAGATGATAATAATTATTCAAATCAAATATAAGACCATAATAAAATATGTACAGCTAAATATTAAATACCTTAATTTTTCCTAAAAACATAGGAAATCCGAGTTTTTGTCAAAACTGTCCATAAAAATAAACTAAATGAATTAGAGAGCCAGTTCATAAATTGTTCTGCTAATTGAGCCCTTATTTAACCCATTCCTCTCCTGCCTCTGCTCGTGCTCCTGGTTCTGCTCCCCGCGTCTGTTCCTGTCCTGTCCTGTTCTGTCCTGTCGTATCCTGTCCTGTCCTGTATTTAACCCACTCCAGACTGACACAAGAGCCCACACACGCAGACAGATGAACTTGTTGGTTTGTTGGTGACATTGTCGTTGTGGTGTTAACGTTACAGCGTTTGACTGCGAATTAAAATAATGTGCCACTTGTGGCTCTTACTCTCCCTGTCTGTCCATGTGTGTGTGTGTTCAGGATGCCAGTCCCCATCCCTGACCCTGCTCCTGCTCCTGTTCCCTGCTCCTGCTCCCTGCTCCTGTTCCTGCTCCTGCTCCTGCTCCCTGCTCCCTGCTCCCTGCTCCTGCTCCCTGCTCATGTGTGACGCCCTCGAAAATTTGACAAAATTTCATTTGCAACTTTGCCCGCTCGTCGCGGCAAATCGAATTTGATTTGAACCCTTTTTCTGGCAGGTTCTCTCTGTGCGTGATCCGAGTTTTTGGCAAAAACCAGGAAAATGCCAAATGGTTGAGTCGAGAGTGAAGTGCAACCCCTGACTATCGCAGATGGACTTGTGGCTAGGTGGAGTGGCTTCGAGGGAGAGTGATTGAGGGATTACTGCCAGTAAGATCTTGTTTTCTAAATGTAACATTAGGTTATGTAGTTAAGAGTACTTTAAATTTGTTTTTAGAAATATTCAACTGTCTTTGAATAATTATTTTACCAGTTAACTTGTTAAAGTTAAGTTAAATGTTAAAGTCTAAGAAAAATTTACTGAAGCAGGTTGTCAGGGCGTATTTTGATTTTTACTAGTATTCAATTCAAGTTAAGCTTGTAAGTTGCGAGTTGGAGACTTAACTATTGAAGGAATAAATAAATACAAAACAAGAAAGGAAACTAATTTCAGGAAATCAATCATAACTATGCTTAAAATATTTGCATTTTTTAAACGCTATCTAGCAATACAAAAATTATCATAACTTAGTCAAAAAATCATTAATTTCACTTCGGAAAGCTTTTCTACGTTAGTTTTTATTAGGCTAATAAATCTGCATACTCAATTAAAAATTTAAAAAATTTAAAATTTTTATCAATTTTTCAAAATTTTAATGATGTGACCCCTTAAAAAATTTGGAAAGTTTTCGAAAATTTTTTTTCCTGCCAGAGATGCCTAGATCGACTCGGCTGTTGATGCTGATCAAGAATATATATGATTTATAGGGTCGGAAATGACTTCTTCACATCGTTAAAGGCTTCTGAATACACTTAAAATACCCTGAAGGCTATAATTAATTATTTTGTCAAACATTTTTTATATAAAAATAAGAAAACTCTTGTTTTTTTTGCTGGATCCTCAACCTTATCACAAAGATAATGTCAATAAAATATTTGATTTATCAAATATCAAATTATTTATTCAAAGACCAAGCCAAAAACCCCCTGAAAAGTCTTTCTAATTTTAGCTCTTCATTATTTTTAAGGCTTTTTGTTACCTTTGAAAGTATTCTTTTGAAATTTTCCGAAAAACGTTATTATAATTTTTATTTTGATTTCTAATTTCACATTTTCTTAATCTGATCTTCTTGTTAGAAGTAATTTCTCACCTATAATACTCCAGATGAGATATGTATTTTCTTGATTTCAGCTTAACTCACACATTCACTTGAAAAAAATAATTGAATACTAAATATATATATATGTATATTTATATTTATATATTTTGGATGAATATTTATTTTTTATATATTTTTATATTTATATTTCTATTATTTATTAACAACTTCGAGCACACCGAGAACTGTTGTCGATGACAGTTAAAAATCAAATGAAATGAGTGCCAGCAAAAGCAGAAGCAGAAGCAGAAGCAACAGCAGCAGCACAAAAGCAGAGCAGCACGAAAGCAGCAAAGCAGGAAAGCAGGAAAGCAGGAAAAGCAGGAAAGCAGAGCGGCATCAACGAACGAGTCCTGAGGCCGAGACAGAAACAGAGGCGGAAAAACAGAGACCGACAACCAGGACGATGCAGGACCCACAGGCGGCAGGACGAGAGTTCGCTGCGATTTTAAAATTATGAATTGTTGGAAATGAAGCGAGCCAGAAACCGGTGGGTGGCTGCGCCCCAGTCGCTGTGGCATTGGTGGTGCGCATCAGCAGCAGCAGCAGCAGCAGCATCCGCAGCAACAGTGGAAAAGTGTTAATGGAAACCACCCTCGGGAAGGTAACGCAAAAAAATCTCGAAAAAAATATGTAGAGCTAAAGCCGGAGACTCGTGCGAGAGCGAGTTGATCGTTTTGGAAAGATTTTTTGAGGGGGTTTGATTTATTTTTTGAAAAAAAGAATTCGTAAATTAATAAAAAAATTTTACAAAATATATAATATCTAAAGTAGAAGGTAATAATTAATTAATTCAATAAATTTATTGCGAAATAAATACATGTTAATTTTAGACAAGAATTTTACAGGTTTGAGAAGCAATCTCTGCCATAAAAAAAGTCTTGCTCAAGGGTTTTCAAGAAAGTAAATAAACTATTACATAACAAATAAATAATATAATAAATTTTGTTATTAGTAGTTAATAAATATATAAATAAATAAATATAAAAATATTAAGCAATAAATAACACATAATTCCAATAGCAAAGACTTTTACAGGTTTTGAAAGCAATCCCACAATGAGCAAAGTCTTCTTAAGGTTTTTTTAATTAAAGTTTTCCATAACAGTAAATAAACTTTTAAATAAATTATATTTTATTACAAAATAAATATATAAATATTATTAAATAAATACTACATAATATTACCCAAGGCTTTTATAGCTAACTCACAATGCACAAAGTCTTCTTCAAGGATATTTATTAAAGTTCTCCATAAAAGTAAATAAACTTTTAATAATATTTTTATTGTATATATATTTTATTTTTAATTATATTTTATTAATATAATACATTTTAAATTAGTACTTAATAAGTATATAAATATTTAAATAATAACCATCACAGAATATTACCCAGCAATCTCACAATGAACAAAGACTTTTTGAAGATTTTCCTTGAAGGTTTTCCAAGTAAACCCTGTAAGTTAAGTTTATTTAAAAGCTTTACATATAAATAGAAAAACCTTCTACCATTTACATAATATTATTATTAATTAATTTAAAGAACAGTAACTGTAACCAAACTTAAACTTGACAACTTTTCAAACCCGAAATAATGCACTTTACTTATTTGCTAGAAAAAGGTACTGTAGGCCTCATTATTATCACATATCGCGTGTGTAATATATGTGCACATATAGCATATAGCATATAGCATATGACATATGGCAAGCTAAATGCTATAGCTTTTACCCATATTTTCCCCAACATGGCCCGTTTTCAATTACCATCCGCTGGTGATGCTGCTGCTCCTGTCCCGTCCTGTCCCGTCCTGTCCTGTCCTGTCCTGTCCTGTCCTGTCCTGTGCTGCTGCCTTTGGAACAATGGATGCAGTCCTTGGCTACGGGCAACGACGTGTTGCTAGAACGACAGCGCCTGGCCGTGGTATGTGGTTGCTATAATTTCTATTACAATGCGGATATCCGGATGTGCGGATATATATATATATATATAAATATATGTATTCATTTTGCCTTCTTTGCTTAATTTTTTGTGCAACGCCAAGAGCAGGAGCTACTCACTGTTTGCGACTTCATTAGCGACACCTCCCCGGCAAGCTGTTGCCAAGCAATTGTCTGTATGAAATACAGTGAAAGAAATTTTATAGCTACTTAGCTTATATCATTATAATATAAATAAAATTAAAAGGGCTCTCGGAAATGGGTTTCGAAAGAAGCAATTGTTCAAAGGAGCTCTATTGAGACCTTTTGTTTTGTTTAGTAAGTACTTTTCTTACTTGTATGTATTATATACTATATATATCTCTCTCTCGCTCTCTGTACTACGCTTTGCCTGCCATGCACAAGCACTAGGAAAATACCGCATTAAGTACCTTTCACCTTCAGTGATTTCTTTGGTATTATAATTCTCAAGTGCTTTAAAATCGCAGCACTGTTTAAGTGACTTTTTCCTGGAAATTTCCCAATTATTTTTGTACCCGAATTTTCGCCAAGTGCATTTGCAAGCCACCAGCCTTGGCCAATGGCACGCGTATGCAGTTGCAGGAGAGGCAATATCATCGGGATGTTACTCCATTTCGTTTGGATTCCTTTTTTATATTTTTGTTGGGAGTTTGGGGCTTGTTTGAAATAAATACCGCATTTTTTTGTGTGTGTGTGAAAAAGGAGAAAAAAAAAAAGGGAAATGCGAGTGTAAAGCTCCCATGGCTGCACATCAAACGTCAGCACGGAAGGAAGCTGTTGCTGTTGCCGTCCTGGGGGGAGGTTGGGGGGGTTTTTTTGGGGCAACACCGACATTGTCTAGTGGCTGGAATGGCATCACATTCCTCCACCCGCCACGGAGGCTGTGAATGTTTACACTTTGGATTTGCTACTGGTCGTCGCACCCCTTTCCCCCCATCTACCGATTCTTTTTCTCGTTTTTTTTCGGTTTTTTGGTTGGTTTTTTTTTTTACTTTGAATTTCTTTTTTTGTTAAACCATTACCATTTTTGGGTTGGACTCTGCTCGAGATTTAAAATGTATCTCGGTTAACGGTTGTTATGGCAATCCGTCCGGCAGAAACTACGGCGTGTAGCAGCGGCTGTTGCCGTTGAAAACGGGGGGGATTCCCCCCCGGGAAGATGGGATTCCAGAGAGAGAGAGAGGGAAGGAGTGCAGCAAGTTTTCTCATTTGCTTGTACATTGCAAGCAAAGCGTGGAAAAAAAGTGAGGCAGCATAACGTAAGATTAGGTTTATTTTTCCTGTGGAATAGTTTTCTATATGGTGAATAAGGTGTAGAAATATACTCTCGCTTAATAACATAGGGAAAAATAAAATATTTAATTATCGGAAAATATTTTACTTTGCTTTAAGATATCGATATTATCGATTGGTGATGTACAAAATATTTTGCTTAATTTATTTTTCTATTTTTTCCTCTATTTTAGTTAGATATATTCAACAAAATATGGATTAATAGCACAAGTATATATTTGCAACATTTTAATATCGAATTATATATCGATTTATGCCTAATATTTCAATATAGTAAAGATTTATCGATATTAAGCGGCTTTAATTTCAATTTTGTAATAATTATAAATCCAAAGCGATCTATTTGTTTATTTTTGAAGTAGTTTTAAATTTATAAAAGTGATTTTGTTTATTTATTTTTATGTTTTTAAGAGATTTAAACATTTTCCCAAACTTGTGAAGAAACTATTCATGTTGTGTGGAAGATGATTGTGATCTTCTTCTCATTTATGTCGAGTTCTGCCTGCAACACCGCAACGTCTCACATATGTACATGCCACACACTTTTGTGCCACTTTTGTGTGGCGCATCCATTTCCGCTTGGGCGGCGGCACCACCACCACCACCACCACCCACAACCTCAACCTCATCATCGTCCTCACCCCCATCCCCCTCGGAGGCCTCAACCCAACCACTTTGCTTGCCATATTATCCTTGCTTTTATTGTGATTTTTTTCACATTTCACTCGAGCGTTGATTGAAATGTTCAACGAACGAGCGATGGGTGTGTGTGTGTGGATGGGTGTGTGTGTGTGGATGGGTGTGTGTGTGCACAGCAGACAGACAGGGATGGCCACGCTGTTTGTGGTGGGTGGTGCACATGGAAAAGTGGAAGTGCCTTTTTTCCAAGAGATCGTGATATTAAATAAATGAGAAATTATATTAGTTAAATATATTCGGGTTTTATGGGGTTTGTATTTATTAATATATTAAAAATATTTATCAATTAAAAATTTACAAAAAGCTGCAGGAAAAAAATTTAAGAAATACAAGTGGTAATTAATATTTATTTTATTAAATTTAATTTAATGCATTTTTGACTTGGCTATGAGTGTTTTTAACTTTAATTTGTCGAAAAAATTGTCATATAAAAATATCGGAATACATCTATTCAAAGAATATTCGAATAATAAGTTAGGATTAATTTTCAATATTTAAAAATTACATTTATCACAGTTAACCATATTTTCGATTCTTTTTGAAGTATGACAAATTGAATAGAAAGTTTCTGATATTTCTTTTGCGATATTATTTTAAAATATCGGAATTTAAAATGTTGAAAAATAGCAATCTTATTCAATATATAACAAATTGGAAATTAATTATTTCCTACAATATATCACAATTAAGTAGACATCGGAATTTAAAATAATCTTTTTTTATTCTTTATCGAAGATCAATTTTAAATATCGAAACATACCCCGTATAAATGTTAAACAAAAATACTTTACTATCAAAAATAGAGAGAAAAATAAGGGAAACCAGCTAAATATTTTATTATTAATTTACTATTGAATAATTACAATTAAATTAGATTTTAAAACTGAAAATGTAATAATAGTTATACTATTTTTCTCAGTGTTGATGGGCTCGTTTTGTTTGTTTGCATGTAAATTGCAATGTGCCGCCGCTGTCGTTGTCGTTGTCGTTCTAGCTGGGTGGTGTACCCCCTCGCCCCCGCACTCAATTTTTTAGATTTTAAACTTTGTTTCTTGTCTTTTTGTTAAATGTTTGCCGCTGTCGCCTCCCCGCGGCCGTGGCCCCCTTCCCCGGTGATTGTCATTTGCTTTTAGCGGCGGCACCACACCACACCGCCACACCACCACACCACCACCCACCATTATGAGTGGCTCGGTGGCATGTCCATCATCCATTGCGTCCCATCCCACCCACAGCATCCATGGCAGCCATCCATCAAGGACAATCAAGGCAGACGCTCGCGAGCCTTTCGTGGGTTTGATTTCTGTCCTTCTTCGGCCAGAATTCGGTTTTCCTTTTTTATTCTCAATTTCAATTTCCTAAAAATTGTTCGGCTAATGAATTAGTGGGCCGCGTGGTGGGCCTTTGCCTTTAATTAAATTAAACTTGTATTTCCTGGATGCTGAGGAGAGTTTAGATAAGCTTTTGGGAATGAGTTTATTTTAATTTAAAATGTATTTTAATCATTTTAAATTATTATTCATTTTTTATTAAAAAGTAATAAAGATTTTAATTGTGAATCGGTATGTATATCTGTATTTTTGCAATCTTTGAATTTTTCAAGAACTTCAAATCGATAATTATCGACATAATTTTTGTGGAAAAACCAAAGTTTAAAATAACCATAACTTAGCCAAAAATGCATTAATTTCGATTCGGTAAGCTGTGCTATGCTAGTTTTTAATATATTAACAAATCTGCATACTGAATTTAACATTTTAGAAAATTCAATTTTTTTTCGATTTTTGAAAATTTTAATGATGTAACCCCTTTCCTTTTTTTCAAAAAATTGAAAAATTTCGAAAAATTTTTTTTTCAACCGGACATGGCTAGATCGACTCGGCTGTTGATTCTGATCAATAATATATATGATTTATAGGGTCGGAAACGACTCCTTCACAGAGTTTCAAGCTTCTGACTACAATTACAAAACCATTCTTTTAGTCGGTATTTATCGGTATTTTTATATGAAAAATCAAAGTTTAAAAATCTCATAACTTGGCCAAAAATGCATTAATTTCAATTCGGAAAGCTTTCCTATGTTAGTTTTTATTAGGGTAATAAATCTGCATACTTCATTAAAAATTGAAAATTTTGCCAATTTTTGGCAATTTTAATGATGTAACCCCTTTCCTTTTTTTCAAAAAATGGAACATTTTTGAAAAAAATTTTTTTTTGCCGGAGATGGCTAGGTCGATTCAGTTTTTGATGCTGATCAAGAATATATATGATTTATAGGGTCGGAAATGACTCCTTCAGTGCATTGCAAGCTTCTGACCAAAATTATAGTACCCTGTAAAGGTATAAAAAATACAAGAAAGTCGAGATTATTACAAATTTTACAAAAATTGTAGAAATATAAAAAATATTTATAAAAAGTTGATTTTTAATTCTAATGTAAAAAAAATTATTAAAAAACTTTCTTATATATTTATTTATTTATTATTAAGAATAACCGAAGAAGACTGCATCTAAATTAGAAGATAATTCCATATATATAAACATATATTTATTTATATGTATTATGTGGGTTTTTTCTTATTTGTATATATTTATTTTATATAACATTTATTTCAGTTTAAAAATTGTATTCTAAGAAAACATATTACTTATCTAGATTTTAAAGACATTTCCCTTTCTACCTTGATCTGATTCCGATCCTTTGATATATATCACCATGCCAGTCAACTTTCTATATATGTATATGAAAAGCAGAGAAAAGTCTATATACCCGGGCATTATGCCCCGACAATGTGAACAGTCTTGAGCAGCTTAAGTGCCGCTGGCATCGGATTTGCCAAATATCCGCCAGAGAAAAGAAAAAGGTGGAAAATGGGGGAAATGGGGGAAAGGCACAGGACTGGGGCCCGAGCAGGATCCATTTCCACGGCCATTTCCATGCACTCACGCAGACTGTAATCGCTTTACGTGCGCTTTGTTGACAATTGTCAAGTGGCATTGGGGAAAATGCGACGAGGAAAACTGCTGCTGGAAAACCCGGAGAGTGGGAGGACGAAGGATGTTGGATAGAATGTTAGAGGAACATCATTGACGCCACATGTTGCCGGCGACAGATGCGTTGGATTGCAAATTGTCCCAGGTAAGGTGTGAGTGTGTATACACAACAAGAAATTATACTCAATTTTAAAATAAGTTAAAAAAATATTAAATAAATAAATAAGAAGCTTATGCAGAAAGTCAAGGAAAGCCGCAGAAATAACTAAGAATTTGAAATCACTTTAAAGACGTCACAAAAAGCAGCTTATTTCACTTTTTTTAAATAATTTTAAAATATAAATGAATAGAAAATCAATAAATTTAATAAATGAAAAACAAAAATTATAAGATTGTTAGAGAATATATTATTAACATTTTCTTTATAATATAATTATAATTAACTATCTTTAAATTAATTGCTAATTCCTTTTTCTAACCTTCTTTTCCAACCGTGTGTCACTTATTTTGCTTTTCAATTTATTGAGACATTTCGGATTGCCAGTCAGTCAGTCAGTCAGTTAGTAAATTTGCAGCTCGAGATTTTCCGGAGGAAAATGGGGAAATGCAAACACAACAAATAGACAAACAACATATACTTACACCCAAGCGTTTTGCGACAATTTCCATGCGTGTCAATTACGCAAATTGTGGAATTGTGCAAAAGCAATTTGCGGCTAAATCACACCATAAGCTGCTTATTTCTTACTCTCAAAATATTTGTCTTGCCTTCCCATTCAACCACGCCCCAAAAAAAAGGATATATATTCATACATATGTATATATATTTTTATATATATATAAAAAAAAGCCAGGCAGGCAACTGTCCAATGGCAGGCGAGAGCTTAGGAAAACTTTCGTGTTTTAGTTGGCGCTTCGCCGTTCGTTTCCTTTCGTTAGTTTTTCACTCCACCCACCAAGAAAAAAGGTATGCAAAGAGGTGACCTATGAGAGGAGAGTGGAGGAGGAGCAGTGGAATGCTGGGAAAGTTTGTGAAATAATTTACAAGAATTCAGAATTATTTATAAAATTTTATAGTTCATAGAAAACTGGGGGAAAAATTATATAAATGGCATATTTAAGATGTTTAGAAGGTACTTACAAAGGCCGTTTTTGTAATCATAATTTTTCGTATTTTAAACCTTTACTTCTTAATTCTTTTCTTCAAAATTATTATTTTTAATTTATACGCCTTTTATGTTTTTTTTTTAACTTTTTTTTTAAATTATTGTTAATTTTGTATTGCATATTGAATCGGAACTTATAGAATTTTGAAATTATAGAACCTTGTAAGGATATAAAAAATACAAGAAATTAGAGATTAATAAAAATTTTTCAAAAATTATTTATTATTACTTATATATATAAAAAATATTTTTAAAATGTTGTTTTTTTAATTCTCCGTGACGAAGAAACAAAGTATTTAAATTACAATTTTTTTTAATTTTATAGACTTAATTCATAACAAATTGCAAACAAAATATAAAAATCAGAAATTCAAATTGTAATTTAAATTTTGATAAGCAAGGCTAGTAATCGAGCTAAACACGCCATCTACATGTCAATTACGTTTTCGTTTAGCGAAGTTTTCTTTAAAAACAATGTGACCCAGCACATTTCTTTAAACTATTCTAAACAAAAATTAGCCCTATGGGTGATTTAACGAGAGTGGTTTTGCTATTTATTATATTGTTACAAGGCTACAGTGTTAATGTTATAATGTTAATATCATAAAGTATATAATAATAATATCTTTTACTGTACGTTAATTACTGCACATTTGCCTTAAAAACATTTCCGTTTAGCCAAGTTCCCCATCTTTTTACCAATGTTTTTAACCATTTGATAACAGTTTATGACAGTTATGAGAGCAGACCTTTTAATTAATTTTACATAGTAATTTAATACCAAAAAGTACGGTTCTACACGTTTACAGATGTTTGGGGTCGAATTCTCATGTCGAAATGAACAGATCGGAGAGAGAGAGCGTAACTTAACACGGGCTGAGCGTAACTTAACAGAATTCTCTCTGGGAAAAATATCGAACTCTCGATAAAAACCAGAATTCCCGCTGTTCACAATTCTCGCTGTTAGCCTTCAAAAAAAGCCAGTTTTGACGGGAAAAAATCCAAATTGAACCGCTGTCACGAATGACTTTTAAGGTATATTTAAGAACACGTTTGATGGTCACTCTTAAGTTTGACACCGACAAAAGTGCTTCGTTTGCTGTAAATTTGTGCTTAAAAAAATAGCTGGTAAGTTTTTACAATAAGAATTCTTAACTTAAGCAGTGAAAAGAGCACATTGTGCACCGCTTGAATGTAGTATTATTAGCTAGTACACCGGTAGCGAACCGCGGCACGCGACCCCAGGCAGACAATTAGCGGAACGCCGCTTACGAATGCAATGCAAAAGAGAAATGCGCAAAACCGACTTCTTTGCCGGTTGAAAATCGAGAAATTGTATATTTTCGGAATTTTTTTTTGTTGCCAACTCCTGGTTGCCCACACATACACACACGCTGAAGTGAAGTATTTGAAGTGCAACAGGACAGTTCTTGTCCGTTCATGTTGCATGCCTACATTTGCACATACATTGTGTGTGTCGCCGCCGTGTACGACTGTGAGCTAGAGAGAGAGAAAGAGCGAAAGTGAACTGTTTTTTTTTTTCCTTTTCGCTAGCCGTAATAAGCGGTATCGAGGGGGTGGCGATCAAAGCAAAAACGGAACAAAAACAAACCGCCGCACTGCTCACACGCGCGCACGCACACACACACCCACACGCATTCGGTCAAAAATTGTTGAGGTTGTCGCACACACACACAGACATACACAAAACGCACGTAGCTCTTTCGTTTCGCAAAAATTGCACTCAAAGTACAGTGTTCACTGTACAAGCTTGAATTTCGAACGGTTTATGTTAAATTTCAGCTTGTGTGTGCATGTGTGTGTGTGTGGATTTTCTTAGAATAAAACTGTTTAAGGTAAAAGTCAAATTACACCATCTTCTACATAAATGTACATATATTGATGTACGTACATACATATGTACGTATGAATGGAGTTTTCGTAAATGTGTGCATGTCAATTAGACAGAGAGAACAAATACTTCTTTAGCGTGTGAGTGTGTGTGTGTGAATGACAGTTTTCGCGAGTCAGTTTACAGTTACTCCTTTGCTGCATGTTGCAAGTATTAAGTTGGTCTCCTCATGAGCGTTGCTATTGCCAGCTCTTTCTAGCTTTTTTCTTCCTGGAAGCGAAGAAAGAGATGAGAGACCATCTTAAACATTAATAAATTTACATGAATTTCGCTCAACACATTCCAATTTCTCTCATAGAGCCACCATGAGCTCGCCCGACGACATACCGTCGATGTCACGCGCTAGAAAGCGCGAAAAGTCCAGCTCCAGTGAGTCCATGTCACAGCCATCGACCACGCCGCCAGTCGAACCACGTCCTTCCACCAGCAATGGACTCGAAAGTGGACACTTTCTGGGCGGACTCTCGCAACTCCACTCGTCTGGGCAATTGGGCAATCACAGCCGCCGTCCCAGCTACGGGCTCAGTTCCCCAGACAGTCGCAGCTCCACCAGCGGTGGACGCAGCTCGCACGGCGATGGTGTGCGTCGCCTGTCTACTATGCGCGACCGCGTCCTAGTGTCCAATGCCAATGCCATGGCCCGTGGAATGTCCTTCAGCGAGCTGGATGACATACCCTCAACCAGTTCCTCCTCGTCGCCGCACATGAATGGTCACGGCCACGGTCACAATAACACAAATGATGATCAGCAGCAGCAGCAGCAGGCTGGCGTGTCCAATGGTGAGTGTGCTCATTAAATCTCCAAAGTAAACCGATTGATTAATAAAAATAATTCATAGGATCTCGCAAGAAGAAGAAGAAGAAGAAGCGCAGCAGCTGGCACCCTTCCTTATTCGACTGCGATCTCCTTGGCTGGACTGGGGAATTCCCAAACTTCTCGACAAACACAGACCTGGAGCTCGATATCAATCCCAGCCTGGAGGCGCAGGTGAGTAACGGAATGGTGTTGGGTTAGGCGAGAGAAAATGAGAAAGGGGAGAAAGGGGGACAGAGACAGGAAGAGCGGCGTGCTTGCTGCTGTCTGTGCAGGTGCAGGCCTAGAGATTATGCCTCTGTATAACCAGAAACTGGGTGATTCTCCCAGAGATTATATTTAATATGTATTTCGATACATAAATCGATAAAATGTTCGATAAATTGAGACAATTTTTGAAATATTAGTTTTAAAGTGATTTTAGCTGAAAAATTAAATAATTTCTCGGTAATATTTACTATTTAACATTAAATGTGATATGTTTCGATTTGTACAATTGCAATATTTTCGATATCGGGCTTTTTCTCCTGATATAAATCCCTGAAAAAGAGTGCCACCGAAATATAGCAAAGTTCCAGAATGAAATCTGTGTGAACTCTATGGATTTCTGTGGCATCTCCTTGGGAAACACTCCTCCAGATGTATTCTGATATACAGAGAAGCTTATGCCTGCTGTTGTTCCCATTTCTGTGTGCGTGTGTGTGTGTGATCTGTATGTAGAATGCGGATATGATTTTGTTTGTTCTGTATTATTGTATGTATTCTGTGCCCGTCTCCGCCTCCATCTCCGACTCCGTCTGCCATCTGAACTCGCCTCAACCTCGACCAACTATCCAAATCCAGACGTCCGACGACCTGCGGGCCCTGAGCAGACGTGGTCTTATGGTGTACCCCAGAGAGGCACAGGGATCGGAGGCAACAGCAGCAGCAGAGTCAACCCGAAATCCTCAACCACAGCAGCAGCAGCAGCAGCAGCAGCAGTCGCTAGCAACATCTCCATCGCCGATGTCATCGCCGATCGAGTCGTCCTCTCTGTCCCCTAACTCTGAACTTAATAGGAATCTTACACCAGGACCAGAAACAGATCAAGTACCTGAACTTGACCAACAAGATCCACCAAAAGCAACTAGTACAAATCTAACAACACTGACAGCAAACAACAGTCCCAGCTGCGACACAACGGCATCAGCAGCAGCAGGCACTCTTCGTGTAAGATCCCTAACAGCCATCAACATTGGGCAAGGCACAGAGCTAGACAGCCAGGTGGAGACCCAAACCAAATAACCCATGCTCTGAGCCGGGGAATATCACACCATCTACTAACCATTGATCTTCTCTCCCCGCTTCTGTTGTTCCCTTAGGAGAAGAGCGTTACAGATGATGCTAACAACGAGAAACAGCCTGAAGAGGAGCTACAGCAGGTTGCTAATCCTAGCACCTCAAGTGTATTTGGCAAGCGTCAAGGCAGCCCGCTGGAGAAACGAGTCCAGAAGGGAAATCAGGAGTATCTTGATGAGAAGAAGCCGGCTAAGGAGGAGAAAAAGGAGGATAAACTATCGCCGCCTTTGTCCAAACGCCAGAAGAACGAGGAGCCTTCACCGCCCATCCGTTCCCGTTCTCGTTCCAAGTCCCTGAATATCAAGGATTCTCCACCGAAGCTTGAGCCTGGAACCTCTCGCTCTAAAAGCCAAGAATCATTGGTTATTGACCTGCACGACCTGTCGTCACCAGAATTGGTAGCCAAGGAAGAGCCACCACCATCTTCGCCACCGGAATCTTCCATCAATGTTAAAACCGGTTCGCCGCCGCCGTCTTCAAGCGTAGCCAAGTCCGAGACTCTTTCTCCAAACGCAGTGAAGCCCAAGCTGTCTTCCCCAAAGGCAGGCAAGTCCGAGTCGCCGTTTACAAGCCTAGCTGAGCCTAAGGCACCACCATACCCAAGCGTAGCAAAGCCTGAGGGACCATACCCAAGCGTAGCTGAGCCCATGGCACCATCTCTAAACGCCGCAAAGCCTCCGCCTCTTACCGTAGCGGAGGCTTCTTCTCTAAGCGTAGCTGAGTCGCAATTGGCAGCTAACAACACCATGTCCTCCCCAACGAAGCGTAAGGCCACCGATAAGTTCTATCGCCTCCCCTTCGCCTACGGGTGGCGTCGCGAGCTCGTCTTGCCCAGCCTGACCAATCCCAAGCGTCGCACCGGCGACGTCTTCTTCATCGCGCCCGGTGGTCGCAAGCTGCGCTCCCGCGAGGACATTATTCCGCTGCTAGAGGGTGGTTTAACCATTGAACATTTCTGCTTCCAACGTGTACCCCAGGAGCTAGGTCCCCAGTACGAGCAGGTGCGCCGCGCCATGCCTTCAGTGCACCGATCCAAGCATAGCGAAGCCACGGCTCAGGAGGAGTTGGCGGTAACTGGAAAGCGTGTGCCCAAGCCCAAGGTACCAAAGGGTGCCAGTCCACCGAGCGAGGGTTGGACCTCCACGGCGGCGGTCAAGGGCAAAGTCCGTAGTGTGTTATCGGGCTCCTCGAGCAATGGCGGGAATCAGGCAGCCGGACCAAGCGGCTCGCGCAAGGAAAGGTATGTAACTAGCATACTTACATATTGACTGTCATAACTTAACCTTTCTATCCACACACACACAGCAAAATTTACAAGATGGGCAACTGCGAAGCCTTAAACATGAGACCGATGAGGATGAGGGAGTCTGAGGTGAGCGCTATTATTCTAGCGGAGCAGCATCAGCAGTTGAAGATACCGCCACCTGTGGCAAGGCCCTTTGAGATTTCTGATGAAAGCGAGGAGGATAATGATGATACTGCCAGCAGCAGTGGCAGCGTTATAGAGATTGCCGATGAAATTGAGCTGCCCGGCCAACTGCCACCAGTTCACCTCTTGGACGAACAGCAGCACGACCAAGAGCAGCAGCAGCAGCAGCAGAAGCAGGACCAGCAGCAGCAGCAGAAGCAGGACCAGCAGCAGCAGCAGAAGCAGGACCAGCAGCAGCAGAAGCAGGACCAGCAGCAGCAGCAGAAGCAGGACCAGCAGCAGCAGGAGCAGGACCAGCAGCAGCAGCAGCAGCAGCAGCAGCAGGAGCAGGACCAGCAGCAGCAGCAGCAGCAGGAGCTGGACCACCAGCAGCAGCAGCAGCAGGTGCTGAACCAGCGTCCATTAAGGGATATGGATGTGGTGGTAATTGGTGGTCGCAAGGCTATTTTCGTTCGTGGCCCACCGCCGCGTCCACCTGTAAAACTGTGAGTCGGTTCCGTTCCAAATCTGGTGTCCAGAATTGCATCTGAGTTAACTTTTAATGGCATTTTCAACCATGTATTTTCAGGGTTCCACGCCCCCCAGACCTGACCAGCTACGATCGCATCTACAGGAAGCGCATTCAAGATAAGAGAATGGGCCAGACGCTGGCTATAAGCCTAAACGATGCCCACATTGGTGTCAATGTGTTGGTGGCTGTAATGAAAACCATGACCATGCAGGTTCGTAGTATATAATCCTCTTATATTTTGTAATAGATATTATAGCAACACCTGTTTCTCCATCAGGAACGTCTAACTATGGCGCAAGTGTGCACCACCTGGGCTATGGTTAGCCGTGACAACCGCGTGTGGAACAGGGTGATCTTGCGAGATACCCATGTGAAAAATTGGACCAAATTGCTCATTGAGATGGCACGCCATCGCACTCGTGAGCTGGACATGATGGGCGTCATCATGGACACACCGAAGCTCCGCCTTTCGGGCGAAATGCGCTTATTGAAGTCATTGCGCAAGCTGCGCACCGATGCCACCACCAATGAGTTTATTAAACTGGCCATAGTCAGCCTGCCGAAGCTGCAGGAACTACGAGCGACCTGCGTGAGTTCCCACCTTCATTTGGGCCGCCTGGAGAGGATGCGCAAGTTGCGTGTGCTGCGCATCAATATGACGCATCCGAGGGCTCAAGCTCTCTACGTCGAAACCGTAACTAGCCTGGTCAACCTCACCGAATTGAGTATCCGTGGTGTGTCCGATTTGAAGGCGTTGGATCTGATGCGCCTGAAGGATCTGACCCGCTTGCAGTTCCTGGGACTGGGCTCCTGCGAGCACGTAAATCATGAGCAGCTCGGCCGCGAGGTGCTGCCCCATCTGAAAGCACTACGCACGCTTCGCATTGAGAACGATCATAAGGCCATGGCCATGTTTCCAGTGGATGAGATCTTGCGTGGCGTGGCCTTGGCCGGAGGCGTACAACGCCTGGAGCTGATCAACGTGGATGTGGACAGTGGCTTCGGCCAACTCCTCGCCAGCTGCAGTACTGTGAAGCGTCTACTCCTCGCGCCCAAGTGCCTGCACAATACGGCCACCATGACTAATGCCGTGATGCAGGCCATCAGGGATAATGCAAATCACTTGGCCGTCTTTCGCCTAATCCTGGTCACGCAGCTGTTGAGTGCCACCGAGAATCTGTACAAGGGAACCCAGAAAAATGTGATACCTGTGCAGCGTCCCGTGCCAGGAATACCCCCTGGCGATGCCCTCAACCACTGCTCCCCGGAGGACCACTGCCAGGAGGAGGAGCACACCCAATGCGTTGCCTTTCTGCCCGTCGAGCGCCTGGAGGCGATTCTCAACGAAATGATGCCCATGGGCTGCCTATCGGTGGCCAAGGTGGCCATGTCGGAGACCACAAATATGCAGTTCCTGGAGCCCGGCGTTTCCGAGAAGAATACCTAGCCCCATGAAGAGCAGGTGCAGGAGAAGGGAGAGGAGCAGGAAGTTAAATAAGTTAGCCATGTAATGAGACACACACACACACCATCACCGAACCCACCCCACATCATCCCAGTAGCAGAGAAAGTCAAGACTGAGTCTTCACGAGCCATCATCACTATACGCACTAAGCAAATCGAAATGGGAGTTTTAATTTTGTTTAATTATGCATTTTCTTTCTCGTTCTTTGTGGCCAGCCTGCCTCCTCGAGGTGGGTCTGGTCAAATGCAACACCTGGAACACCTTGTGTATACTAAGACGCCACAGCAATGCTGTGTAAAAGCAACAATGAATGTAAAAACAAAAGATACAAAGAAGGAATCTAATAAAGACAAGGGTGGGATTCACCTACAATTAAAGAGTAATTAAGATATAATATACCCAGGAGGGCAAAGCCTATTTAAGGATCGAGACGATCTCTAATTTGTACACCCCTGCAGGGTAGTGTAATTTTAGTAGTAGCGACCAACCTTGCATCTTTGGAATACTCCCTCCCAGGAACTTCAGAAGTTCTTGTTTGTTTCCATACAAAAAGGTTGTGTTTTTTATTATTGCAATTAAATATAAGTCTTAATAATAAATCTCCAAAAATATACAGTACAGTACACTGGCTTTAAAAGTATTTCCACGTTATTATTGTTTGTTGTTCAGTGTAAGAGTAGAAAAAAAACAGTTGTCGAAATGTACATACAATACAAATGCAGCTGCAACAATTCGTTGCGTCATGTGGATCGAGAGAATATATATAGATATAGATAGATATAAATACGAAGTACACCGCACACAGAGGGACTGTGCTGTGCAGTGCTGTGCGTGAGGAGGCATGATGATGAGGCTCTGGCATGGCAAGGAGCAAGTTAATAAATTACGCCTGCAGCTCCACATACGGAGGCGCTCGCTCTGTGCGTATCGAAGTGCACTTTGGACATGGTCTAGGCTAGGGCTAGGACTAAGGGGCTAGGCTAGTACTAGTTGTACTCCTGTTTGGGAAAGTAATCGGGCACAAATATGTGTATGATGATGCCGGTGGTCATCAGGGCAAAGTAGACGATGACGGCCACCCACCAGAGGATGCGCTCCCAGCGCCGCACCTCCAGATTGCGCAGCACACCGATGCCCACCAGCAGGCCGGCCACGGCGCCGGACAAATGCGCCACGTAACCGATCTGATCGTACTGATCGGTCAGATGGCGATATATCGAGGTGCCCAGATCGGTGAAGCAGAAGACGAGGAAGGCCAGCAGCTGGACGATGGCGTACTCCATTTCCGAGTAGTTCTGTGGATGCAAAAACGTGTCATCTGAATAAATCGTGATCGTTAGTGCTGCTGCTGCATACTCACCATTATAATTGTGGCAATATGTGCTGTGATCAATGCATACACTCCTCCCGAGGCTCCTGCAAGGAAGATGCGCGGACTGGTCAGCGAGGTGCCCATGGAGCCAGCCAAAACGCCGGCCAGATACACCAGCGCCACGCGCCACCAATGATGCACCAGCTCCAGGGCAATGCCCAGGAATATCTGGATAATCAGGTTCATCATCAGATGCATGATGCCCACATGGACGAACATGTAGCTAACGAAGCGCCAGCCCTCGTAACGCTTGTAGGGATTGTAGATGAACAGTGTTGCCGCCGGGCCACTAGTGCTCTCTCCAATGTTATCCTGGTGATTGGGGTCGTCCCTGGAGAAGATTAGAGATCAGAGATTCAGAATTAGTGAGTATTATTATTATTATTATTATTATTATTATTATGCAACTCGAAATAGTTTTTTTAGTATTTTTATGATATTAACCTATTTTAAAATTTTCAATAACAGATTTTATTTTTTCCATATTTCATTACTTATTATTAATAATAAGTTAATAATGAAAATAGCGAATCTGGAAATGGAAAAATAAAACTCTGAAAAAGCCATAACTATGCAAAAAATTCGTTAATCTTATTTCGGAAAGCTGTTCTATGCTAGTTTTAATTAGCTTAACAAATCTGCATTTAATATTAAAAAAAAAATTAATTTAAATTTGTATTGAATTTTTGATCATTTTAACGATGTAACCCCTTTCCTTTTTTTGAAAAAATTGCAAATTTTTGAAAAAAATTTTATTTTGCCGGAGATGGCTAGATCGATTCAGTTTTTGATGCTGATCAAGAATATATATGATTTATAGGGTCGGAAACGACTCCTTCACATCATTACAAGCTAAAAACTAAAATTATAATACAATTTTTTGAGTCGATATTTAACAATATTTTTAATGACAATTTTTCCGAAAAATCAGAGTTAAAAAAACTCATAACTCAGCCAAAAATCAATTAATTTCAATTCGGAAACCGTTCCTGTGCTAGTTTTTAATAGGTTAACAAATCTGCATACTCAATTTAATATTTAAAAAAAATTCAATTTTTGGCCAATTTTTGACAATTTTAATGATGTAACCCCTTTTCTTTTTTTCAAAAAATGGAAAATTTTTGAAAAAATTTTGTTGTTGCCGGAGATGGCTAGATCGATTCGGCTGTCGATGCTGATCAAGAATATATATGGTTTATAGGGTCGGAAATGACTCCTAAATTTAATATTTAAAAAAAATCAATTTTTGGCCAATTTTTGAAAATTTTAATGATGTAACCCCTTTCCTTTTTTTCAAAAAATGGAAAATTTTTGAAAAAATTTTTTTGTTGCCGTAGATGGCTAGATCGATTCGGCTGTCGATGCTGATCAAGAATATATATGATTTATGGGGTCGGAAATGATTCCTTCACTGCCTTGAAAGCTTCTGACTAAAATAAAACAAATAAATAAGTAATTTTCCTATCAGTTAAATAGTTTTCGGAGTTCAGTTCAGTTCACTCCTATGATATCAAATATCTTCAATAATTTAGATTACAAATTCAACGAAGAACTGAGGCAGTACTCACTGAAAGTGTATAACGTCCACGAGGAACATGATGATCTCGATGATCGAGAAGATGACCATGGTGAGTGGTGGCGGGCAAATGGACATCTGCTTCTCATAGGCTCCATCGGGCTCATCGCCCTCCAGTGGCTTGGGCGGAGGAACCACATAGCGGCAGTAGCGGGCCAGCATGTTGCGTGCCATCCATTTGTGGCGCAATGACATTGCATAGAACTCCTCAAAGTCCAGATGTCCATCGTTGTCCTGGTCGCTGCGCTTCAGGATCTGTGCGGCAATATAGGCGGGTATATCCCGGCAGTAGCCATCAGAGATTAGCTCCTTGAGCTCATGGGTGTTGATGAGGCCATCTCTGTCGGAGTCGTGCTGTGAATATTAAACACTTTTAGTGATATAATTATGTGGCAATACTATATTATTTATTGTGACTTTTTAGGCAGGAAATATTCCTATAAAATGGCTCTTTCATAGTGAAACAAATAGTTATAATAGTTGGCCATGAAACCCAGTATGCCATGGCGTTAAGGTGTTATTGTGGATCCATGTCAATCTGACATTCATTTCAGTTCAAGTCAAACACACACAGTAATAGGGAACGATTCGCACCGCCCCCAGGCAGCCGAGCCAGCAATCGAAAGAAGTAAGTTAACCTTTTACTTTGGGTGCCTTTTAATCAAAGGCCACACAACATACAAGATGCGTTACGCTATAAATTTTCATAGCTACAAGTTACTGCAATGCCATAAATTGAAATATGTTTTTTAAACAAAGATTTAGCTCAGAGTCTAGAATGAATAAACAATGGATATGCTTTATTCGCTGTAAAATGGAAATGTGATATATTTCACGATTCCAGCTGTAGCAGAACTTGAGACATTAAGACTTCATCCTATTTTCTGTAGAATTCAAAAGTCCAAACACTTGGGCTAGACTGGCTTTGATTTCCTCCAGGGAATTGAGGTTTCCAGAACAATTAAAAGCTTAATTAAAACAATATATATAATTTCTCCAGCAGGAACCAAACCAGAGATGGCCCAACTGTCTCAAATGACGCGCTACATCACCAGCTGGCTGGGCTGGATGCCAGCGGCAACGACAACGCCCGACAGCTGCCTGTCGAAGAACCCAGATGAGGACGCCTCGTTGCCGCAGGAGTCATCCGGCTTTTTCACTGTAATGGCAATCTATCTGGCCATGACCATTGTCCTGGCGGCCATGAATTTCTGCACAGCCAAGGCACAGGACAAGGCTACCAAAGATCCTAGACGAGTCAAGAACAAGCGCAAGTTAACGCCACCACAGCAACAATATGAACATCAACGTCCATGGCGTTACAGTGCAACGGGCATGGCCCTGACCAAACTAATCCGCCAGCTGGGGAGTCCCAAACGCTCGCGACATCAACTACGCCTGCGCCTCCGGATGCGACTGCGCCGGCATTTGGAGCAGGAACTGAAGCTGGTCAGGGAACTGGAGCAGAAGGAGTCACAGCTGGGGCTGCTGGGCGAGGATGTCAATGATTCCTACTTTGATCCATACTCCGAAACCGAGTCGTGAAATTCACACTTACACCAAGTTCAAATCAAAATTTACAGTGCTTAGCCAAATCCTCAAGTAGAACAGATAAGATATGGTACATCTAGAGTGCCACAGATCCTCGTCTCTTGATTGATTTTGGTCTTGGGGAATTGCCTCAGCTTGCAACACAGCATGGTGTGGCATGTGATGTAATTGTGGCCTTTTATGGCCAGGAATGCCATGGATCCAAACGAGAAACTCTAGCTCTGGCCAAAAATGGGGCTAATCGAAAGCAAATCGAAACTGATTGGCAGTTACTATAGTTGCACAATCATTGAAACGATAGGAACGAGAAGTGCACAAGCACTCTTATTTATATCTAAATATATATAATTTCTTCTAATATATTCTCCCATTTGGTTAGCAGTTTAATAACTAATTACCAGTGTTCAATTCCTCTATAAATCATTATTAACAGCTCCTTATATGGGTAGCATTCTTGATAGCCTTGTAAATAAAAATAATACTCTTTTCAGATAAGCTGACCACCGACCTTGCATAGAATTGTTTGGAATATGACTTAGAGATGGTTATGGGTATACTTTTATTAATATTTTTTGTATTATAAAAATTCTGTAACTATACGATAGTCTTTCTAAGTTTGTTATTAATATCTTACAAGAAGTGACAGAAACTGACAAAGACAAAGACAAAGACATTGACAAAATGTCAATGTTCGCACTTAAAAACAGGGAGAGCTGGCTCTTGACTATATAGATATATGTATATATGGATGAGCTACATATATGCATAGTAGCACTGTGGAAAATTAGATAAAGTCACTCATAGAGCACTCATCCATACCATGCCATCCATCCCAGATGATAAGAGCTTATTCTGGGGAGGAGAATTAAGGTTTAGTCACCTGGTAGTTATTACAATCACTTCAGAAAAACTATATATATCATCTTGGGTATGGTATTTAGTTCATATCAGTTAAGGAGCATGCTTATCAACATGATATTTTAGAAATATCAAACTATTTTTAGCTAAAATATACAGTTTAGATCAGGCATTACCTTTTAAAGGCATACATTGGGAAGATATATCTTGAAATCAATAACAATATCATTTAGATAAGCCAGCTATATATTTTATAAGTGTTTGCATAGACATAATGTTTAAAAACAAAGAAAGGGCGTGGTTCCCCTGATTCTCCAGCCCAAACTCAGTTCTTTTTAAGCTTAAAAACACCAAGCTTATCATTATATCTTCAACATATCGCAAATCGTAGATGTTATGCTCAAAACTCCACATTATAGAGCTGTTTCCATGTGTACTTTGGTTATATCATGGATAGATTGTGACTATTGAATGGAAGCTTGAATGTTTGGAGCAAGAGAACTCGCGACGAGATAAGATTGCGGGCAGCAGCAGAGGAGTCAGCCAGAAGGCAGGAATGTGTCCGATTTCTGGGCTATATAGAATGGGATTGAATTTGGAAAGTATGCTAATCAACCGGCCGCTCCCCTGCCCCGACGAAACTCTATTTCATTTGCGTTAATTAACACCACATCAGAGGAACAACAACTGGTTGTGACCGCAGGGCCATTGAACGCTCTCTCTCTCTCTGGAATTCCAATGGGAATACGAATTATGGAACCCTTGAGACCGGAATTTAGATACTTCTCCTGGTTCGCGGAGATCCAGAAATTAGCCAGTAAATCCCCAATGCCAACAGGTGGGCGGTGGGTGGTCAGTGAGGGGTTAAGTGACTAACGCCACGCCGCACACACACACACTCATACGGAGACGGACAGACAGCTACACACACGCGAGGAGCAAAGACAGAACTCACAGCGAGCAAACAATAATTTATAACCGGTTATTTGTGTTTTTTTTTTATTCGCCGCCCCTCTGTCACGATAAGAAAACTCACTGCCAGAGTTTTCAATGTTAAGAAAACAGAGTGCAGCTAAAAAAAAATGAAGAAAAAAATGAGTGCCTCATGGGAAGCATAATGCCAACACACACACACACACACAAACACGAGGTGCAAAAATGAGTGACAGAGGGGCCACTGACGGGTTAAGCCCTATCACAAAATAAAAACAAAGTGGAATTTATTACTAAAAATTATTTCAACGACACGAAAAATGCCAGTAGGGAATAATTTTAAAAATTCTATTATCTCAAGGAACTAAATATTTATAACAGAGCTAATTTTCGAATTTATTTACAATAGCCAGTTCTACAGAAGTCACGATTTCCTACGAAATATATATTGTATATTTGTATTATTTAAAATTGAATCCAAAAACTCACAAAGCACAACTAAAAATTGTGTAGTATCTTTTAACGATCCATTCCATATACACAAAAAATATTATAGTAAGTGCAAATTCTTTTTAAACAATATAACAAGATCCCAAATAAATTTGTGCCTTTTTATACCCTTGCAGGGTAATATAACTTTAGTCAGACGTTTCCGACCCTATAAACCATATATATTCTTGATCAGCATCGACAGCCGAATCGATCTAGCCATCTACGGCAACAAAAAAATTTTTTCAAAAATTTTCCATTTTTTGAAAAAAAGGAAAGGGGTTACATCATTAAAATTGTCAAAAATTGGCCAAAAATTGATTTTTTTTAGATATTAAATTTAGGAGTCATTTCCGACCCTATAAACCATATATATTCTTGATCAGCATCGACAGCCGAATCGATCTAGCCATCTACGGCAACAAAAAATTTTTTCACAAATTTTCCATTTTTTGAAAAAAGGAAAGGGGTTACATCATTAAAATTGTCAAAAATTGGCCAAAAATTGATTTTTTTTAAATATTAAATTTAGGAGTCATTTCCGACCCTATAAACCATATATATTCTTGATCAGCATCGACAGCCGAATCGATCTAGCTATCTACGGCAACAAAAAAATTTTTTCAAAAATTTTCCATTTTTTGAAAAAAAGGAAAGGGGTTACATCATTAAAATTTTCAAAAATTGGCCAAAAATTGATTTTTTTTTAATATTAAATTTAGGAGTCATTTCCGACCCTATAAACCATATATATTCTTGATCAGCATCGACAGCCGAATCGATCTAGCTATATACGGCAACAAACAAATTTTTTCAAAAATTTTCCATTTTTTGAAAAAAAGGAAAGGGGTTACATTATTAAAATTTTCAAAAATTGGCCAAAACTTGATTTTTTTTAAATAATAAATCTAGGAGTCATTTCCGACCCTATAAACCATATATATTCTTGATCAGCATCGACAGCCGAGTCGATCTAGCCATCTCCGAAAGAAATAAAAAATTTACAAATTTTTTCAAAATTTTATAAGGGGTTACATCGTTAAAATTGCGAAAAATTGGCCAAAATTTGATTTTTTTTAAATCTTAAATTGAGTATGCAAATTTTTTAAACTAATAAAAACTAACATAGGAAAGCTTTCCGAATTGAAATTAATGCATTTTTGACTGAGTTATGATTTATTTTCATCGCATGGATGTATAGAATTTTGGGTTTCTGTTCTTGTTTTTAAAAATAAAAACCATAAGAACAAAATATCAGGTAAACGTTGATGAACATTTAGATAAGTGCTTGTGAGTTTGCGTTTTTTGGGGGTTGCTTTTTCCCTACAGAGTTACCGTCAATTAAAAATACATTTTATTAGGGAGCGTGTGCGTGTGTCCCGTTCCTCGACCAGTGCCCGCTAATGGGTTAAGGTGGGGTTTCATTATTCTCTTTTTCTAGGAAGTGCGAGGAGCGCAGCACTAGCGGATCGATGCTAGCAGATGATTCACCGCCAAAGGCAACTTTCACCAAGGGCGAGAAGAAGACGGACAGACACAGCCAAAAACACAAGCAACTTCATTCACCGCTAAGCGAAGTGTACGTGAGACCATGTGTGTGTATGTGTGCCGGCTGTTATAATTACAGTTGTGCATTTTGTGCACTTTTCGCGGAATTTCAACAAATGGGGGAATTCGCGAGGGTCGTCACTGTACCTTGTCGAATATCTCGCGCATCTTGCGCCGATCCTCCGGCTCCTGGGAGTTGGTCTGGTTAAGCGGGATCTCTTCCATGTCAATGGTGTCCTGGCGCAGCGTCGGTGGTCGCGAGGGGGGCGAGCGTCGCTCGGGGGGAATGGTGGGATACAGGCCATTCTCCACGTCCCGCTGCTGCTGCATCTGCAGCTGCTGGGCGGGCGTTTGGCTCTGCTGGCGGTTCACAGTCTTCACGGGCATGGTTCACTCGAGGTTCGGTTCTGGCCGAGATCAGCGGCAGAAATCACAAGCACTCACACACACTAACACAAAAACGAAACAAAAATAATCCGAAATCTGCGCACTCAGAAGCACCGCAATCGAAATCGAAACCGAAACCGTTAGCCGAAATTCAATTACACTCTGTGCTTCGACTCATCGCCCGCGTTTCGAGTCCCGATAAGATTAAGAACTGCGGGCCATAAAAAGTGGTCGAAATGGACGCCGCTTGTCTTGACTTGGCCCAAACGAAAATGCCGTGTCGTGATGGTGGAAAAAAACAAAGCGCGAAAAACAACCGAGAACCGTCGCCAGACAGTGGCTAAAAAACCAACGGGATCGTGAAAATATACCGAAACGGGAAGCCGTATATACTGGAAATACGCAAGATAATAATCGAAAAAGTGAGCGGGTTGGGAACTTGAGTTGAAGGAGGCACCACAACTGTGAACATTTAAAATCATTTAAAACAATAATTTAATGCGAACTGTGAAACACTGTATTTTTAATATTGTATTATAATATAATATTATATATAATATTTAAATTTATTTTAAACCATAGCGTAAATCGTTGAAAGGCCGAAAAATTTAATATTTCAAATCAATTAATTCAAACAGTGCAGAGTCTTCGGTATATTTCATTATCTTGTGAAAATAAATCGATGTTTGCTGAGCTTATCGATGCATCGGACATAAAAATCTATTGAACTCTGTTCAGTATTTTAAATACAAATTGGAAAATATTAATGAAAATAATTGTCTTTTACTTACATATACTTACAATTTTAATATATTTTGTTGAAAAATAATAATAATTTAAAATATAATAACCAAGAACGGTAACCCGAACTTTGCCTACCCCGGTGAAAATATATCATAACTCAGTCAAAAATGCGTTAATATCAGTTCTATGTTTTATATTCAACTTAAATTTAAAAAAATAAATATCAATAATGTATATGGTTTATAGTGTCGGAAATGGCTCCTATACAGTATTACAAGGCTCTGAATTATAATATATATAATATAATAATAAATATAATAATATAATAATATAATAATATTATAGTCTAAAATTATAATACCCTGCAGGGTATAAAAACATATATATTTGTATATATATTATTTGTATTTTGAGTTATTTTAAATTAATTTAAAGAAGATTTAAAAAATCGGAAAGGTTACAAAGTTGTATAAACAAGACGGGTTTGTGGAGGCCGAAAGAAGTCTTATTTATTTCAAATTATTTAAAAAAGGTATTTTATATTAAAAACTGCAGAGGTTCCTAAAAATAAGGGTCAGCTGAATTTATAAATTTAACAGCAGCAGCAGAAACAAGGATTATTTTTAAATTACTGGTATATATCTGGTATTTTTTAAGCTGAATTTGTATATTGTGGTATTTAATTAGCTGGCTGGTATTTTCTATCGTTATCGGCGCGGTCACCCTGGCTCTAGTTGCGTTGGTGGAGGAGGAAGAGGAAGAAGCAAAGACCAAGAAAATGCACAGATCGCGATCGGTGCAAAAGGCAATGTGGAGAGGAAGTATCAAAGCGTAAAAATCGAAGGCGGCCGCCATCAGCATCCGCGACTACAAACACAGCAACAGCAAGAGCAGCAAGAACGGAGGAGGCATCAACAACAGCAAAACAACAACAGAATATACAGCACAGCGAGCACAGAAATACACACATAAGAGAAATCAAAATAAAAAGGTACAGAATATACGACAGAGCGTGTGTGGTATATGTATGTATAATTGTTTGATGAAAAATAGAATTACTGCATTTCATATATGTACATTTATGTATATATGTGTAAAAGCCTCTTTGTGTCTGTGCGCGCTTGAGTCTGGGTGTGTGTGTGAGAATGCGACAACAACAATGGCAGCTTGACCCCCGCACAGCTGTGAATGTTTTCCATCTCCGTCCCGCTTCCACTTCCATTACCACTTGCACCCACTAGCAGCCGTTCCTCTTCCCACCTCGCTCTATCCCTCTAATTTCGCAAATCAAAGGCAAACTTCGATTTGCAATGCATTTCAATTGCGCTGGGCTGCCAATTGGTTTTCACTCTATTTCGGTTTTTACCCGTTAGTCAAATGCCCTATCGAAGTGCTGGTGTGTGTGTGTGTGTGTGTTTGTCGTGCTCTTTAACTCCCGTTAAGTGCAACATTTCTTTGTTATGCTAGTGCCATCCCTTTCGCGCTCCACAGCACCCCTACTCCACCTCCCCGAAAACTACGCACTTTGCTTTTGGCCTGCTTATTGCTTATTGCGTTGTGTGCTTTCTGCCCCGCTCCTTTGGTTTTGCGTTTTAAAAATCTTATCACCACGTACAATTAAATGTGTTGAAATGCGGAGTAAAAACTCATTTGCTAAATTTTTTGGCCCCACAAATATGTATATGTATGTATGCACATACAACTCTCCCCGCTCGCACACATGCAGTCAATGACCCAATAGGCATTGTGTGTGTATGTCAGTGTGTGTAGTGCAAAAACACCTCCAAAGATGTCTCCCTAATTTTGGCTTTGTTTTTGGCTTTGCCTTGATTTGGCTTGGCTTTATTTTTAACCCTTCGCTAAACCGTTGCATTTGACCTCGTTCAATTGTGGTGTGTGTGGTGGGTCTTTTGTTGCTAGGCTCCACACACACGTGCACTTTTGAAGGGCATCGCCACTTCGGCTTTGGCGTCTCCCTCCTATCCGTTGCCCTGCTGTTATTCCCCATTTCTTTCTTTTGCAGTTGTTTTTGTGGCTTTGCCTTGCTGCATTTTACAGCTGTCCTTGATTATAGCTTTTCTTTGCTTTGCTTCACTTTGCTTTGCTTTGCTTTGCTTTTCTTTTCTCTGCTCTCGGTCGCTGTCCCTCTCTGCTGCCCATCGCTTTGTTATTATGATTTGGCTTTGCCTGGGTGTGCGAGGGAGAGGACGGACTGGGGTGGGGAGTAGTACTGCAATGGCATCGACGACCCTCTTCCTCTTCCCGCTCCCTGACGCCCTCACTCCCTCGCACTCTCTGCTTTGCGCTTGCTCTCCTGATTGTCGCTCTCTGCTTCACGCTGGCTCTGGCTCTGGCTCTGCCGCTGCCTCTGCTGGCGTTGCTCCAATGTGCGCTGCTTTCTGCTTTCTGCTTTGGGGGCTCGAAACTCTGTTGCCAGTTAATTTTCAGAGTAACTAGTTGAAGTAGACAACAAAACGAGTGAAAACACACATCGCACACACACAGCGGGCACAGCAGCTCCTATATGCATAAGGGAGGCGGACAGGCAGCAGCAGCAGCAGCAACAACAATTAGAGCCCCAACGCACACAGCAGTTGCAAGTAAATAACCAAAATGTATAACTATGTTTTTCATAATTCTACAAAAGGCGAACTTAAGTGTGGATGTGTGTGTGTGCTGTGGTCATGATAAGAAACGTTTCTCGATATTCTTTGTGTGCTTTTCAAATTTAAATAATTATGAATTAGAAATTGAGTGCGACAAAAACAACAAATTGTTCTTTCAGCTGACTCGCATTTTTGTATTTATTTATTTATTTTTTTTTTATCTGTTATTGTTGATATTCCATGTGGGCGCATCACTCTCGCACACTAACATACTCGCAGACAAAAAGCAAAGCCAATAGTAATAACAACAACATGGGCAAAATGGAGCCCCAACAGTAATACCTCGCTTATGGCGTACAGTGAAGCCACAACAAAAGTGATTCTCCGCATACGCATACAGAGGCACACGCCTACAGTCGGAGGCTATATAGAAATCGAAAGAGAATTTCACAATTTGTTAAACTAACGAAGCCAAACCGTGGCAAAGACAGAAACGGAAAGATTTTTGATGTGATGAGGGGGGAGGGCGAGAAAGAGACGGGAAGTCGGGGGAGCTCTGGCACAAGCAAAAGCAACACAATCGCACACACACACACACACAGACACACGCACGCAAATTGCAAGAGAGTGGAGAGCGAAGTAACAGCAGAATTAGCTCATCCCAGAGCGGGAGAGAGTGGGTGATGCAAAGGCGACAAAGAGAGAGAGAGAGAGAGCGAGCTGCGGAATGGGGATACTAGTCAGATGGCACAGTGGAACAATTCTGTACCCTAAATAAATATGCTTGAGTTATTTGGCAGCTTCTAATTACAAATCCTTTTCAATTTACCATTATTATTTGTAATTTCAACAATACACTTTTATGTTTTTGTTGCTTAAATTGGCAAATTTAACACGAATGAAATAATAACACATTGTAAATTGGTAAACTTAGTTTAAAAAAATCCAATATTTAATAGAACTAAACCCTAATCCTAGTAAGTAAGGCATCCTTGTGGCCCACGGTACATTTGTTGATTTCACGATGATTGCGGGGGCTTCTCTCTCTGCCCACTATCTCTCTCTCCACGCGCCTGCCTTTCTCTCTCTCTCGCTCTCGCTCTCTCCCTCTCTCTTGCTGTTTGACTTTCGAGCGAGCAACAACATTAAACAGCTGAGCTTGTTTGAAAACAACAGCCACCAAACCATCTGAGCTCCGTCATCGCCCCCACTTCACTCCGCTCCACTCGCCCCCTCCTCGCCCCTTCCTCGCCCCTTCCTCGTCCCTTCTGGAAAAGGAAATTGAAATTGAAACGGCATCACCCAGAGCAACGGTTGGCACGGCCAGTCAAAGCTAGAGCTTAACGGTATCCTGAAAGTATGCAGCATAATTCTGGTTACTAGATCCTTTCGAAGGACAACAAATTTTTGCAAATGGCAATGACGTAGTTGAGAGCGAGAGAGAGAGAGAGAGGGAGAGAGAGTGGTTTAAGCTACGACGTCACAGATTGCTGACATAGTTTCCTCATTTAGGCCAAGTATGCATTTCCATCAGTGTATGGTGTGTGTGTGTGTGTGTGTGTGTGCAGAAGAGATTCGCTCAGCTTGGTGACCTACATAACCATGAATATAAATATATATATAGATAACTGAGCAAGTCAGAAGGCAACGCGACATCCTTTAGATCGTATCGGAACAAGAATCGGAAGAGATATAACTTGTAATCGAAAGTAAAGACGAATTTGTTCGATTTTGAATCGAATTTTGAATTGAATTCTAAATTTGGAAGCTCCCTAAGGCCGCTGCGGGGTAACTACAAAATAGAATCAAGGAAGTATATCCATTTCAAGGATGTGTATTTCGCGCCTTTTTTGTTAATGTGTTAAAAGGCAATTTTATGCAGTTTTCAAAGGCCTCGAGAAGTAGGCAACATTTTTTCAAGCTACTCAAAGGATTTGCTTGTCGAAAAAGGATTAATCCTTTACCTCTTTTTGCTTAGCATACATTTTGGCGCCATTTTCATTGATTTTGAAATATCTGTATACTTGCAAGTATAAAAACAGAACTAAAGACTGCCTTAAAGCCATCTATTTTATATTGTTTAATACATTTGAAATAAATTACGTTACACTTTGGAAAGCCCATTCTAATGAGTTTTTGTTCGTCTTGCAGGCAGCTATAGTTCTCCCCTCTTACGCTCTGGACCCTGCCAGTGAGAGTTGACGGATGCGGAGGAGTTCGCAGTCAGCGGTGGAGCAGCAGACGACGAAGAGCAACAGCAAGTGGATTGAGGAACCATAATAGCAATATACTTGACAAAAATACACCGCCTTAGCCTTAAAGAAAGACAACGACGACGACGACTCCACTCCACTCCACTCCACACCAAATCAAAAACAAAACCAATCAAAAGCCAAACAACTACTACTACTCTCCAATTTCCCCAGCCAGCCCCTATCCCACGTAAGCTACAGAAATGTCCTCCCCGAGTGCCGGAAAGCGTCGCATGGACAACGATGTGATCAAGCTGATCGAATCGAAGCACGAGGTGACCATTCTTGGCGGGCTCAACGAGTTCCATGTCAAGTTCTTTGGCCCCACAGAGACGCCGTACGAGGGCGGCGTGTGGAAGGTGCGCGTCTACCTGCCCGATAACTATCCCTTCAAATCGCCCAGCATTGGGTTTGTGAACAAGATCTATCATCCGAACATTGACGAGTCCTCTGGGACAGTTTGCTTGGATGTGATCAACCAGGCATGGACTGCGCTGTACGATCTATCGAACATCTTTGAATCGTTCTTGCCCCAGCTGCTCACATATCCCAATCCGGTCGATCCGCTCAATCGGGATGCGGCCGCTTTGTACCTGCACGAGCCGGAGGAGTATCATCGCAAGGTGGCGGACTATGTGCAGCGTTATGCCACCGAGGATGCGTTGCGGGCGGCGCAGCAGGAGCGTGAGAGCAGCGACAGTGAGTCGAGTATGTCCGATTATAGTGAGGATGAGGCCAGGGATATGGAGTTATAATATCGGTTGGAATGCCAGCAGCAGCCAACTAAGGATCTACCGCTAACACTAACACTGACAACAGCCTAATATATATATATATATACAAAGGAAAAGGATAAATCCCTCTCACTTTCGGAAAGCAAGCTACAATATTTATATATATATATATATACCATATATATATATATATATATATATTATCGATTTAATTGATAAATGATTTGGATTTTAAGCTAGAAAGTGATTCGATGATGTGGCGTGCACACACGCACATACATGCATATAAAAATATATATATATGAATATATATATATATATATATATATATATATATACATACACTATATATACACACAATGCATATATATATGTACGTATATACACTTACTATATGTATGCATTTAACTAAATGTAAGCGGAAAGTAAAACGAAAAACAGAAAACAAGATTTGAAAACTCTTAGTTTTAGCCATCAGTAGCTGTTAACAAGGATAACAAATGATAATTGATAAAGAGGAAGCAAGAGGAGAAGGCTAAGATTGGAGCAAGGTTAAAGGATAGCAACAGAGCAAAGCAAGGAACTTACAGAAACGAAGAGGAAACAAACAAACAAACAATTTAAGAAGAGAACATGGTTATAGTAAGTGCACAGACACACAGACACAGGCAATATAATGAATAATGAATAAGGAATAATGTATAATGAATAAGATGATGTGCTTTTTGGCTTTGTTCAGACCTCGTTCCATCGTTCTATAAAGTTCAATAGAGTTTTAGAGATCAAAAAGTACCACAAGACACAACTAATAACGACCTGCTCTTAACCGAAATCCAAAATCCAATTGCATCCGCCGAAGGATCTGGACAAAGTTCGCTTTGCCTTAACCCTCGATGGCCACATTCTGAAGTTATGTATGATTAATGCACTTTTGGAGTCACGAGGGTTAAGATTATATTACGTTCGCTTCGTAGAATCTTTCGATTTAAACGTTACGTCTCGTACACACTCTTTACGTCTCTGTCTCTGTGTGTTCACTTGTAATATTATTCAAAATTTTAACTGTTTAAACTAAGGAGAAAACCCCAAACCACATTTGACTAAGCAGCCTTGGCCCTGCGAAAAACGATTTAAGATAACCAAGACAAATCCTAGATAAAGGAAGCCGTGGAACAGAATAAACGTTGCAGTTCATTTTCTTGTTAATTAATATTATATTGTACGGTTATTATGTAAATGTTTTAAAATAGGATTTCGAATTGAACGTGTAATTAAATGCAATAACTCTTATGTCTTAACTTATGCCACACCGTGTTTAAGCCAAAATTAACACTTGTTTACTTTACTTTATTTTTTTTTTCTAATTTTAATAATTATCATTATTATTATGCCCCGAAAATCCCAACCCAAGTTGTTAAAAGGAAACCGATCTGAATCTGGAACTGGGTTAGTACGCTGCGGGTTTAAACTTAACTAAAGAAATCAAATCGAAGTGCAGACATATATAGACATTACTGTACTGTGTACTAAAGAAACCACAACATTATAACAATACTTATGCCTAAGTCGAACAGAAACAGAATTAATGAACAGAGTAATCTATCTGATAGTTGTATATAAGTTACACACGCGCCTATATATGCTGATTCTATCTATCTATCAGGACACACAATAATTAAAACGTAATTCAAGCAATCGAAGGAGTCGGAGGGAAAACAAACAAAAAAAAAAACGGAAAAAATATAAAACAAAAAATATGTTGTTACAAAACAAAAGTGAAATCTAACAAATAAAAGAGGAAACGAAAGAAAAAAAAAAACTTAAGAACAGTATTGATATTTTGAGAAAATGAAATGGAAAACAAAGTGGTAAGCGGTTGAAGTGATGTGAAATTAATAAGATGCACAACGCCCATACATTTCTGTTTTAAAATATGTGTAAATATATATAATTTTCGGCTGCAACCCGTCCAGTACAATATCCAATCCAAATTATGTTGATTATTTATTTATTTATATCCTTTTTTATACTTTTTAGAGAACTGGTCTTAGTCTCTACATATATTTTACGAATTTATGTCGACATATTATCTGTTAAATTATATTTATATAGGCGAACGGTGTCTCTGCTTATTTTCAGGCAACCTGAAGTACAAAACTTCGTATGGCGTTACTCATCTTAAAGCTTATACTGTCTTTGGTGGAATGCGGATGGGCGAATGCCGTTTCTTGGCCCTGTTTTGTCAATAAGTTTGGTGTTTTGGCCCCAAATAGACTGGCACGGTTACCCTTATATACGTTTGCCTAGGTCCTAGCCTCGCAACTCCGCCACCTTCAAGGACCTGTCTTCGCCTTGGAAACTGGCTGAAAGGCGCGCTCCACATTTGTTTGTTGATTCCTTGGCGTTTTTTCGTTTTGGCCCAAGGGCCGAGGGACACGGTTTTAACGCTCCTGCGTGGAGTTAATCGCACAATCAAAACAACAACAACGGCAGCCAGGAGCCACCACAACAGCCAGGAGCAGACCGACCATGGGTATCTACTTTAAAGATCTATAAAAAACTACATTTCGTGTGTGTGTGTGTGTGTGTGTGTGTGAGAGTGTGTGTCAGTGTGGATTGTAATTACTTCTGGCGGTTCGACAATTGCTCCAGCAATTGGGTAGCAGCCTTCTTGGGCACCGCCAAAATCCAACGGAATACAAAATAGTTGAAGCCAGTTTTCCAGGGGGCTTCGTCAGGGGAATCCCCCTTCCTGGAACTCCTTTGTTTGCAGGACTTTAAAAAGTTCCTTGATTTATGGCTTTAGAGCCTGTAGCAGGTAGCTTTGTTGTTTTACAAATATATTACAAATGTCACTGGCTTTCACTGGGGCCCAAGTTTTAATTGGGTTTTGTAAAGCCAAAGATATTGTTTCCGTTCCATTCAGGACTTTAGAACTGTGCCATTAGGACTGTAAGCTCTCTGGAAAAGTCAGAAGAATGTAGAATTTCTATGTATCTTGCTTAGAGTACTTACTTTAAATTAATTAAAATTTAATTCCATTCAAAAGCCAAGCTTTCCTGGAGTCCAAGCTGTTTTCAAAGTCTTTTCTCAAATTTCTGTATTAAGAAAATTAGGTTTAATTTCTGAAAAATCGACTATTGATTTATCGTTGCTAAGCAAAACAACAAAGAAAAGTGATTAAGTCAGGCGAAATAATTACAAACAATTAAATATTATACCTAAATTTAGTAGAAATCGAATAGTTTAAATAAATGAAAAATGTAAGTACCTAATAGTTTCCAAACTTCCACTGATGGAGAGTCCCGGAACACAGGATCCTTGCCTTTGGCTTGCCAATCGCGACTGAAGCAATCATTGGTGGCTTCTCCTGGCCAAAAGAAAAAACCAAGGGAACACACATGAAAAGCAAGGACATGGCCTGTCGTCCAGGCCCGCCTGTCACATGGTACATGTATGTACATGTCCTGGCACAGGAAATTGCAGCCGGGAGGCAGAGAGACTGCACAGACTGCAGCCATTTTATTTTTTGATGGACTGCCAGGTCCAAACATGTTTGATTTGTCTGCCTTAACAGTGGTCGAGTTTTGGAAAGAGGAGTCAGAGCCAGAGCCAGAGCTAAAACTAAAGCCCTACTTGGCAACCGATATCAACAAATTATAGGAAACCGTATGCCGCACATGGGAACGGGTCTAGACAGACGTGTCCTAGCATGCATGCCCCGCCGTCGAGCCCACAACAATGGCAAATGAAAATGCTAATAAAATTATAGTGCCTTCGGGGGCAACCAGCAAATAACTGGGGACGGGGATAGATAGACCAAAAAAGAGACCCCGCTACTTATACGGGTAATCACTAGATAATAGCATTTTTTCTCGAAGGCTCACAAAGGAGCACGACAACACGAAACAATGGCGGAGGCATAGGAGGCGAAAAGTACGAGTACAGATTGAAATCAAAGTGAACACAACAGCAAATGAGTGCACTCAAAAAAATCATAGATGGAATTTTATAAAAAAGGTGAAAAATATTTTTTCCAATTGTCCACATCATTTTCCAATTATCATTTATATATTTATCGATATTTTCCGAAAAATCAAAGTTTCAAAAACTCATAACTCAGCCAAAAAAGCATTAAATTTAATTCGGAAACCTTTCCTATGCTAGTTTTTAATAGGTTAACAAATCTGCATACCCAATTTAATATTTAAAAAAATTAAGTTTTTGGCCAATTTTTGAAAATTTTAATGATTTTCCTTTTTTTCAAAAAATGGAAAATTTTTGAAAAATTTTTTTTGTTGCCATAGATAGCTAGATCGATTCGGCTGTCGATGCTGATCAAGAATATATATGGTTTATAGGGTCGGAAATGACTCCTAAATTTAATATTACAAAAAATCAATTTTTGGCCAATTTTTGAAAATTTTAATGATGTAACCCCTTTCCTTTTTTTCAAAAAATGGAAAATTGTTGAAAACATTTTTTTGTTGCCGTAGATGGCTAGATTGATTCGGCTGTCGATGCTGATCAAGAATATATATGGTTTATAGGGTCGGAAATGACTCCTAAATTTAATATTTAAAAAAAATCAATTTTTGGCCAATTTTTGACAATTTTAATGATGTAACCCCTTTCCTTTTTTTCAAAAAATGGAAAATTTTTGAAAAAATTTTTTTGTTGCCGGAGATGGCTAGATGAATTCGGCTGTTGGTGCTGATCAAGAATATATATGGTTTATAGGGTCGGAAACGACTCCTTCACATCATTTCAAGCTAAAAACTAAAATTATAATACCATTTTTAAGTCGATATTTATCGATATTTTTATGACATTTTTTCCGAAAAATCAAAGTGTAAAAAACTCATAACTCAGCCAAAAAAGCATTAAATTCAATTCGGAAACCTTTCCTATGCTGGTTTTTAATATGTTAACAAATCTGCATACTCAATTAATTATTTAAAAAAATTCAATTTTTTGTCGATTTTTGAAAAATTGAATGATGTAACCCCTTTCCTTTTTTTAAAAAAATTGAAAAATTTCGAAAAAAATTTTTTTCAACAGCACAAGTCTAGATCGACTCGGCTGTCGATTCTGATCAAGAATATATATGATTTATAGGGTCGGATATGACTCCTTCACTGCGTAGCAAGCTTCTGACTAAAATTAAAATACAAGTTTTACATCGTAAATAAAAGATATTTATACTGAATTCGATACCGAAAGATTGGCAATTAATGGATTTAGATTATTTATTAGAGCTTTTAAAAATCCTAGTGAATTGTGGAGCACTCTGCGAAGTGAAAAAAGTGATTTAAAATATTTATCGGTATTATTAAAATGATTATTTTTTATTTTTAGACACATTTGTTAGGGAATTTCCTTTTAAATAGAGACTATTGTGAGACATTAATCTATTTATTTTTGGTGTTAAATATATATAGTAGTAATATTAAAATAAATTAATTCTAATACCTAAATTAATTAAAATTAGCCCTATCTTATTTTATAGGATTAACGATTACTTTCTGCCAAGCTTTCTATTCCTTCTCTCTAGAATAGTCTTGCACGTTTCAACTCTTATTTCCACATATTGAACCCCCTGGTAAATCGATTTCTCTCAGTGTATTCGAATCGCCAAAACAATTTATGGGCAGAATGTGAACGCTATTACCCATTTCGATGGGCTCCGAATGGGTTTCCGGCGGGTATGAAAGCGCCGCATTTGCATTTCCAGGCCTTTTGTTTGCTCTGTGCTCCACATTACATAGTTGAAGGGCTTTTCTGGCTCCGGCTCTCCAGAAGGAGCACTGGGGGGGAGCTGGGAGACGGCGGGTGAGCGTGTCGACTTTGACACATAAAGTAGCAAACCCACAGAGACACGCACCCGGCTGGCAGGAGGAGGAGTAGGTGTATATGTAACTGGCAATTTGTGTTTCTCTTTGTATTTTTTTGTTGTATTTTGCAGGCAAGGCGGGGGCCGCCGGCAAGGGTCGTTCGCCAACACCGACACCCCAAGCGGCAGCGGGCGGAGCTGGAGCTGGAGCGGGAGCAGGGGGCGGAGGCGGAGGCGGAGGAGGTGGTGCAGCACCCACAGCAACAGTGGCAACAACAGCCGGCGGCGGAGGTGCCGCCAGATCCACGTTACATGCGAGTCGAACCATACTGAAAACGGTATCCGTGTTCCTCGCCAGCGGCAAGCGCAACTCGAGCCACCAACAGTCGAAGGCCGCGGCGGCTGCCCTGCAGAACAAACGGCAACAGCGGCAACGGAGGATGGATGAGCTGAGCGGCAAAATCAATCCCAAGCTCCTGGACAGTCTCCGCAAGAAGACGCGCTTCTCCAAGTACTGCTTTTCCCACATATTATATATATATATGTATATATTATTAACCTTTCCTCCCCATGAGCAGGGATGAGCTGGACGCCCTGTGCCGGATCTATCGCAAGCTGGTCTCCAACTGTCAGTATGCGGCCAAGACGCTGGCCTCCAGCTCCTCGAGTGCGGCCATAGCCAAGCCACATGCCGCCGTGGAGGTAAGATATATGTTTTTTACTCAACTTTATATATAGATATCAAGGCGATTTGTGAAATCACTTTTAAGGCTTTACTTTAGGAACTACAATATTTAAGCAAGTCATATTGGTCCGCTTAAGTCCTTAGATCTCAGGCACTATAAAAGCTAGAGCCACCAAACTTACTGACCACATTCTTAAAGGTTTCAATCAGTTTAGGTAATTTTTTGGTAATTTTTGGGCCACTCTGTGCTTGCACAGAAATTAATCATTTCACAAAGAAAAACTAATTGTTAAACAAATCTAAGGTCTTGCTTTTTCGATAGCAAAAGAATTCATTTACTAAATTTTTTGTTAAAAAAATATACTATATTTGTAGCTTTAAGTGAGTAAAATATAAGTAGAATTTAATAATAAACATAAGAGTTATGAGAAAATTTAATTGCTCTGCAAGCTAATCCTAAGCAACATGGTTGCATTGCCAGCAGCAACCAAAGATGTGGCTCAACATCTATTTATCAACATGTACCCAGCAACATTTCTTGGATGCTTTCCGTGGGGTTAGATTTAAGTTTTTCTAGTATCATAAATCGCAGTTTAATTAATAAAACAACTTTACTTTTGTTTTAAATTATATGTTAAATTTTATTAAACTTTTTCTTTACATTTTATTTTAATATATATTTTGAAATAATATTTAACTTTCCCTGTTCATTCCCAGGGCATCGATCGCATCGTTTTCCGGGAGCTACTGCACAGCACCTTCGACATTGTCACCGAGGAGATCCTGATGGAGCGCATCTTCTGCAGCTGGGACAAGGCCCACGAGGGTCTCCCTCTGCGGCTGGAGGGCTGGCTGATTGGCCTGTCGACCTTCTTGCGCGGCACGGCGGCGGAGAAGGCGGCCTTCTGCTTCCGGGTCTATGACCTAAACACGGATGGCTTCATCACCAAGGATGAGATGTTCACGCTGCTGAGGAACTGCCTGATCAAGCAGCCGCAGGACGAGGATCCGGACGAGGGTGTCAAGGATCTGGTGGAGATTGTGCTCAAGAAGTTTGATCTGGACAAGGATGGCAAGGTGAGTGGTGCTGCTTCCCCGCTGTATCCTTGTAGCTCTGCTAATCCTGAGTATCCCTGATCAGGTCTCCATGGAGGATTTCATGGGCACGGTCACCGCAGAGCCCCTGCTCATCGAGGCCTTCGGCCAGTGCCTGCCCACGGACAGTGCAGTGGTCTCCTTCTTCTCCACTCTGCAGGTCTGAGCTGGGAGCTTTTTAAGCTAAAATTAAATTAAATTTATGTATTTATTTGTTACTTGTATTATTAATTAAATATCAATGAATAAAAGAAAATATACGAAAAGATACAAAGCCGTACAATATCATCTCAGATACACTCACAATAACTCTGAATATTGGCGTTTGCTTGTTCAGTTTGCTATAAGATAACCTCTCGAAATAGTTTATGGTAATTGTGTGCCGTAATAAAATATAAATTTATTGCAAGTACTTACTAGATATGTACTATATAAATAAATGCAAACGGTCGTTATATTACGCAAGTCCAAGTTGAACTAGAGACCCCGAAACAGATACGGAACAATATACATTTGCACTGCTATAAAAGTATTCACTTTAGTACTTTTTTTAAAGTGATCTACATTTTATTTAAGATTTTTTAATTTTAATTTCTTGCCTAATAAAGTAAGGTCTGACGTATTCGGATTTTCTATATATATTTTTTGGGAGCTTAAAAATGTGAAAAAATTCCATAACTAAACCAAAAGTACTTTAATTTTAATTCGGAAAACTTTCCCATGCTAGTTTTTGTTAGGTTAATAAATCTGCATACTAAATTACATATTTAAAAAAATTAAATTTTTTGCAAATTTTTGAAAATTTTAATGATGTAACCCCTTTCCTTTTTTTCAAAAAATGGAAAATTTTTGAAAAAAATTTTTTGTTGCCGTAGATAGCTAGATCGATTCGGCTGTCGATGCTGATCAAGAATATATATGGTTTATAGGGTCGGAAATGACTCCTAAATTTAATATTTAAAAAAAATCAATTTTTGGCCAATTTTTGAAAATTTTAATGATGTAACCCCTTTCCATTTTTTCAAAAAATGGAAAATTTTAAAAAAATTTTTTTGTTGCCGTAGATAGCTAGATCGATTCGGCTGTCGATGCTGATCAAGAATATATATGGTTTATAGGGTCGGAAATGAGTCCTAAATTTAATATTTAAAAAAAATCAATTTTTGGCAAATTTTTGAAAATTTTAATTCCACTTTTTCAAAAAATGGAAAATTTTTGAAAAAATTTTTTTGTTGCCGTAGATAGCTAGATCGATTCGGCTGTCGATGCCGATCAAGAATATATATGGTTTATAGGGTCGGAAATGACTCCTAAATTTAATATTTAAAAAAAATCAATTTTTGGCCAATTTTTGAAAATTTTAATGATGTAACCCCTTTCCATTTTTTCAAAAAATGGAAAATTTTTGAAAAAATTTTTTTGTTGCCGTAGATAGCTAGATCGATTCGGCTGTCGATGCTGATCAAGAATATATATGGTTTATAGGGTCGGAAATGACTCCTAAATTTAATATTTAAAAAAATTTAATTTTTGGCCAATTTTTGAAAATTTTAATGATGTAACCCCTTTCCATTTTTTCAAAAAATGGAAAATTTTTAAAAAAATTTTTTTGTTGCCGTAGATAGCTAGATCGATTCGGCTGTCGATGCTGATCAAGAATATATATGGTTTATAGGGTCGGAAATGACTCCTAAATTTAATATTTAAAAAAAATCAATTTTTGGCCAATTTTTGAAAATTTTAATGATGTAACCCCTTTCCATTTTTTCAAAAAATGGAAAATTTTTGAAAAAATTTTTTTGTTGCGTAGATAGCTAGATCGATTCGGCTGTCGATGCTGATCAAAAATATATATGGTTTATAGGGTCGGAAATGACTCCTAAATTTAATATTTAAAAAAAAATCAATTTTTGGCCAATTTTTGAAAATTTTAATGATGTAACCCCTTTCCATTTTTTCAAAAAATGGAAAATTTTTGAAAAAATTTTTTTGTTGCCGTAGATGGCTAGATCGATTCGGCTGTCGATGCTGATCAAGAATATATATGGTTTATAGGGTCGGAAATGACTCCTAAATTTAATATTAAAAAAAAATCAATTTTTGGCCAATTTTTGAAAATTTTAATGATGTAACCCCTTTCCATTTTTTCAAAAAATGGAAAATTTTTGAAAAAATTTTTTTGTTGCCGTAGATAGCTAGATCGATTCGGCTGTCGATGCTGATCAAGAATATATATGGTTTATAGGGTCGGAAATGACTCCTAATTTTAATATTTAAAAAAAATCAATTTTTGGCCAATTTTTGAAAATTTTAATGATGTAACCCCTTTCCATTTTTTCAAAAAATGGAAAATTTTTGAAAAAATTTTTTTGTTGCCGTAGATAGCTAGATCGATTCGGCTGTCGATGCTGATCAAGAATATATATGGTTTATAGGGTCGGAAATGACTCCTAAATTTAATATTAAAAAAAAATCAATTTTTGGCCAATTTTTGAAAATTTTAATGATGTAACCCCTTTCCATTTTTTCAAAAAATGGAAAATTTTTGAAAAAATTTTTTTGTTGCCGTAGATAGCTAGATCGATTCGGCTGTCGATGCTGATCAAGAATATATATGGTTTATAGGGTCGGAAATGACTCCTAAATTTAATATTTAAAAAAAAATCAATTTTTGGCCAATTTTTGAAAATTTTAATGATGTAACCCCTTTCCATTTTTTCAAAAAATGGAAAATTTTTGAAAAAATTTTTTTGTTGCCGTAGATAGCTAGATCGATTCGGCTGTCGATGCTGATCAAGAATATATATGGTTTATAGGGTCGGAAATGACTCCTAAATTTAATATTTAAAAAAAATCAATTTTTGACCAATTTTTGAAAATTTCCTTTTTTTCAAAAAATGGAAAATTTTTGAAAAAATTTTTTTGTTGCCGTAGATGGCTAGATCGATTCGGCTGTCGATGCTGATCAAGAATATATATGGTTTATAGGGTCGGAAATGACTCCTAATTTTAATATTTAAAAAAAATCAATTTTTGGCCAATTTTTGAAAATTTTAATGATGTAACCCCTTTCCATTTTTTCAAAAAATGGAAAATTTTTGAAAAAATTTTTTTGTTGCCGTAGATAGCTAGATCGATTCGGCTGTCGATGCTGATCAAGAATATATATGGTTTATAGGGTCGGAAATGACTCCTAAATTTAATATTAAAAAAAAATCAATTTTTGGCCAATTTTTGAAAATTTTAATGATGTAACCCCTTTCCATTTTTTCAAAAAATGGAAAATTTTTGAAAAAATTTTTTTGTTGCCGTAGATAGCTAGATCGATTCGGCTGTCGATGCTGATCAAGAATATATATGGTTTATAGGGTCGGAAATGACTCCTAAATTTAATATTTAAAAAAAAATCAATTTTTGGCCAATTTTTGAAAATTTTAATGATGTAACCCCTTTCCATTTTTTCAAAAAATGGAAAATTTTTGAAAAAATTTTTTTGTTGCCGTAGATAGCTAGATCGATTCGGCTGTCGATGCTGATCAAAAATATATATGGTTTATAGGGTCGGAAATGACTCCTAAATTTATTATTTAAAAAAAATGAATTTTTGGCCAATTTTTGAAAATTTTAATGATGTAACCCCTTTCCATTTTTTCAAAAAATGGAAAATTTTTGAAAAAATTTTTTTGTTGCCGTAGATAGCTAGATCGATTCGGCTGTCGATGCTGATCAAGAATATATATGGTTTATAGGGTCGGAAATGACTCCTAAATTTAATATTTAAAAAAAATAAATTTTTGACCAATTTTTGAAAATTTTAATGATGTAACCCCTTTCCATTTTTTCAAAAAATGGAAAATTTTTGAAAAAATTTTTTTGTTGCCGTAGATAGCTAGATCGATTCGGCTGTCGATGCTGATCAAGAATATATATGGTTTATAGGGTCGGAAATGACTCCTAAATTTAATATTTAAAAAAATCAATTTTTGGCCAATTTTTGAAAATTTTAATGATGTAACCCCTTTCCTTTTTTTCAAAAAATGGAATATTTTTGAAAAAATTTTTTTGTTGCCGTAGATAGCTAGATCGATTCGGCTGTCGATGCTGATCAAGAATATATATGGTTTATAGGGTCGGAAATGACTCCTAAATTTAATATTTAAAAAAATTTAATTTTTGGCCAATTTTTGAAAATTTTAATGATGGAAAATTTTTGAAAAAATTTTTTTGTTGCCGTAGATAGCTAGATCGATTCGGCTGTCGATGCTGATCAAGAATATATATGGTTTATAGGGTCGGAAATGACTCCTAAATTTAATATTTAAAAAAAATCAAATTTTGGCCAATTTTTGAAAATTTTAATGATGTAACCCCTTTCCATTTTTTCAAAAAATGGAAAATTTTTGAAAAAAATTTTTTGTTGCGTAGATAGCTAGATCGATTCGGCTGTCGATGCTGATCAAAAATATATATGGTTTATAGGGTCGGAAATGACTCCTAAATTTAATATTTAAAAAAAATGAATTTTTGGCCAATTTTTGAACATTTTAATGATGTAACCCCTTTCCATTTTTTCAAAAAATGGAAAATTTTTGAAAAAATTTTTTTGTTGCCGTAGATAGCTAGATCGATTCGGCTGTCGATGCTGATCAAGAATATATATGGTTTATAGGGTCGGAAATGACTCCTAAATTTAATATTTAAAAAAATCAATTTTTGGCCAATTTTTGACAATTTTAATGATGTAAACCCTTTCCTTTTTTTCAAAAAATGGAAAATTTTTGAAAAATTTTTTTTGTTGCCGTAGATAGCTAGATCGATTCGGCTGTCGATGCTGATCAAGAATATATATGGTTTATAGGGTCGGAAATGACTCCTAAATTTAATATTGAAAAAAATTTAATTTTTGGCCAATTTTTGAAAATTTTAATGATGTAACCCCTTTCCTTTTTTTCAAAAAATGGAAAATTTTTGAAAAAATTTTTTTGTTGCCGTAGATAGCTAGATCGATTCGGCTGTCGATGCTGATCAAGAATATATATGGTTTATAGGGTCGGAAATGACTCCTAAATTTAATATTTAAAAAAAATCAATTTTTGGCCAATTTTTGAAAATTTTAATGATGTAACCCCTTTCCATTTTTTCAAAAAATGGAAAATTTTTGAAAAAATTTTTTTGTTGCCGTAGATAGCTAGATCGATTCAGCTGTCAATGCTGATCAAGAATATATATGGTTTATAGGGTCGGAAATGACTCCTAAATTTAATATTTAAAAAAAATTAATTTTTGGCCAATTTTTGAAAATTTTAATGATGTAACCCCTTTCCTTTTTTTCAAAAAATGGAAAATTTTTGAAAAAATTTTTTTGTTGCCGTAGATAGCTAGATCGATTCGGCTGTCGATGCTGATCAAGAATATATATGGTTTATAGGGTCGGAAATGACTCCTAAATTTAATATTTAAAAAAAATGAATTTTTGGCCAATTTTTGAAAATTTTAATGATGTAACCCCTTTCCATTTTTTCAAAAAATGGAAAATTTTTGAAAAAATTTTTTTGTTGCCGTAGATAGCTAGATCGATTCGGCTGTCGATGCTGATCAAGAATATATATGGTTTATAGGGTCGGAAATGACTCCTAAATTTAATATTAAAAAAAAATCAATTTTTGGCCAATTTTTGAAAATTTTAATGATGTAACCCCTTTCCATTTTTTCAAAAAATGGAAAATTTTTGAAAAAATTTTTTTGTTGCCGTAGATAGCTAGATCGATTCGGCTGTCGATGCTGATCAAGAATATATATGGTTTATAGGGTCGGAAATGACTCCTAAATTTAATATTTAAAAAAAATTAATTTTTGGCCAATTTTTGAAAATTTTAATGATGTAACCCCTTTCCATTTTTTCAAAAAATTGAAAATTTTTGAAAAGATTTTTTTGTTGCCGTAGATAGCTAGATCGATTCGGCTGTCGATGCTGATCAAGAATATATATGGTTTATAGGGTCGGAAATGACTCCTAAATTTAATATTTAAAAAAATTTAATTTTTGGCCAATTTTTGAAAATTTTAATGATGTAACCCCTTTCCATTTTTTCAAAAAATGGAAAATTTTTGAAAAAATTTTGTTGTTGCCGTAGATAGCTAGATCGATTCGGCTGTCGATGCTGATCAAGAATATATATGGTTTATAGGGTCGGAAATGACTCCTAAATTTAATATTTAAAAAAAATGAATTTTTGGCCAATTTTTGAAAATTTTAATGATGTAACCCCTTTCCATTTTTTCAAAAAATGGACAATTTTTGAAAAAATTTTTTTGTTGCCGTAGATAGCTAGATCGATTCCGCTGTCGATGCTGATCAAGAATATATATGGTTTATAGGGTCGGAAATGACTCCTAAATTTAATATTAAAAAAAAATCAATTTTTGGCCAATTTTTGAAAATTTTAATGATGTAACCCCTTTCCTTTTTTTCAAAAAATGGAAAATTTTTGAAAAAATTTTTTTGTTGCCGTAGATAGCTAGATCGATTCGGCTGTCGATGCTGATCAAGAATATATATGGTTTATAGGGTCGGAAATGACTCCTAAATTTAATATTGAAAAAAATTTAATTTTTGGCCAATTTTTGAAAATTTTAATGATGTAACCCCTTTCCTTTTTTTCAAAAAATGGAAAATTTTTGAAAAAATTTTTTTGTTGCCGTAGATAGCTAGATCGATTCGGCTGTCGATGCTGATCAAGAATATATATGGTTTATAGGGTCGGAAATGACTCCTAAATTTAATATTTAAAAAAAATCAATTTTTGGCCAATTTTTGAAAATTTTAATGATGTAACCCCTTTCCATTTTTTCAAAAAATGGAAAATTTTTGAAAAAATTTTTTTGTTGCCGTAGATAGCTAGATCGATTCAGCTGTCAATGCTGATCAAGAATATATATGGTTTATAGGGTCGGAAATGACTCCTAAATTTAATATTTAAAAAAAATTAATTTTTGGCCAATTTTTGAAAATTTTAATGATGTAACCCCTTTCCTTTTTTTCAAAAAATGGAAAATTTTTGAAAAAATTTTTTTGTTGCCGTAGATAGCTAGATCGATTCGGCTGTCGATGCTGATCAAGAATATATATGGTTTATAGGGTCGGAAATGACTCCTAAATTTAATATTTAAAAAAAATGAATTTTTGGCCAATTTTTGAAAATTTTAATGATGTAACCCCTTTCCATTTTTTCAAAAAATGGAAAATTTTTGAAAAAATTTTTTTGTTGCCGTAGATAGCTAGATCGATTCGGCTGTCGATGCTGATCAAGAATATATATGGTTTATAGGGTCGGAAATGACTCCTAAATTTAATATTAAAAAAAAATCAATTTTTGGCCAATTTTTGAAAATTTTAATGATGTAACCCCTTTCCATTTTTTCAAAAAATGGAAAATTTTTGAAAAAATTTTTTTGTTGCCGTAGATAGCTAGATCGATTCGGCTGTCGATGCTGATCAAGAATATATATGGTTTATAGGGTCGGAAATGACTCCTAAATTTAATATTTAAAAAAAATTAATTTTTGGCCAATTTTTGAAAATTTTAATGATGTAACCCCTTTCCATTTTTTCAAAAAATTGAAAATTTTTGAAAAGATTTTTTTGTTGCCGTAGATAGCTAGATCGATTCGGCTGTCGATGCTGATCAAGAATATATATGGTTTATAGGGTCGGAAATGACTCCTAAATTTAATATTTAAAAAAATTTAATTTTTGGCCAATTTTTGAAAATTTTAATGATGTAACCCCTTTCCATTTTTTCAAAAAATGGAAAATTTTTGAAAAAATTTTGTTGTTGCCGTAGATAGCTAGATCGATTCGGCTGTCGATGCTGATCAAGAATATATATGGTTTATAGGGTCGGAAATGACTCCTAAATTTAATATTTAAAAAAAATGAATTTTTGGCCAATTTTTGAAAATTTTAATGATGTAACCCCTTTCCATTTTTTCAAAAAATGGACAATTTTTGAAAAAATTTTTTTGTTGCCGTAGATAGCTAGATCGATTCGGCTGTCGATGCTGATCAAGAATATATATGGTTTATAGGGTCGGAAATGACTCCTAAATTTAATATTAAAAAAAAATCAATTTTTGGCCAATTTTTGAAAATTTTAATGATGTAACCCCTTTCCATTTTTTCAAAAAATGGAAAATTTTTGAAAAAATTTTTTTGTTGCCGTAGATAGCTAGATCGATTCGGCTGTCGATGCTGATCAAGAATATATATGGTTTATAGGGTCGGAAATGACTCCTAAATTTAATATTTAAAAAAATTTAATTTTTGGCCAATTTTTGAAAATTTTAATGATGTAACCCCTTTCCATTTTTTCAAAAAATGGAAAATTTTTAAAAAAATTTTTTTGTTGCCGTAGATAGCTAGATCGATTCGGCTGTCGATGCTGATCAAGAATATATATGGTTTATAGGGTCGGAAATGACTTCTAAATTTAATATTTAAAAAAATTTAATTTTTGGCCAATTTTTGAAAATTTTAATGATGTAACCCCTTTCCATTTTTTCAAAAAATGGAAAATTTTTGAAAAAATTTTGTTGTTGCCGTAGATGGCTAGATCGATTCGGCTGTCTATGCTGATCAAGAATATATATGGTTTATAGGGTCGGAAATGACTCCTAAATTTAATATTTAAAAAAAATCAATTTTTGGCCAATTTTTGAAAATTTTAATGATGTAACCCCTTTCCATTTTTTCAAAAAATTGAAAATTTTTGAAAAAATTTTGTTGTTGCCGTAGATAGCTAGATCGATTCGGCTGTCGATGCTGATCAAGAATATATATGGTTTATAGGGTCGGAAATGACTCCTAAATTTAATATTTAAAAAAATTAAATTTTTGGTCAATTTTTGAAAATTTTAATGATGTAACCCCTTTCCTTTTTTTCAAAAAATGGAAAATTTTTGAAAAACTTTTTTTGTTGCCGTAGATAGCTAGATCGATTCGGCTGTCGATGCTGATCAAGAATATATATGGTTTATAGGGTCGGAAATGACTCCTAAATTTAATATTAAAAAAAATCAATTTTTGGCCAATTTTTGAAAATTTTAACGATGTAACCCCTTTCCTTTTTTTCAAAAAAATGGAACATTTTGGAAAAAATTTTTTTGTTGCCGTAGATGGCTAGATCGATTCGGCTGTCGATGCTGATCAAGAATATATATAGTTTATAGGGTCGGAAATGACTCCTTCACTGCGTTTTGGACTTTTAACTCAAAATATTATACTCTGTAAGGGAATTTATAGAAAATTCCATATATAAAGTGATATTTGAATTTTCAGTTTGGTAAAAGCTCAACAAAAATATACTTTTTAATAATTTAAAATACTTCGACTGCTGTGATTTTTCGCCCAGTGTATCTAGTACTAGTGTAGTAACGGCAAATTGCAGGGTGAAGCTAACTGGCTAACGATCCGGAGGCTCTAGATCGGCTCCGAACGGTCTGGAGGTGACCCCGACCCAGACACACATATTGGCTGTAATTGGCACGTATCCCACATTCGGATGCACGGGCGCAGATGCACTGCATCTGACGGATGCACTTCAGAGGCGATCATAACGAATTTTAAATTCTAACAAAAAAAAAACAATAAGCTAGTCAAGCGCTGCGGTAACGCGAGCTAATTTATTCGATTAGCCAGCCGCGTCCACTCGCAGAAATCAAGAACTGAGAACCGGAGAAGTGAGAACTGAGAACTGGGAACAGAGAAGTGAGTACTTGCAACCTAGAACCTACAGCAATTGTCGCAAATCTTGTTTATCTATTGGATGCATTCATGCAACGCCCAAGGCGGCATTGTTTCATTTCATTGGGTTTCCCCACTTGCCTTGGCGGCCCGCCTCCCGCCACCTCACCCTGCCGCCGGCTTTTCACTCTAATGGAAGGTGGACCAGGCCAGGCCAGGCCGGACCAGATCGGATCGGATCGGATCGGATCGGATCGGATCGAGTGGCATCGGAGAACCGGAATGTGGGCAAACCGTAGACCCAAGGTGTCCCAGTTCGAGTGGCCGGAAAGGAAGAGGCGCCTCTAAGTTCAGCCGATTAATGGAATATATAATATATACATATATGTACTTGTGGATTAAAATGTATCTACACTGAACAAAATAAAAATGTCTTAGAATCTTAAGTATCTTAATTTAAATTTAGAGAAATTTTAGAAAATATACAAAACTGAATAAACCATAATTTAAAAGTATTTATCTTTGGGTTGGGATTAAAAGCTGGGAAGAGGGAATTATAAAACATAATTAAAGGTGTTAGAAAATATATAAAATTGAGTTACTAAAATATACAAAATAAATAAAAAGATTATTTTTTATATATACAAAAACTAACAATAAATACAACATGCCACAAGAGCTGGTACTCTTGAGATATTTTATTTTATAAATTATAAACAGCTTTAAATAAATGAAATAAAATCTTTAAACTTATTTTTGTAAAAATAATAAATAAGACAAAGTCAACGTTGTAATCGTTAACCTATGACTGTTATACATTTAATGGTTTAATTAAAGGTAATTTTAAACTGGGAAGTAATCCATTCTATATTGACTTGAATGGGTTAACCCCTGTAGCCGCAACAACCTGACTATATTAGTTAATTAATTAATTATATGGTTGTGCCAGCTGGGTACTTGACCAGTTTGTTGATCCGCAGTATTACATAGCCCTTGCGTAAATATGTAATCAAGATGTAAAAGCGCACCTTTATATACAGAACATACATATGTATATACATGCATATAAAAGTGATTGCATTTTTGTATTTATTTCACTGCCTGACTAATCTCGCTTATCGCTTATCATTGTGACTGGAGTGAGTTCTCAGGGGATAGTCATACGAAGTATGGCGCAAACTGATTCATCATGGTGAGTTGGCAGCTCCTCAGGACACACGGACCCCGGGGAACTGCCAATCTAATCGCAACTTCAGATTAGCTGGGATCAATGGGGTCAACTGTACAAGGTATAAATGAGATATTTTCAGGGTTAATTACTACAATTACTACTATTTATAGATTTTTTTTTAGATATTTAAAAGGTAGGTTATAGAAGTTAAATATATATTTATTGTTTATTCAAGTTCCACAGGGTTTAGTATAAGTAATTAGATACTTTATGGTTTTGGTAAATATTTTATAGATAAAATACGATGAGTTGGCAGCTTCTCAGGACATGCGGAACTGCCCATCTAATTGAAACTTCAGATTAACAAGGATCAATGGGGTCAACTGTACAAGGCAAAGACGAGATCTTTCCTGGTTTAATGCCTATATTTATATTTTTTAAAGATATTTAAAAGGATTAATATTTAAAATATTATAAATTGCATTTAAGTATTTTTATTTATTTAAATTCCATTAGGGTTTGTGCAATTTCTTAGCTACTACATGGTATGGGAAATATTCCATATATAAAACATAAATAGCTTAAGGCCTCAAAAGCATTTGCTTATGAATACCTCTGGTTTCTACAAGATTAGCTGGCTTTCAATGGGTTCTACAGAGTAGGTCAAAGATCAAACTACAGGCAAGTCCTTATCTCCACATTTCCCATTTATCATGCTGAGAATATATAAAAAAACAAGCAAACTGATCGATGAACTTCCGACCGACTGGGGGAGACCCCTTTTCTCTATATCAAAACTCTAGAGAGAAGTGTATCTCTGCATCTGGGGGATGGCTCTGTGTGTGTTCATGGCTGTGTGTATATTTATATATGACATATATATCATTTTTAGTCTTGGTATTATTACTATCGGACCCTGATTAACACACACACTCACACACACTGGAGCACCCCTAGCCGGGGACGGAACTTGGGCTCGTTCCATATAGATCGGATCGGATCGGATCGGATGAACATGTGTCGCCGGAGCAATGTTTATAGAACGCTCTGTCGCAGTCGCAGTCGCTGCTGGCTGTGGCTGTATCTGTATCTGCGAGTAGTGTAGTGTATCTGAAAGTACGAGCGAGTATCTGGGTGTGTGTGTGTGTGTAGATTTGAAATTATAACTTATACGACCGGCGGCACGGAGCGGTGCGTAGTGCGGTGTTTACTTAGCTGTACAATTTTCAGTTTGAATTCGTTAACAGCCGCTAACGGTTTGCCACCAAAGACAGGTCTCCCGAGATCCTTGCGGAAATCCTTTTAGAATACCAAATCTTTGAACATGACCAAAGTGTCGCAAAGGTCAGTGTTAACCAAAAAAAAAAAAATATATATATAAATGTATATATAAAATATAGTCCAGAGCTGTTGGCAACAAACAGCCAGCAAGTGAGCTAGATAGAGAGTAGAGAGTGAGAGTGAGAGGAGCCCTGTGCCTTATCAATGGAACATATTCACTTAGGGGGCCATTATAAGCGTTATTAGCGATAACTGGCTGTTATCAGCCATTTGGAAGCCACCTCCCAGGAGCAGGGTTCAAGCAGGTGCTCCAGAAAACACCTCATTGCTGGGACAGATCCATTCGCCGCCTTGGTGATCACTGCTGGAACTCTCTTGAAGTAACCCCTCAGCTTCAGATCAAGTTCAAAGATCGTGTTTAAGTTATGCGTGGAACCAAAGGGTTTATGTGTCTTTAAGGTTTCTGAAAAGCTTTGGAACATTGTTTTAGGAAACAATGCAGAAATCGAGAGTTTTGAGGAGCTTTTTACATTCCCAGAAGTGTTCTTGAAAATTGGAATTTAGCAAGAGAAGTTTGTATATCAAGACCTATTTCTTTGGTTTAATGACTTACTATAAAAATTGCAATAAATATGTATGAAAATGTGTATTTCAGATATATCGCATATATTGAAAACGGTTTGCTATTCAGACCTTAAGGGGTCATAAGTCATCTTTGACTTTTTAGTTGCATTTCTTAAGACTTTTTAACAACGTTAATTATTGCTTAAACTAAACTTAAATTAATTTAAAGTACAGTGAGTTGAAAATATCACAAAATTCGTTTAGTGACTTTACAATGTTTAGTTTTTTGTTTAAATTTATTTTATACCCTTTTTAGGTATTGCAATGTTAGTCAGAAGCTTTTTACGCTGTGAAGGAGTCATTTCCGACCCTATAAACCATATATATTCTTGATCAGCATCGACAGCCGAATGGATCTAGCCATCTACGGCAACAAAAAAATTTTTTCAAAAATTTTCCATTTTTTGAAAAAAAGGAAAGGGGTTACATCATTAAAATTGTCAAAAATTGGCCAAAAATTGATTTTTTTTAAATATTAAATTTAGGAGTCATTTCCGACCATATAAACCATATATATTCTTGATCAGCATCGACAGCCGAATGGATCTAGCCATCTACGGCAACAAAAAAATTTTTTCAAAAATTTTCAATTTTTTAAAAAAAAGGAAAAATGTTCAAAATTGGACAAAAATTCGAATTTTTTTTAAATTTTAAATTGAGTATGCAGATTTGTTAACCTATTAAAAACTAGCATGAGAACGCTTTCAGAATTAAAATTAATGCATTTTTGGCTTAGATATGAGATTTTAAAACTTTGATTTGACGACCTTCGATTTGATTTTTTCGAAACTAGGATTTTCAAAAACATAATGTTCCTCACAAGTGATATTGTTTAGACCCCTTTAAATGTTAATTAATTCAACAAATATTTTTCTCGATATTGTTTTGACTTTAAGACCCCCTTTTTATGCAATATTTCATCCGTCTAACTGGGGTTAAGCCCATTTGTGAATTGCATTTTTCTTGGAAATAAAGCGGCATTCATTGGTATCGGCACGCTTTCAGCAAAAGTCAGAAGGTGTTTATTTATAAATAGCATTCCAGAAGTGCCGGCGATAAGGGCAACGTTTTTCTAAATTATTTTTTTGTGGAAATGGAAGTGCGGGAGTGGCACGATCATCGTATATATATTTATATATATAGTGGACTATATGTAGTAATATCGTGCCATATATGACCAAGATCGAGGCACGCAGCTGCAGCGCCGGCAAACAGTGTAATTAGAGAGAACATGAAAGCGAGCTGGGAAAAACGCTGAACACCCACTTTTCCCAGGCCCATGGCGGGCCACTCAAAAAAGCATTAAAAAAATAAGCTTTACTCCATAAAAAATAAGTAAAAGTAAAGAGTACTTTGATATTATGATTAGGCTTTGCTTAAACAAAAATCTAACAAGAGATCATAAGGTCTACAATTTGTTTTATAGGCCTTATTTATCTTGAAAAATTCGTTATAATTGTTATAGTTTCATGGGGTATTTTCTTGCCGTGTAGCTGAGCGGAGGAGTCCGAGCTGAGGATGCCAAAAAGGTCACTCGACATGACGATAAGCTCCACATACACGCACATCCCAAATGATGTGATCTGATGGCTCTGGTCATGCAAGAGTTGGACTCTCCGGATTAGGCCAGACTTGGACCCCGACTCGCATTCCGCTCCACTTCACTCCCTGTTTGGTTTTATTGTTTTTTTCATAATAATAATGATGCTTGGACCAAGGGTCAAAACAAACAACAGCACGCACTTCCCACAAAAGACCCCCAAAAAAAGGGAGATATATTACCATATAAAGCTATGACTTCTATACAGCTATAAAAATAAGGGGAATTATGGAAAGCTAAGGTTGGAATTAAATTTAAACGTATGGTTTTTGGCAGACCAATAATACTTTAAAATATATAGATACAGTTTAGGTAATTTTTACACTTCTTAGTTTATGTTTTTTTTTATAAATATCTTATCATTTTGAAATCATTAAAAGATAAGTCACATACTATATATGCTTAAAATGTAGCAAGTTGAAAAAATGTTGCAATTATCTCAAACAAGGGATTACGTGAAAGGTCGATCGGTTTAAAGGTGTCAGTTGAAGTATTTCAAGTACTACATATATACATACTTTTTATATAAATATTAAGACAAATATAAATATATATGTATTACCCATTAGCTTAATTACTAAACTTAACTTAATGGCTTAGCCCAGGTTTAATGTCACAGTCTCCGCACGTCAGAAGTCAAGTTAAAACAATAAAGGAAACTAACTTTGGAAGGCAATGTTTATAAGAGATTTTTCAGGCCACAAAAACATTAATTTTAATTCGGAAGCTTTTCCTTGTTAGTTTTCATGAGGTTAATAAACCTGCATACTCAATTTGATATTTAAAAAAATGTTAATACAACAAAATCCATTTGTAAAACCTTATCGTGGTACTTCTGATTTGTCTGTCATTCACAAAAATGTCACCCAACGTATATCGAGTGTGTAAAAATTTCTGGAATAATTTTTTCCTCTCCATTACCAGTGCTGGCAACGGCAGCAACAATGGCAACAGCACCGACATCTACAACATTGTCCTCCTGGTCGTGGACATTGTGATGCTGATCGTCAAGTTCTGGATCGCCATCGTGGAGGCGATAGTCAACCTGTTCCGGCCAGCTCCGCTGGAGGAGGTCGGCGGCAAGGTGGTCCTGATCACCGGCACTGGCCACGGCATGGGCAAGCACATGGCCCAGCAGTACGCCAAGCTGGGGGCCACCGTCATCTGCTGGGACGTCAATGAGCAGACCAACAGCCAGACGGTGAAGGAGATCCAGAAGAGCGGCGGCAAGGCCCACGGCTACACCTGCAACGTGACCAAGCGGGAGGAGCTGCTGGAGCTGGCCCAGAAGGTGCGCAAGGAGCACGGCTTCGTCCATGTGCTGGTCAACAACGCCGGCATCATGCCCTGCCATCCCCTGCTGGAGCACACCGAGAACGAGATCCGGCTGATGTACGACATCAATGTGCTGTCGCACTTCTGGATGATCCAGGCCTTCCTCCCCGACATGCTCGAGCGGAACGAGGGCAGCATCGTGGCCCTGTCCTCCTGCGCCGGACTCTTTGGACTGATCAACCTGGTGCCCTACTGCGGCACCAAGTTCGCCGTTCGCGGCTACATGGCCGCCCTGGCCGAGGAGCTGCGCTACAAGAATCCCCAAAATAATGTGAGTACAATTTTTAAATCGAGAAAGGAACTTAAATATCGATAATGTATAATATACTGTATTGATATTTTAGGGTTACGATATTTTTAGATATTTAAAGCCATCAAATTATTATATCATACAGAAACAACAAGATTCTAATCTTGATTCTTGATAGTACAATTTAATGAGATGCATAAACTTAAGGGTTGTATAACATCTTAAAAATAATAGTATAATTGAAAATTTAAATACTGATCACACCAGTGCGTATACGTAATTTTTTGGAAGCCTGCTAAAATCCTAGCAATAAAATTGAAGCTGACTTCGGAATCCCGAACTTTCTATACCCTTGCGGTGAAAATATATCATAACTCAGTCAAAAACTCATTAATTTCAATTCGGAAACCTTTCCTATGCTAGTTTTCATTAGCTTAATAAATCTGCATACTAAATTTAATATTTAAAAAAATTCAAATTTTTGTCGATTTTTGAAAATATTAATGATTTTTCAAAAAATGGAAAATTTTTGAAAAAAATTTTTTGTTGCCGTAGATGGCTAGATCGATTCGGCTGTCGATGCTGATCAAGAATATATATGGTTTATAGGGTCGGAAATGACTCCTAAATTTATTATTTAAAAAAAATCAATTTTTGGCCAATTTTTGACAATTTTAATGATGTAACCCTTTCCTATTTTTCAAAATATGGAAAATTTTTGAAAAAAATTTTTTGTTGCCGTAGATGGCTAGATCGATTCGGCTGTCGATGCTGATCAAGAATATATATGGTTTATAGGGTCGGAAATGACTCCTAAATTTATTATTTAAAAAAAAAGCAATTTTTGGCCAATTTTTGACAATTTTAATGATGTAACCCCTTTCCTATTTTTCAAAATATGGAAAATTTTTGAAAAAAATTTTTTGTTGCCGTAGATAGCTAGATTGATTCGGCTGTCGATGCTGATCAAGAATATATATGGTTTATAGGGTCGGAAATGACTCCTAAATTTATTATTTAAAAAAATCAATTTTTGGCCAATTTTTGACAATTTTAATGATGTAACCCCTTTCCTATTTTTCAAAAAATGGAAAATTTTTGAAAAAAATTTTTTGATGCCGTAGATAGCTAGATCGATTCGGCTGTCGATGCTGATCAAGAATATATATGGTTTATAGGGTCGGAAATGACTCCTAAATTTATTATTTAAAAAAAATCAATTTTTGGCCAATTTTTGACAATTTTAATGATGTAACCCCTTTCCTATTTTTCAAAAAATGGAAAATTTTTGAAAAAAATTTTTTGATGCCGTAGATAGCTAGATCGATTCGGCTGTCGATGCTGATCAAGAATATATATGGTTTATAGGGTCGGAAATGACTCCTAAATTTATTATTTAAAAAAAATCAATTTTTGGCCAATTTTTGACAATTATAATGATGTAACCCCTTTCCTATTTTTCAAAAAATGGAAAATTTTTGAAAAAAATTTTTTGTTGCCGGAGATGGCTAGATCGATTCGGCTGTCGATGCTGATCAAGAATATATATGGTTTATAGGGTCGGAAATGACTCCTAAATTTATTATTTAAAAAAAATCAATTTTTGGCCAATTTTTGACAATTTTAATGATGTAACCCCTTTCCTTTTTTTCAAAAAATGGAAAATTTTTGAAAAATTTTTTTTTCAACCGGACATGGCTAGATCGATTTGGCTGTCGATTCTGATTAAGAATATATATGATTTATGGGGTCGGAAATTAATTCTTCAATGCGTAAGGGTATAAAAATCGTTTGAATGTGTATCTTTGACGACTTCCCGGAAGCCATCTAGCGGCCAAATATCGAATGATTAAATAACTAAACTTCCGGCTTCCGGTTAAAATATTACGTATACGCACTGGTGTAATTAGTATTTAGCTTAATTTCTTATTGCTCATTAATTTTAGCATACAATATAATAATTTTAAATATTTTAAAATACTAACTATCTTTTGATAGTTCATTGAAAGCAATGTTTTTGTCATTATTTCACAAATCCATTTATCTTAGCGTCATATTAAATTTCTACGATATTTGCGATCCATTTCTGTTGTCAATACATTTTATATTATATTAAATATTATGTTATATATTATATCTTACCTATATCCTCGCTATCCCTCCCTAATGACACATCTCGTTTAATCTCCAGGTCAAGCTGACCACCATCTATCCGTACATGATCGACACGGGTCTCTGCAAGAATCCCCGCTACCGCTTCCCCAACCTGTTCAAGCTGATCCCCGCCGATACGGCCGCTGCCTCCATCATCGAGGCCCAGCGCCAGGGCCTGGAGGAGGCTGCCATTCCCCGTCACTTCGTTGGTGTGGAGAAGATCGGTCGCCTGATACCGCGCAAGGCGATGCGCTTGGTGAACGATTTCCTCGACACGGGCGTTGACACCGACAAGTCCTAGAGGAGGGAGTCCTAGAGGAGTCCTGGATTAGTGCTGCTTCCGCTGTAGGTCATAAAGCTTTAACATTGTTTTTTTTTTTAACAACAACTATGTACAACAACAACGACTACTACTACTGCTTAACTCTTGTGTTAATTATTATCTCCTTTTAATTGCTGCAGTTAATTGCCGTGTGGAAAGTGAGTTTAGCAAGCCAATTTAGCTGTTAGAAAGGTTGTTACTTAATTAAGGGCAAACGTTGACGGGCTAATTGTTTATATGATATATATATATATATTTTTTTTTTTTTCGTTGTAATAAAAGTCTCCAAAGAGTACTCCATAGAGTGAAAAAATATGGTTTTTACTTTTTAACTCAAATGAGTATTTGTGGGTTCTCTTAAAATTTTTGAGTTAAACTTGATTAATTTTTTGGCTATCAATTGATCATGTTTTGACATGTTCACCACTAAGTTTGATCTTGAAAAAAACTGGCACCCATTCATAGATCCATAAAAAGAACAAGCTTAAAATTTTATATAAAACTTACAAAGAAACCATTTTTAGTTACTCTTCTCAATAAATACAAGATTATTTAGACTTTATCTAGAGACAAAACCATATTTCGATTTAGATATCGACTTCGATAGGCAATTTTGATAGTTTTTTAGTTAGTTTTCAGATTGATTAAGATAGAGGAAGATGACTGTGTGGCTGAGTGAATAAGCACTACTTTAAGCCTCTATTCCAACTCGAAAGTCTGTGATCTTTTTTGTTCCGCCGATGTCCTGCTCCTTGTGTCCAGCGAATCGCCTTGAATTAAGACCTTCGGCTTATGGAAGTCGTCGTTCAGATCGGGGTCCTCGAAGACAGTGCGCTCCATGATGACCATGCGCTTGGATCGCTTCCGCTCCACGCTGATTAGCGTGTCCTGGAAATCCTTGATGGCGTGGCGGAACTCCTGATCGCTCTCGATCATCATAACAAACTGATCGTGATTCTCGGGATCGAGCTGTAAGGATGGGACAGCGTTCTGATCCAGACGTGCCTCCTCGGCCATGAGCGTTGTGCGTCGCTTAAGTTTCATCTCCTCGACGCGAGCCTCCAGGAGCTTGCTGCGGCAGATTTCACGCTCGAACATCTAATATTAATTATAAATTAGTTAACCATAATTAGGGATAATAGGAGATAGAACCTACAGCAGCTATTAAGGCCTTCTCCTTGCCGGTGGCCGTGCGCATGGACTCGTCCAGCTTGAGAATCTGCGTGTCACCATTCTGCAGAGCAATGGCCAGCAGATCCCCATCTGGCCGAAAGACCACACTCTTTATGGGCACCTTGAAGTCCATGGAGAGAATGGGCTTGCGCTGGTGCAGCAGCAGATCCCAGAAATCCACGATGCCCTTGATATCCCCAGTGACGAAGAGGGAACACCGGCCCGTGCTCCAAGCTCCACACATAATTTGATTTGTTTTCCGAAAGTACATGGTACTCGGGCAATCCTTGGCCTCCTCGGACCAGATGCGAGCCCGCCAGTCCCCCGTGACCAGGAAGTTCTTCACAAAGAACGGGTTTCGATTGATGCTCCTTATGGGGCCGGCGAATAGGGGATAGTGGGCGATGAGGGCCTCGTGGGGATTCATACCCTTGCGATTGCCCACAAAGACATGACCCATGTCGCTGCAGATGATGAAGCGCACCGGGATGGTGTACTCGAATTCCAGCACCGTTACCCCGTGTGCATCGCTCCTAGACTGCGGCTCCTTCGGGTCCGGTTCGAGGAGCAGCTCCTGCAGCGGCATTTTGAGATCCCTGGTATCCCAATACTTGATGGAGCCGTCCAGTGATCCGGAGTAGAACTCCGTGTTGGATTTGGAGTGGACCCAGCAGAGGGCAGACGTCTCCTCCCTGTGGGACACCTCCAGGGGGCAGGAGCGCACCGGCAGGCCACCCTTGAAGGTATCCCACAGGCAGACCTGCCCCAAGATGCTTCCCCCCACCATGTTGGCCTCGTCCTTCGGACAGATCTTGGCCACCTGGACGGGCTCCGAGGAATCGTAGCAAATACGGGGCTTAAGCGGATTCTTTACGTCCCAAATATAGAAGCCATTCTGGTCGCCAATTGGCTCCTCGGGCAGAAGACGCACTCGATCCTTGACCTTGATATTGCCTTCGGAGTCACTCGGCGGCAAAGGTTCATTGGTAAAGTGCGCCATAAACTGCCGACTATTGTTGGGCATCCATTCAATGGAGGTCACGGGTCTGGAAGGTAGCCAAAGGTCGTGGAACACATTCGAGATGCGCGCCATAAAGGTCAACTTGAGGTCTTGACCCAGTTCGGGCGGCAAGTCGGCAAAGAAATTTTGATAGATATTGAGGGCATTGTTCTGCTCGGCAACGGCCATCACCTTCCTGATCATCTCGAGGACCTGCTCGCCCCAGCTGTCATCGCGCTCCACCTTCTTCCGGTGGCGCTGCGTCTGCTCCTCGTCCAGCGGATTCACCTCCTTGGGCCACCCGCCCTCGTAGTGGTACAGTCCCCGCTGATCGAGTGTCACATTTTCCGTTTCGATCACAGTCAATGCCGTCTGGTTGCTCAGCTGGGTGGACATGTATGTGGGATTGCGCAGCATGTACTTGAGTCGCTGCTTGCCGCTGGGATGGATGCTGACCATCAGCTCGTTGCGATCCTGGAACAGGCATTGCTGGCCGAAGCGACGCCGCTCGCGAGTGTAGGCGTAATGGTTCGAGTGCATGGTGTGGGGTATGTTTTTGTTTTCTTAAATATATTTTTTTTTAAATAAGTTTCTGTTAGTGTTTGTGTTCTGTGTGTGGAGTGTTATAGTTTTAATTTTTTGGATTCGTGTGACAATATTCACATTATTCAAATTTTAAATTTAAATATCTGTCAAACGACAAAGTAACGGTCCAATTTCAAATCGAATCGCAGCTATCGATAGCAATTGACGTTTAGAGGTGAGGCATGTGTTGACACTCACCGGTGGCAGAGTTAAGTCTTAAATTTAACTACTATAAACAAAATTAAAAACTATTAATTACTGCTTACTTTATTTAATTATGAATTAATTAGCAATAATTCAGTTTTTCTTTGAATTTCCCAAAATTGCATATATCTTCCCGCATTACCGCGTGAACTATCGCCCAACTGGCGCCCAGTGTGACCGTCTGACCGATAGTACCGTGCGCGGCGCTGGGCCATCTCTAAAAGTCGAGGCAACGAGCAACAAAACACAGATGAAATCTGATTTCTGGCTGCTGGCAGATTAAATTTCAAAACGGAGCAACCGAGAAGCGTGCGACGAGCAATCGAAACCGATTCGCATCGAGTCCGAGCACCGATCCCGCCATGCAAGCTAGCGATTCGACACCCGAGGCGTCCGCCGTCGTCGATGAGCAGTCGCAGCCAGCGGGCACCACGACAACAGTCACCGCTGACGCTGCTGCTGGCCAAGATGCGGAGAACAACAACAACCAGAACGGAGGAGCGGAGGAAGCCGAGGTGGAGGCAGAAGCTGAAGCTGCCTCGGCGGAGGAACGCGAGGAGCTGGATCAGTTCATAAGCGAGCTGGGCGACAAGATAGAGAGCAAGCGTCAGTTGCGCCTGGAGAACTCCAACTTCGAGCTGCCCGGCGAGGAGCACTTTGCGCGCCTGGACTCCAACCTAAAGAAGAACACGGCATTTGTGAAGAAACTGAAGGTGTTCACTGCCACCCAGCTGGATGGGCTGCTGCGCGAACTGGCCGCCCTCAATCTGAGCAAATACATCTCGGAGATCTGTGCAGCGCTGGCGGAGGCCAAGCTCAAGATGACCGATGTCCCGGCTGTGGTCACCCTGGCCTCCCGCCTTCATCGCACCTATGCGGACTTTGATATACAATTTCTGGAGGCCTGGCAGAAGGCACTGAACATCAAGGCGAGTGGCGAGAAGATTGGTAATCCCAGCAAGCTTCGTGTAGACCTGCGGCTGTTCGCCGAGCTGGTTAGCTCCGGGGTGATCCAGATGAAGCCGGGATTGGCGCAGCTGGGCGTAGTTCTGGTGCATCTGATTGCACAGGACAAGGATGATCACAGTAACTTCTCGATTATACTCTCCTTCTGCCGTCACTGCGGAGAGGAGTACGCCGGCTTGGTGCCCCAGAAGATGCAGCAACTGGCCATCAAATATGGCGTAGAGGTGCCCAAGTCGGATTTCCTCACCGCCGACAAGCAGCTCAATCTGAGGACCATGCTCAAGGGCTACTTCAAGGCCCTGTGCAAACACGTCCTGTCCGAGCAGGCCGAGCTGATGAACATGACCAAGAATATACGCCGGACCATGGAGTGCAAGGGTGAGATATCCACGGAGAAGCGTGAGAAATGCGAACTGATGCAGGCAGGATTCGACAAGCTGCTGGCCTCGGCCCAGTCGCTGTCGGAGCTGCTGGGAGAGCCGCTGCCAGAGCTGGCCAAGGAGTCGGAGTGCTGCAACCCGGGCACCGTCATCGACAATATGCTGGACAGTGCTGCCTTCGGTGTGCTGGATCCTTGGGGCGATGAGGAGACGCGTGCCTTCTACACGGACCTGCCTGACTTGCGGCAGTTTCTGCCCAACTTTTCGGCACCCAAAGTGGACCTGGAGACGCTGGAGGAACCCAGCGAGCTGACTGAGGAGGCCATCGACGCGAATCTAGATGCGGAAATGGATATAGATGATCCGCCATCCACCACATCGGATACAGCGCTGGAGACTGTGGGTGGCGAGGAGGTGGCAGTGCCTACAGCCATTACCCCTGCCACGCCCGTCACTCCCACGGAGGAGGTGAAGCCCCAAAAGATGGGCAATGCCCTCATGGAGCTGGGCCGTCAGCAGCAGCAGCAGCCACAGCAGAATCCCAGCCAGAGTCATTCGCAGACCCAGTTGCGCCAGCAGTTTGATGCCTTCCTGCAGAACCTCTTCAACTGCGTCAACAAGGAGTTCATCGACTCGGCGGCCATCGAGTTCCTGCTCAACTTTAACACGAAGCATCAGCGCAAGAAGCTCACGCGAACGATCTTCTCGGTGCAGCGCACCCGCCTGGACATACTGCCATACCTGTCGCGCTTCGTGGCCATAATCCATATGTGCAACACGGACATGGCTGCCGATCTGTCCGAGCTGCTGCGCAAGGAGTTCAAGTGGCACATCCGCAAGAAGAACCAATTGAATATCGAGTCCAAGCTGAAGATTGTTCGATTCATCGGTGAGCTGGTCAAGTTCGGGCTGTTCAAGAAGTTCGATGCCCTGGGGTGCCTGAAGATGCTGCTGCGCGACTTCCAGCATCATCAGATCGAGATGGCCTGCGCCTTTGTGGAGGTCAGCGGTGTCTATTTGTACAATTGCCGGGATTCCCGGCTCCTGATGAATGTCTTCCTGGATCAAATGCTGCGCATGAAGACGGCCACGGCCATGGATTCGCGTCACTCGGCCCAGATCGAGAGTGTCTACTATTTGGTGAAGCCGCCAGAGTCGTCGAAGCGTGAGCTCACCCCGCGTCCGCCCATGCACGAGTACATCCGCCATCTGATCTTCGAGGAGCTGTGCAAGCAGAACGTGGAGCGCTGTATCAAAATGCTGCGACGCATCGACTGGCAGGATCCGGAGACGAACAGCTATGCGATCAAGTGCCTCAGCAAGGCCTACTTGCTGCGCTTCCCCCTGGTCCGGTGCCTGGCGGATCTTGTGTCGGGACTGAGCTCCTATCAGCCGCGTGCGGTGACCGTAGTCATTGACAATGTCTTCGAGGATATACGCGCCGGTCTGGAGATCCATTCGCCGCGTATGGCCCAGCGACGAATAGCCATGGCCAAGTATCTGGGCGAGATGTACAACTACAAGCTGGTGGAGTCGACGCACATCCTCAATACCCTGTACTCGATTATATCGCTGGGCGTGTCCATGGACCAGAGTGTCGTCTCGCCCCTGGATCCGCCGGAAAGCCTGTTCCGACTGAAGCTTGCCTGCATGCTGCTGGACACGTGTGGACCCTATTTCACCAGCCAGGCCACGCGCAAGAAGTGAGTATTTGGGAGCTCCTGGTCCGATGTTTTGTTCTCTTATCCTTTCCCTGTATTTTTCACAGACTGGACTACTTCCTGGTGTTCTTCCAGCACTATTATTGGTTCAAGAAATCGCATCCCGTGTTCAGCCGCTCGGAGAATACCTCCGATCTCTTTCCCATCCTGGTGGATCACACCTACCGCGATTGCTTGTCCAGCGTGAGGCCCAAGCTGAAGCTTTACAAGAACTTGGAGCAGGCCAAGGCGGCGATTGATCAGCTGCAGGAAAAGCTGTATCCCCAGCTGAAGGCGAGCAGCAGCAGCAACAGTGGTGTCCATAGCAGCAGCAGCAACATAGCTGCCCAGGACCCAGCGCTAGGCACCATTAGCGAGATCAACGAGATGGATGACAACGTGAGTAACTCTTAAGATGTTTCTTTTACAAGTATATAGATTATTAACATACCCACAGGTCACCGATGAGGACGATTCCGGCTCGTCCAACGATCAGCGGGAGCGCCAGGTGGCCGACAACCAGGAGGCCGAGCCGGAACAGGCCAATGACTGGACGGAGAATGAGACAGAGCCACCGCTGCCGCCGCCACCACCGCCGGAAAAGTCCAAGGAGGATCTGGAGTTTGAGCAGATGTACGAGAAGATGACCACGGACTCGTACCAGGAGCGCATGAAGGAGCCGTTGAAGGCCACTGCCAAGGATATACCGGTCCCGATGACAGCCCGCCTGCAGAAGAAGTCCTACGATCAGATTAATGGCAGCTCGAGTCAGTCCTCCTTCCAGATCTCAAAGGCAGCCGTTGTGATGCACGACGGTGCAGGCTTGCAGGGCGTCACCACAAGCGGCGGCGGTGGCGGCCAGGAACCTCTGGCTGAAGGCACCAAATCTGGAGGTGGAGGTGGAGGAGGAGGAGGAGGAAGTAATGCCGTACCGTTTGTCCTAATGGTTCGTGGCCACAAGGGTGGCAAGCAGCAGTTCAAGTCCTTTGTGGCCGCCTCGGACTCCCATCTGGCCATCAACCTGAAGCGTCAGGAGCAGGCGATACGCGAGGAGAAGGAGAAGGTCAAGCGCTTGACCCTGAACATAACGGAGCGGATCGAGGAGGAGGACTACCAGGAGTCACTGCTGCCGCCACAGCAGCGCAACTTTGGCCATCAAAGCTACTACCAGAAGTCGAACAAGCACAAGTTCAAGCACCAGAAAGGCGCCCCCGATGCGGATCTCATCTTCCACTGAGAACAGGGACCTGGGAACGGAACTAAGGTTGCTCTTAGCTGCCAGCTACTCCTCCTGTGACTGCGATTGCGACTGAGACCGCGAGAGGGAGAGGACGTGGCTCCAAGAGCCTACTACATGGCGGCTCCCACCAGACACACACACACACACACACACACACACACACACACACTCACACACACAAACACACACCTCAGAAGCCGTACTTAAGCCCACAAAACTGAAGACAAGCAGGAAACCACTCGAAGACAGAACACAGATGCCTGGAAGCCCTCGCAATCGCAGCCAGCTCAAGCCAAGAGTAGTGGCACCCGTATTCGCACTCGTCCTCGATATTATACTGTACATAATATAGAACAGAACAGAATGGATCAGAAAGGAACAGCCTCTGCATCTGCTACTGCCGCAGATGTAACTTCAACCTTAACAATATATCTTTAATACTACATAGTACGTACCATTGCCTAGACATGTTTCGAAAACAGAACCTAATGTATACAACGATATATACAACTTACAGATATTCATATATATATCTATATACATTTATATATTCGATGTATGTACATAAACTGGGCAGCCAAGTTCGATGTGTTAACAACATTATTTGACCATTTTTTTAAGAAAGCGTGAATGTAAGAGAGAGAGAAAGAGAGAGATCTTAGTTGTTTTCTCTCTCTTTTTGAAAGGAATTCTCCAGAATTTACTAAGAAACACAAATTTTTTGTATTTTTTTAATTTGAATTTCACTAAAAACATAAAAAAAAGAAAGTAAGATAGAGATATGGTTCATTTGTCCCCTTTCTCTCTCTCTCTCTCTCTGAAAGGAGTCTAGAATTTTTGAAGATGAGAAGAATTTTTTTATTTTTGTAGGTTTCTCATTTTAATTTAATTAAAAACTTTCTAAAAAAGAAGCTTGAGAGTAAGAAATAAACAAATTAGGTTCGAAGAAGAAACCATCTTCCCAAAAGCAATGATTGAACTAAAATTATCTTCAATTTTTCTCATTTTTATTTCACTAAAAATTAGCATCAAAACAATTTTATTTTTTTTTCCACGTTTTTAATTCGTTTTTCGGTTTCTCCTTTTTTATTATTATTAATAAAAAAAATTACTCAAAACACGTTTAGAAACCAACTCGTTTTCATTTTCTGCTACGCTTTAAATATGTTTTTTGTTAATCAGTAATCAGTACAAATGGCAAAAAAATATATATATGTATATATATTTATATAGTAGTATTAAATTACTATTAATGAACCGAAGAAAATTCAATAATAAAACAAAAAACACACACAGACTAATTATTACAAAAAATAAATGAAGATTTCAAAACACATTAGGTTCTCCGATTTTCTCATTCTTCCGCTGGTTTTCATTTTGTAAAAAATAATTATTATAAAAATGATTAAATAAAAAAGGCGGCTACAGTTAACAATTACAAGCTTAAATGTTAATACGCTTAAATATTAATTTTTAAAGTTAGATTGTGTTTTTTCTTTTAATATAAAACAAATAGGGGAAGGAGAAGGTTAAGAGGGTCTCGGATGGGAACAGGGGCCATCCTTCAATTCTTGAATTTTCTTTTAAACAAAAAGATATGCGTACAAAAATAAAATAAAATACAAACTAAAAAAGAACACAAAATCATACATAATCGTTTGCTGGCGCTTCTTGTGTGTTGTGTGTGTTTGTATCGTGTGTAGCTTTGTTGTGCGTTGTCCTCCTGCTGGAAGCTCTTGTATATATATATATATAAAGTCTAAAATATATATGTTGTTGCAAGGCACAATCGTTTTGCTCGTTCAGTGTATATATATATATTAAATATATATAAATATATATACTATATGGGGGACTGACTTAGTTTAGAAGGCGATTTCAATGGCAGTTTGACTTTCGTGGTTCTTGCACCCTTCGTCGTTTCGGTATCGGTTCTGAACATATAATATATATATATATTGGCTGTTGTGGGGGGTTTTCTGGTTTCCTGTTAGTTTCTTCAAAAGCACAGACACGACGACGACACACGTAATTTTTCACTAATAATTAGCTTAGAGATGTTCATGTTCCGCCTTTGTTTTTTGTTTTTTATTTATTTGCCCGCGTACATGGGGTTCTTGAAGGTGGAGGTGGCCTGCTTGTAGATGGGATTCTCGCCCTGCAACGAAAGAAGATAGAAAAAGATCATTAGCTGAGATATTTGGTATATAGGGTATAAATATATACAGGGTATTCAAATTTTAGTCAGAAGCTTGAAACACATTGAAGGAGTCATTTCCGACCCTATAAACCATATATATTCTTGATCAGCATCGACAGCCGAATCGATCTAGCCATCTACGGCAACAAAAAAATTTTTTCAAAAATTTTCTATTTTTTGAAAAAAAGGAAAGGGGTTACATCATTCAAATTTTCAAAAATAGGCCAAAAATGGAATTTTTTTAAATATTAAATTTAGGAGTCATTTCCGACCCTATAAACCATATATATTCTTGATCAGCATCGACAGCCGAATCGATCTAGCTATCTACGGCAACAAAAAAATTTTTTCAAAAATTTCCCATTTTTTGAAAAAAAGGAAAGGGGTTATCATCATAAAAATTTTCAAAAATTGGCCAAAAATTGATTTTTTTTAAATATTAAATTTAGGAGTCATTTCCGACCCTATAAACCATATATATTCTTGATCAGCATCGACAGCCGAATCGATCTAGCTATCTACGGCAACAAAAAAATTTTTTCAAAAATTTTCCCTTTTTTGAAAACAAGGAAAGGGGTTACATCATTCAAATTTTCAAAAATTGGCCAAAAATGGATTTTTTTTAAATATTAAATTTAGGAGTCATTTCCGACCCTATAAACCATATATATTCTTGATCAGCATCGACAGCCGAATCGATCTAGCCATCTACGGCAACAAAAAAATTTTTTCAAAAATTTCCCATTTTTTGAAAAAAAGGAAAGGGGTTACATCATTAAAATTTTCAAAAATCGACAAAAATTTGAATTTTTTTAATTATTTAATTTAGTATGCAGATTTATTAACCTAATGAAAACTAACATTGAGAAGCTTTCCGAATTGAAATTAATGCATTTTCGGCAAAGTTATGAGTTTTTTAAACTTAGATTTATCGGAAAACTTGTCATATATAAATATCGATTCAAAGAATGAGACTATTTTGAGCTTAGCTATGATCGATCGATTTATCTAACATTTTCTCTTGATCAAATCCCGTAACCCATATATGTAGTGTATACATACCGTATCCCACTTGGCGTTCATGCGCTCCTTCTCGAAGCGGGCAAACTCCCGCCGATCATGGATGGTCGTGAGCAGCTTCCACAGCAGCAGAATGGCCAAACCGACCAGAACGATGGCGGCTATGACGCCCAGAACGATGCCCAGCATAAAAACCTTGGGCGGGCATTCCTTCTCCTCCTGGGCATGGACGATGAGGTCGCCCTGCTCGCTGTACTTGAACATGAACTTGCAGTCGTCCTCGTCGAAGAACGTGCACATCTGCTCGTCCTTGTGCTCATCGATCACCACCTTGTCCACCCCGACGGGCGTAAATGCCGTACAGTTGCGGGCACAATCGTCGACGTTCTTGAGGACGCCCGTATGATACATTTGGCACTGGACGCAGTCTTTTAGCTCCTGACACCGCCCCGAGCACGTGGGGCACTTCTCGCAATGGCGACCCGAGTAGCGACCCTGATCATTCACCGTGCACTTGCAGACGCCACACTCGCAGGTGCCGTGACCGGAGCAGATCTCACCGCCGCCGGGTGGCATGCAGGTGTCATTGGAGGCCTTGCAGGCGCAACTGGTGCCCGTCCAGCCGGGCTTGCAGATGCAACGTCCACAGTCACAGATGCCGTTGTCCGGGCCGGAGCACAATTGGTTCTTGTTCCGCTCGCAGCTAAAGTTGTCGCATTCGCAGAGCTTGCCGGACACGACCTCGTCGGGACTGGTGCGCTTGAAGCACTCGCAGGAGCCGCACACGCAATTGCCGCGGCCAGAGCAGTCAGTCGTTGTGGTATTGTCCGCCCGACAGCTGGCATCGTTGTTTATGGTGGAATTCATATCCGAGACGGAGCACTCGCAGCTGTTTCCAAAATGATGCTCATCGCAGTCACAGATGCCGCACATGAAGGTGCCAAAGTTGTTGCAGTGCCGCGAATGCTTCTCATAGCCGGTGGAGCCGGGCTGTTCGCATGGACACGCGCACAGCATCTCCAAATGTATGAGCATGCTCTCGTTAATGCCCACGGGATAGATTTGAATGTATTGGTTCCAATCGCGCGGATCCTCGGGGCACTTGAGCACCTGTATCTGGGCGGTGAAGCTAACCTGTTGGCCCACCGTCAAGTTGTCACACTTGGAGGTCTGCAGCTCGGGTCCGCCGCCCAAGCAGGACGAGAAATAGGTGATTTTCACATCGCCAGTTGCATTGTCCTTCATCTCCACCGATGAGGAGATTTTCTGTCAATAGAGAGAGGTTACATTAGATTTCCTCCCTTTAAATTGTCTTTCCATACTCACAGCATACTCCTCCTTGACCAGATCCACCACATTGGACGAATCGTTGGACAGCACCGCCGCCGAGGAGCCCTGGATGTGACCAACGAGCTTCTCGTAGACAGAGATCTGATTGCGGGTAACAGCAAAGATAATGTTGATGGCATTCTCCTTGACCTTCTGGTTGATCTGCGATATGCTGGGATAATCCTGTACCGTCGAGTGCGTGTACATGCCCTGGGGATTCAGATGGCACTCGCCATCGTTGGGGGCAATCACGCCGCCCAACTTGCCATCGCCGGCATAGTGGAAGCCCGCGTCCGTGGAGAAGACGAGCAGACGACGGGCCTGTTCGCGCCATCCCACCTGCTGGCGGCAAGCAATGGCCTGCATAATGGCATCGAAGCCACCTTCGGGGGCATCCAGATTACCGGACACGGCCGCATCCTTTACCTCGTTCTGCCAGGATTAAGAGAATTATGTTAGGCATCTTTCAAATTAGTGATAGTTGTAATTAGTGATGGTGATTGTGTTTGATCAGGCAAGCGGTTAGGGTTATAGCAAGCTCCTGCTGCTGGCACACATCCTGCTCTTCCCAAAGTTTTCTAGGATTAGTTGAAAAATCCATTCGGTTAGCAAACAAAGCTACTTCAAACCTTAGCAATATCTCAATTTAGCAATATATCAATATAGGTATATATAGTTAGTGTTAGCGCAAAAGATAAGTGTTTCTGTGTAAGATAAGATACTACTATATATATAGCAAGGCTATGATTAATTTGTCACAATTGAATACTTTTGAATACTTTTTAGAGAGTTTCTCAAGGCTACCAGGCATAGGAAAGACCTGTTTAATGATTAGGGGGCTAGGGTTAGTGGGCGCGGTCAAGTTTTTAAGTTATTTTTATATGCGTAAATTCACTAGAAATGTTGATACCAAATTTGGTAGCTACACCTCTTATAGTCTCTGAGATCTACCTAGGATTTTCTACGGAAGCAAAGACACTATTAGCTTTAAGATACCTAACGCCATACAGGACATTGAGCTGATTCCAGGATCTCTTGAAATTAAACTCGCACCATAGCTACATTAACTAGTTCATAAAATCGGACAAGCAAACAGACAAAACCCTTGACTTTGAATATTTAAACTATAAACATATATATTATCCAGTGATCCTAAGTTTATACTCAGGTTCCCTTACTTATCAAGAGTGTGCCAGCTTGGTTGGGATAATTGCACAAGACAGAGGGATAACAAGTAACCAAGCCACAACTACAATCAAAAGTTAACACTAAGTATACGTATATTAATTAATGACACTAATAAATTAATTACGTAAGTAAACACAACAACATTAATAATATCGCAACACCAATACCAAAATGCAAATCAAATAACTGAACTTGAACTTGAAATGAACTGAAAAAATGTTAGAATAATGTAAGTATAAAGATGTAATATTGAATATGGGTTCACGGGCCGAGAGTTAGGTGCAAGGCAATGGAGGCGATGGATCCGATATGGATGCGATGGGTTGTGGGGGCGATGACCACTTACAGAGAATCTATATGTGTCCGTGCTCAAACCCATGATGTTTCGATAGCCATAGGGAGCATCGCATTTGGGGCAGGGCTCCACCAGGCTAGTTTTTTTGTTTTAAATTTCGGATATCGGATATTATCGAATTCGGGCAATTTTTCGAATACAATATAAATATATATATATAGATGGATGAATGAAATAAAAAAAGAGATAGAGAGAGAAAGAGAGACAAACGAAAAAAGAAAGGATAAATACGGATTTTGTTGACAACATCGAGTGGTGCAAATAATTACGATATAGTTACGATATCTATATATATACGCTATATAGTAGGAGTAGTGTCGAGAGAGATGTGCTGAGTTCCTGCTCACCAGCAAACATACACACACAGTACACACACAGAGACACAGACTTAGGACTAAGGCTTATGCATAATGGATATATCTGAGAGATCGTAATAATAGTTATAATAATAATAATAATATAAATACGAAATACGCATAATAGAGAGACAAGCACGGGGGGTAGAGTGAGGGCGACATGCACAGTGTGACTCGGAATGGGGGGATCTACTGGGAGGAGGGGAGAGTAGCAGGCAGGCACAGGATATATGTGTTGCATGTATGCGATGGTTAAGCAAGTATTATCGTCGTCTCTTACAGAAAAGCTTTCGGTGTTATTGTTGAGTGGCATGTGATTGCGGTAACCATAGGGAGCCTTGCAGTTGTCGCAGGGATGCTCGAGTCTATCGATTCGATGCGATTCGTCGCGTTGTTGTTGTTGTTGTTGATGTTGTTGAGTTTGTTGTTGATTGGTGTTCATGGTGTGGTTGTAAGTACACAGATATTTCAACAAGTTAGATAGAAATTAGCTTGAGTTTGGCATTAATCAAGAGAGAGAGAGAGTTAAGTTTGTAAACTGTCAATCAGAGTCATGGCTGCACACATGACTCACGGTTATAGGTGGTCAAGGAGTCACTCAGTCACTCATCAAGTCATCGCAGTTTCCGGCTAAGCGCTGACTAATCTCTGATATCAGGCCTATGACTACTACAGAGCGTTTCTTATGAGCTAATCTTAAAGAAGTTCACTTTAAACGTTTAAAACTAAGGGTGTTTTAAGGACAATCCTTTTAAAATAAGTAATATATCACATAATTTCAAGTCGGGACAAGTCAAAACAAGACAAGACTTGTAGTTTGCCAATCAATATTTCCTGTACTTATTCTGCCCTCATAGAACCGTACTCACTTCTTGGGTATCGTAGACACATAGGGCATCAGCACCTTATCCACGAAGGAGCCAAAGCCCAGACGGAAGTTCGAGGTAATGCTCTTCATTGTCTCCGACAGCTTATCGCCAAGCGCCGACAGCTTCTCCTTGTCATCCTCCATGGACTTGGACAGGTCCATAAGATAGTACAGATCCACGGGATAGCCCTCTGCTTGGGTGTAGCTCACCTTCAGGTCGTGCTTTTGGTCTGCAAACAATCAGAGGATGTAATCAATGAGGAAATACCAGGATATGCAATCTCTACTCACTTATGCGCAGCTTCAGCTTCACCGACTGTGGCTTGATCTGGACAATTTCGCTGGACGACCAGCCCGCAGAGTATTCCGATCCGAAGGAACTCGACATGGACGAAGAGGAGGAGGAGGAGCTGTGATAGGAGCTCGAACTGCCGCCAGAGATGCCATAGCCAGCACCGCCATAGCCGGCGGCACCAGCGCCATAACCAGCACCGCCAGCTCCATAGCCACCGGCGCCCATTCCAATGCCCGCCGCCGAAGCTGTGCCGGCTAGCGTAAGGTTCTTGTTGAGGAGTATCTGCTCGGAGGTGTCCGGATTCCAGACAAACTCCTCGGGGCAAACGTTGCTCGTGTGCTGGAAGCAACGCGACTGTCCCTTGAAGTCCGGCTGCATGCACCAGGCGCAGCTCTCGGTCTGGATGCACGTGTGGCACTTGTCCTTGGCCCCGCACGGGTTCTGTGTCAGTTTGCCCGCCTTCTGGGCATCCGCGCCCAGCGTTATGACGGCCAGCAGGCAGAATCCAAGGAGCAGAGAGCAGAGCAGAGCTCCCCGGCTAATCCTCGTGCTCCCGAGGATCATCGTTCGTCCTTCTAGGTCTGTGTGGGTGAGTGTGCTGGAAGGATAGTGCTGGAGGAGGGCTATCCGTGCGTCTTGGTCGCTCTCTCTCGGCGTTCTCTGTCGCTTTACTGGAAGCGCGCAGCTGGAATGAGGAGAAAGCAATTGAAACCATTAGTTTCCCAATCAGAATCACAAGAACTACAGCCGCGGGCACACAAGTATACACAACACATTCAAGAAGTCTCCAATAAGCAGATTTTGAGATATGTACAAATTAAAAAATAACTTAAGTATATTTATATTTTTTAATTTAAAAAATTAGTGAAGTTTAATGGAACTTGTTTTATTTTTTCAACCGCCAGTGTAAGCGGAGTTCACTGTAAATGAAGTTCAGCTGATGCTGTTGTTGTTTCGTTTTACTGTGCATTGCTTTCTATCCCCTCTTTTTCTCTCTCTCTCTCCACTTTTTGCTTGCTTTTACGGCTGCCCGCAACATCTGCCCCCCCTTTTCGTTTTCTGCTTCTTCCCTGTTCATTCGCTTTGTTGTTTTTGCCGCTCTACCTTAATGTTTAATTTTATTTTCTCATCAACTTGGCCAGGGAGATGACTCATCTCCCACACTCAGACAGTGAAACAAGGGCGCTGCGTTGGATAAATGAATTTATAAAGGTGTGTGGGTGGGGTGTGCGTGCTTTTCTTTTAGGTGGCGTCAAAAAACCCCACACAAACACACACCACACACACCGAAACAAGAGTCAAGGAAGGCAGGAAGGAAGGAAGAGGGCGGCAACACAGCCACAGCACACGTTCCGTTAGCACGCTCTTCTCGCTCTCTCTCTCACTCACTCGGCCGCTTGCCTCCTGGCGGAATGTAAACAAAGGTCGGAGGGAGCGGGACAATGAATGAGTAGTCATTGTGAACGACGATTGCAGTTGATTTCCGCTTAAATGAATCACAATCGAATCACTCATACTCGCAGTAATGCTCAAAATTCAATATGTTCAATAACCGAAAGGGCTGCAGCTTGTTTGCTCCACATGTGTACACACTCACACACATATATATCTATATTTAGACGCCCACGCACACACATAGCCGAACAATTTGCATGAAAGATCGTGTGCCGCCAAAACAAAAACAAAAAGAGACCAACTATAAAGTGAAAAAGAATATAAAAAATGAAAGAAAATTGAGCAATAACTATACCCTGTAGATATGGAAGAACTGCAATAGCTGCCCTACTTGTATGAGGTAACTTTGACACCAAAAAAACTATTTAAACCTATGATACTACAGCCCAAAATAGACGTGCGATCAGTCTCGTTTTTGCATATTATAAGCTTCACAATAAAAGCAGACAAATGGCCAAGTTTCGTATTGATGCCATGCAAGCTGAGCGCTAAAATCGCCAAAGTAAACAGAAAATTCGATATTGTAATGGGATCATACACCAAGAACAGTTGTTATTCCGAAACATACATGGGTGGGGTAGAGGGGATGACGCTGTCCCCCATGAATAATACCCTCTCTATACACAAAAAAAAAAAAGAAAAAGAACGGCATCTGCAGCACAGCACAGTTTTTTTTGTGTTATTTTTTGCCATGAATGATGGACGCCCACCAACACATGGACACATGGACATGTGGGCGTACTGGTTGAGCGCCCCTCCTCACCCCCTCGATCTGTTTCTCTCGCTGCTCTCCTGCCTACGTACACTCCATCCGCTAGATCGTGCGAGTGGGTGGGGGAAGTTGCATGGCGAGGCGATAAAGACAGAGCCCAGGGCGTAATCAGCAAGGCGTCGCCGATCTGCAGCTTTTAAATCAAATAAAAGAAACCTTTAATACAGGCAAAAGTGTCGTGCAGAGGATTCGGATTCATGCCTCTTTGAGCTCAACAAACAACACTCAACACGCACACACACTCACACGCACACAAGTGCTCGTTATCGCTGTGTTCGTGCGTGTGTCGTCACTGCGAATGAAATCATCAGGAGAAAGAAGAAAAAAAAAAAAGAGCGCTCGGTGTTTTTGGCCAAATGCAGCCGGAATCCATTGATTTCTTACGTAATCCCCACTATTTCACTTGCCACCGAACCGATGCCAGCACTTTGGTCTAACTTTCGCCGCGTTTTCGTCGATAATTCGCGAAACTAATTTCCATCAGGGGCGGCTGGCCGCTGGTTCTTGTTCATTATTTTGATTTGCCTCGCACACTTGTGGAGTTTGCTCGCATGCACACACACATACACACACGCACGCAGCGGATTTGAGTTAGTTAGAGTTACTGCAGAACTCCTTGTACTTGCGTTTCGTACTTTCGTCGTTTTCGTTAACTTTTAACTTGGTCAGGTTTAATTTAAATGATTTTGCTCCACAAACAGTAAAACGAACAGCCGATTGGAAGAAGTACTGCCAGTTTGGTTTTTTTCCCGTCAGAACTGGCTTTTTTTGGAGGCAAACAGCGGGAATTGCGACAAGCGGGAATTCTGGCTTTTATCGGTAGCTCGATACTTTTCCAAGAGAGAATTCTGTTAGGTTACGCTCACGCCGTGTTAAGTTACGCTCTCTCTCACTTTTTACATTAGAATTCGACGCCAAATATGAGAATTCGACCCCAAACATCTGTAAACGTGTAGAACCGTTCTGTAACTGTGTCAAATGCAATCTGCAATCAGTAAAAGCGTAACAGTGAAATGTAAACAGGGCGAGCTGCTTCTTGCGAGGATCCTAAGGAAAAATATTTATAATCAGCAGGACTTGCGACGAGGTTTCCCAAAATCCAGATGATGAATCTTCCAATTTATGTTTATGTTTATGTATTCATTCGTTTTGGATTCATGATTTAATTTTTTCTTTTGCGGAACTTCAATTATAGATAATGTCCGTGTTTGTGATTATTTATTTAGTGTAAATTATTAAGAAACGCTCGTGTTCTTTTACGAGTAATATTAGAAAACGAAAAATAAAATATAAATCGTTTATTTTGAACTTTGCAAAGGTCAAAATCTATGAATATTTATATATATTTTTCAAAAATATATAAATAAATATAATAACAAATAATATAATAATACCAATTTAGCTGTTCCAATACAAATGAACATATCTAAATGACTAAAGACATTTTTGACTGCTTTAAGATGATGTAGTTTATATAGAAGAATATCACAAAAATAGAAAAAATATCAAAAATATCAATAAAAATAGTGAAATATTCAAGGTCTTGCAACTGGTCTTTGTTTGAAAATTTAAGCTTCTTTTTAGCTATTGGTTAAAAAATATACCGTCTTTGGCCGACATAATATTCAATCTGTTCTTATAGGGAATTTCCTGAAAATATATTTGGCACTTATAGGTCTTTCGCAAATGAGGAACGCCAAGAATATGTTGATAAAATAATGGAAATCTTTTAAACATAATAGTTAATAACTTAATAAATTGTTATTTTTGTTGAGATTTCGTTTCATATATATTTGTTTTTAGCTTTTTATTGTATTTTTTATCATTTTTATTTAAGGTCAAAAACAGCTATTTTGTTGGTCAAAAGTTGGCAGCACTGATTGGAAGCGAAATTGGAGAACTGTAGAGGTGAAACAACACCGATGGAATCATCGATGCATCAATGTTTTTGAGCTATCAATGTTTCGGTGCCGTCACTAACAAGAGAGTTTTGTATGCTCTCAATAACGTGCTCTCACACTTAAATGAATGTGGTTGAGAACTTGGAAAACAAACCACAGTTTTAACCCCTGGCTCGTGGCTAGACAACAGGGGTGCCATATTGCTATCGGTTTATCTTATCGATACCGCGGAGGAATAGTCCATCTCTAGCTATCGACGTGCGTCCACCTCTAGTTTTGTATATGTTTTGTATAATAGTTTATTCAATGATAAATCACAAAAATTAATCATTACCCCGTGATTATCGCCAAAAACATCGATATATTGGAATATCGTTGATGCTACTTCCAGCTCTATTGCAAACTACAACAAGAAATTAAGTAATAAACAAATCACATTTAAAGTGATGCCGCCCACAACGGGCAAGGTGCTTCCGAAGACCACTGTGGGCGACATAGACACCTTGTTGTAGGCGGGAGCGTCTCCGAAGGCGTGCCACAACCTCGTCCAGCTGTGCCAGTGGGGGTAATACTATAACACCAAGTTCCACCGGCTGGTCAGGAGATTCCAGCCGAATGGCGGCGGCACCGCCGGCTGGGGCTTCGAGGACGAGTTCCAATCGCGTTTGCGGTACACACGTCGCGGCCTGGCCGGGACGGCGAACTCCGGCAAGGACGACAACGCCTCGCAGTCTCTTTTTCACGTTCGCACCCACGTCGGAGCTTGGGAACCCGGGTCGGCCGTGACCCCAGCGGTAGCGGGAACGGGCACGGAAACCGGAAGCGGACATTCGCTGGCCAGGGAGCCGCATCGAAATCGCCGGACCGCATTCCGCGCTCTATGCGCCATTTTGTTCGCTTGTTACGTTTATTTTCTTCTCGCTCGCTCTTCTTACACGTTGAAAACGAAATATGAAAACTCACCACCGGAGAGCGGCTCGGCTCTCTTCGATCTCTCCTTCTCGCGGTCGGGGCTCTCTTCACCACCGCCACACCACTACGCGGGTAGCACACACATGCCGCTCGCTATCTGTCGCACTCGCACATGACGGTGTGTGGCCATGGGTTAGAGCGGCACAGCTGTATGGTGCAGGCGCGTGCGCCGTCCGTCGTGCATGTGTGTGCGTGTGTATTCGCATTTTCAGTAATTTCGAAAAATTTTTGTATATTTGATGGCGACAGCGACGGCTCGAAACGCGCGTTTGTCGAAAAATCGTAGCGCGTACGTATATCGGTGTGTAGAAATTACTAAAAAATTGTGGTAAAAACTGCCAAAAATTATATAAATTTGTGATCAGTGTGAAGTGCTAATTGCGGGCCACCCGATGCGTATGGAAATTGTTGGAATAATGTGCGATTTTAGCGCCAAAAAACACATTTTAAAAATGTGAGACTTCAATGGACATGACAAAATTTTTTTCTTTTTACTTTTTTTTTTGGTGGTGGAACAAAAGCGAACGAAGAGGAGGAAGAAGAAGAAACGGCTCTGACGTGTGTATGTGTGTGAGAGCGTGAATTTGTGTGTGTGTCGAGGAGGGCATGAGTGTGTAGTAGTCACCAAGTGAATAATATTAACTAAAGGAAAAAACGGAAAAGAGGAATACACACGCGCGCGCAAAATCCGAAAAGAAATTTCACTAATATAAAGCAAGTGTGATCGTTTTGCAAGAAAATAAACGTGAAGGCGAATAAAATACAGATAAAGAGTATATGGAAAAATCTATATTCTCTGGATTTGTCTGGTTATCGGTGTACCATTTAATATTTTGCGGTTTGGCGGCGCCGTTCGTAACGTAAGCGCGTTGCTCGTGTTCCGTTCCGTTGCGTCGCGTCGCGTGATGACTGTAGCGTATGCCGATGCTTACGTTGTGGGTTACGTTGTCGCTGGGGATTCATCACACTCGCTCTCTCGCTCCCTGTCTCTCTCTCTTTCGCTCTCCCTCGCGCGCGCAAATGGATCTCGGTGAAAAAAGTGCTAATTTTTTTATGTTTGTTTGTTTTCATCTCTACAGTTTGCACTCTTTTTAACAGTCGTGTACAATTTTGCATGTTGTATATGTTCGATTTAAACACAACTGTTGTGAAATAACAGAAGCAACAAAGAATGATTTTGTTTTATAATTATAAATGACAACAACAACAACAACAACAATAACAGCAGCAGCTACAACAACATCAATAACAACACAGCAAACAAGCAACCAAACGCCATTCGGATTTCGGATTATTAAGCAAACGAAAGGCGAAAATAACATTTAACGTGAAAAGCGGCCGCAGAAAAAGTAAGTTGGAAAAGTGCAACGCACGTGGCTACCACGTAGCCCCCCCCACCCCACCCACTCGACCCACTATAAGCTGGACTTTCTGTAGTTTCCGTCTTGAAATTTTAATTTTTTATTATTACGGCGGTGAGTTTTCTCCTATAAACAAATACATGCCTTTTGCCGGGTTTTTCCAACCCTTTTTCTTCTTCCTTTATGTCTTGGGTTTAAAATTTCTTCCCCGAATGTGTTTAGATTCTCCTCGAAAGTGGCCAGGAATTCAGATTTCAATAGTTTATTTGAATTATTTCTTAAAAATATAAAGATCAATCATTTATCATCATTAAAAATCCCCTTGTTTTTGCCTGAAAGGTATATTTTATGCATTTTAAGTATTATTATGATTTTAAATGGATTAAAAACCTAAACAGCATTTGTTATATGAGTTTTTCCCTCATAATAATACTATAATACCATTTAATTTGGATAAACCCACTTGTATCATGCTAAAATATGTAAAATAACAATAATATTTAGGCATATTCTGCATTCTGTTGTTATTTCCTCCTATGTGTACTCTTTCTACCGGCTTTGTGACTTTATAGTTTATTATTTAGTTTTGTTTGTCGCTCTCTGGTTTAGTGCAATCTCCTCGCCATCGTCATCGTGGTCGTTGGTGTTGCATTTGGGCATTTGGCGCGTAAATAATAGGCAGAGGCTAGACGCAATTTGTTTGTTTACTTGTCGCTGCGGCTGCTTTGCGAAAATTGAAGATATGTTTATCGTAAATAAGCGGAAATTTTGCGGCTCTCTCTCGGAATCGGATTCATTGATGCTTTTTGGGGGGCGATGCTTCCTCTTCTTTCTGCTGTGGTGCTGTTTCGTCTTCCTCTTCGCATGCTGCTCCCGCTGCTGCTGCCGCCGCTGCATGCTGCCATGTAAACCGGCTTTAAATTCGTGCCACTATTAGCACGATTTATTAACCTAGAGGCAGCAGCTAGCTCCCTCTCCCCCGCTGCTCCTCCTCCTGACCCATCGACTCCACGCTCGCTCATTCTCGCTCTTTCGACGACGGCGGCGGCGGCGGCGGCATACTTGCAGATACACAGAAGAAGCACAGCACCATTGCTTGCTCTCTTCGTTCGAATCGAATGCCACCACCACCACCACCAGCTCTCTCTCTCTTTCTGGTTTCGATATGCCGCCATATTTGCATTACGTAGGCCCCTATTGTTGTCTCGCTCTGCCGCACGTAGCAGCAGCTGCAACTTTCAGTGGCGAGCGTAAATTTGTGTGTGTGTGTGTGTGTGTGTTTCACTTGAGTATTTTATTTATTTAAATAAAATTGATATATTTGGCCATAGTTCAAGTGCAAAACAAGAATGAAACAATATTTAATTAAGGCACGTTTCTTAATGTTTCCTTAAATGAGGTTTGCTCTTCTATTGAGTTAAGTTATTTATGTATTTGCTCTTCATGCAAACTAACTGTTGACCTTTGTTTATTTGGGATTGAGGAAGAGTAATTAATTGCTGGTTATTCTAACTAAATTTAGGTAGCAATGGGATTTTTGTGTAATAAAACGTTGCTTCAAGTTGGATCCAGCTCTCCACCTTACTTCCTTTTTCCCCTTCCTGGTGGAATCACAATTTCCAATGCATGCCGTTGCTGTATATTCCTCTGCTGCTGCTGCTGCTTCTTCTCCCCGTGCCCCCGCTCTTGTTCTCCCTCTCATCTCTACGTCATCGTCATCGTGTTCGCCTTCGTGCTATCACTCGTGCTCGTGCTCGTGCTCGTGCTCGTGTTGGTGTTGGTGTGTTTGCCTTGAATCTCTCGGTTCGCTTTGGCTCGCAATCGTTCTACGTAAAATTCTGTTGAAAACTCAAAGTCTACTGTACTACATAATTACAACCGCACGTTCGCGCGCTCTCGCTCTCTTCCGTTCTCGCTGTTCGTTCGTGCGCTTGTGTGTGTGCGTGCCAGTTAATGTTTTGTTTTGTTGTGAGAGCAACAGAGAGGGAGCGAGAGAGAGAGAGCCGCCCGCTATTGCATTCTGCCGTATCTCGTACACCGTACACTCCCTCTAGTTCTATCTGCCTGCCACCCTCTCTCTTTCCTCGGGTATTTAATATTTGTTATTCCTAAATATTCCTATTTTATTTGCGTGTTATGGCGAGAATAGAATGTGGGATACGTCATGATTTTCGCCTGGCCTTCGTGCGTTGTTCTTCCGTTTAATTTTGCGTCACACTCGCACTCGCACTCGCACTCACACAAGCGCATACGAACACTTGGCAACTAACAAAAATACAGTGGGCCAAAACTACAAACTCAAAACTCGCAATTGAAGAGTTAGTTAGCCTGGAACTGGAACTTGAACTGGAACTCCTCCCAAAGTGAAAGCGATACAGCTGAAAAGAAAAGAGCGGTGAAAATAACATGGCTCGCCGGCCGGCGAGACACTCACACACACACACATATGTTGTGGGCTCTTCATTGTAGAGTGTAAATAAATTCGCAACATCAACAATAAACAAAAACGGAGCAAGTGTTTGTATTCTTTTTGCGTAAACAATTGAGGGTTCAATCAAGGCGAATGCAATTGTGAAAGATAACTAACTGTACGAGAGGGGGATGTGCACATGCACCGTATTTGTGGCCGCTGTGAATGCAATTTGTACCACTGTCAGTATGGAATATCAGACTCTGTGCATCTGTGTGCGTGCTTAGTGCTCGCCCTCGCCCTCGCCCTCCTTCCCCAACTTCCTCGACTCCTCACCACACCGTACCGCACCGCACGTACTTGTAGTTGAGGGTGTTAAATAAAAAATAAAACGCTGGAATTACGTGCATATTATTGCCTTTGCATTGGCGTTGCAGTAACAACAACAAACAAAGCGAATGAATCATGCTTGCTTGCTTGTTGTGTGACCAAGAATATTCAACTTGAAAAGGCGGCGTGGTGAATTTCCCTCTCTCAGTGTTCAAACACAACACACGCCGCGAGTGTGCTGTTGTGTGTGTGTGTACGTATTGCTTGCATTAATGGATATTTATTGTGTTTATTAAAGGTTTTTCACATTCGGTTTACTTTTTTTTTTTTTTGTTTTTGCGAGCGCATTTTGTCTGGTTTTTGCTGCCCCTTGATTAAGCCGCTTCGTAGGTGCAAGCGGGATGGCTATGTGGTTACAATGGATTATGTGTGTGTGTGTGTCATTCCTCTCTTTCGCTCCTCCATGTCGAACATTTTCGAAGTGAAGTTCGAAAAGCGAATTAGGCTCTCACCGCCGCTCTCTCGTTCTTCGGCGCTCCTCTCTATTTGAGCGGCCCGTGTGTGTGTTGCCGTTGCCTCTTCTTTATTTTCGCTGTTGCTGTGACTGCCAAAACGGCGGCAAAGTAACTACACACGAGCGAACGGTGGAAACGTTGGAAAAAGCGGGGAAAAAACAGCAGAAATAGCTCAAATAATATGCGGCCGCTTCGAATAATCAAGAATAAATCAAAAATATTGTGAATATTGTTGTGAAAAAGTGTCGGCAATTGATTGTTTTGCACTTTGGGGCGCTGTGTGAGTTTTGTGAGTAGTTTCATTCTCGTTCTCGTTCCCGTTACCATTCTCGGTTCTCATTCTCCGCCGCCGCCGCCGTCGTCGTCGTCGTCTCTCTGCTTCTTGCCGTTTGTTCTGTTTTCATTCCACGCAGTTTCGTTGTCGTCGCGCATTTTGTTTATGCGATTTGTAAATTTGTTATTTTTGTTGCCTGCCTGTCGCCCCCACCGCCTCTCCCCTGGCCCTATTCTATCCTATATCATTCTACGCTTTATGTATTTCTGGTTGTTTATGTAACCCGCCGCGAGGTGGAAGTGTTGTGAAATGCAAATCTCGGCCAGAGTTGCAAAATAATGTGCCGGCATAAAAAAAAAAAAAAAAAAATTCGTCTGAGCCCGAAGGATTGATTTGTAATTCGAATTGTGTTCCTTCTTTGCTGCAGATAATCATCGCATCGCCTCGCCTCGCCTTAGCTGAAAAAGATTTAACGGGTTAATAGCAGCAATAATGCCTACCGTTGCCTTACACGACGTATCGGACTTGGCCGCAGGACTCGCCATCCAATGAGAGGAGCCTGGGCGCTGAGAATCTGGAGCAGGGGTGGTGAGTAGCAGCGCAGACCACCAGGTCTCCCTAGCATCTCCACTTACTAATTCTCTGCGTTCTATCCCCCCGCAAAAACACAGTGCACAGACATTGCTGAGCATGAAGCAACAGCACAATCCCTCGACTAAGAACCAATTTGCATCAATCACAGCGACGAAGAGTAAAGCAGGAGCGGAGCAAGAAGCAATAGAAGGAGGATACGGACCGGGAGCCGCTGTCAGGAGGTGTCAGGAGCCAGCAGGAGCTGCTGCGTCCAGGAGACGGAGGAGGAGGTGGTCGCCGTCAACGACGGCCACACAAACGATCTAGCGATCAAGGCGAAAGAGGAAATACTTATCCATTTACACTCAAACGCGCACACATCCACATACATACACACGGGAGAATCACAGAATAATCAAGGGCAGGAGCAGGACGACACAAGGAGGAGCAGCAGCAAGGGAGGCCACAACGGCGGACGGCGAGGAGACGGAGACGGCCCGGGCGTGTGTGTTTGTGAAAGCTCGTGAAAGTGAGCGCGTGTGTGGTGTGCTGCCCCCCAAAATTGTGTGCGTGAGTTTGCGTGTGTCGGCCGTCTCAGTCGAGAACGAAAAGGATACGATACGAAGGATCCACAAGTCTAGCAGAAGAAGCACCACCAATCGATCAGCCAATCAATCCCTCATTCACGCCACCAATTGAACACCAATAACAACGCCACCACCACTACTCCACAACTTCAACCACCACCATGTCGTCCAGTGAGCCACCTCCCCGGTACGAGCCGCCCGTGGAGCCAGTCAATGGCATTGTACAGCCACCGGTTATGCCGCCAGCGGAGCGACCTGGCCGCAACACCAATCAACTGCAATATCTGATCAAGACGGTGATGAAGGTGATATGGAAGCACCACTTCTCGTGGCCCTTCCAGCAGCCCGTCGATGCCAAGAAGCTCAACCTGCCCGACTACCACAAGATCATCAAGCAGCCCATGGACATGGGCACGATCAAGAAGCGTCTGGAGAACAACTACTACTGGTCGGCCAAGGAGGCCATCCACGATTTCAACACCATGTTCAACAACTGTTACGTCTACAACAAGCCCGGCGAGGATGTTGTTGTCATGGCCCAGACGCTCGAGAAGGTCTTCCTGCAGAAGGTCGAATCGATGCCCAAGGAGGAGCTCGAGCTGGAGCCGGTGACGGCCAAGGGTGGCAAGAAGAAGCAACGGGTTCCCACCACGCCCAAGGCAACGGGCGGTGCCTCATCAGCATCCGGCGGTGCCTCCTCAACGCCAGCGGTTAGCAGTGGCGCCGGCAAAGTGTCCACTGCTGCTGCTGCTGGAGCCGCTTCATCTGCGCAACAGTTACCCGGCCATGCCGGCGCAACGGGAGCGAGTGGCGGAGCTGCGACACCCGGCACCGGCAGCGGTTCGGGACCGGGCACGCAAGCCGCCCGACCCGTCTCCGCCATGGGTGGCACGGTTTCATCGACGGCCGGCGGTGCACCGTCCATACCACCGATTAGCACAATGCCACCGCATACGGTGCCCGGCAGCACCAATACGACGACGACAGCGATGGCCGGCGGCGCCGGAGGAGCCGGTGCGGCTGGAAATCCCAATGCCGTTGCCCTGATGGCCAGCCTCCTGAATACCGGCCAGGCTGGCGCATATCCCGGCGGACCCGGCCAAACGGCGGTCAATAGCTCATCCCTACTCGATGGCAACTCTGGCGCCGCGGCAGCAGCAGCAGTGGCAGCAGCAGCGGCGGCGGCAGCAGCAGCGGCGGCGGCGACAGGAGCAGCAGCAGGCGGCGGAGCGGGAGGAGCCCCGCCCGGCACGGGCGGAGGCGGAGGAGTGACAATACCAGCGGCTGCCGTGAATGCCGCCAACGCGGTGCAGGCCTATGTGAATAGTACGGCGGGAGTGGGCGTCGGTGTGGACACCGTGATACCGCCGCAGCAGCCCGCCAAGATCAAGAAGGGTGTCAAGCGGAAGGCGGACACCACAACGCCGACGGCCAACGCCTTTGAGTCCCCGTACGCGCAAATGGACTCGAAATCGGCCAAGATAGCGACGCGGCGGGAGTCGAATCGTCAGGTAATTGGCAAGAAGGTAAGAGTAAGACGTGAGCCGAGTCGTATGAGTATGAGTATGATCATGATCCCCCCCCCCCCGTTTCGTTTTCCTTAATTATTGTTTCAAGCTTACTCGTCAAGTTTTTATATTGTAAATATAACTGCACTGTGATTTTGTCCAACATGTTTTGATAAATTAATAATTGTTAAAGCAAGAGACATTTTGTTCTTGCATTGTCTAGATACAAATATTATTTCTCCGTTTTTTAAACAACCCAAAAGATCACGTAAATATTCCCTGTTTTTTTGTAAAGATTCAATTAGAAATCATGGAAATTGAATATTTGTTTTATACAACGTTTAAAAACATATAATTTTCTACACTAAATCATGAACATTTAACTAAATATTCGGTGCCCTCTGTCCTTGTACAAATATTTTCCCAATTATAAAGTTCATCACTCGATAGATGTTGTATTTGTTGGAACCATTGACTAGTCTAAGCTATAAAAACCCGAATCAAAATTGCCAAATCTCAAAACCCAATTGAAAAAATCATACACAATACGCTGCCTTGCCTCTTACTCAATGACCATTATTCATGCGATTGTAAATAAACACACGTTACTTACTACTGATTACTGGTTACTGATACTTGATTACTGATTACTTGATCACAGTTTACTGATTACTACTTACTTTTTACCGATTGCTACTTACTTTTAACGGATTACTACTGATACTGATACTGATACTGAGACACTGATGCTGATTTTACCTTAATTTAAATTGAAATATTGCTTATTCTCTTTGCGAGAGCCTGTCTTGTTTCGTTTAGTAGCGAACGAGAGAGTATTTACTTTCTCTAAGAGAGAATTTATGTTTTCTCACTTTTGTTAATTTCTCTCTTTCAAGATAAGTTAACTATTCCGTTCTGCTCAGAGAGAGACTGCTCTCTTGAGTTTCTTTTTGTTAATTTTGGAGAGCGTAACTGAGAGAACTGATTACTCTTACTGATTACTGTTACTTTTACTATATACGGTTACTGATTACTGTTACTTTTACTATATACTGTTACTGACTGTTACAATTCGGTTAATACCGATCGATCAGTAATCATAATTCATAATCGATCCTTTTGATTTCAATTCAATGCTAACCCCATGCCGCTTTTGCTCCTTTATTTCGTTCTTTTCTTTTCTTCCATTATGTTGATTTCGTTTGCACTCGATCAATCAAACAATCAATCGAACACCAATCAATCAATCAATCAATCACCACCACCACCCAACTCAACTCAACTCAATCAACCAACCTACGAATGGGATCTTCTGAACCAACAGGATCTTACATTCCAGGGCTCGGGCTACACGCTGTCGCCATTGGGCGCCGGTCTGCCCGGCATTGGCGGCCTGGTTGGCGTCGGCGTTGCCGGCGGCCCCGGTGTGGTCAAGTCCAAGGAGAAGCTATCGGATGCGCTCAAGTCGTGCAACGAGATCCTGAAGGAGCTGTTCTCGAAGAAGCATTCCGGCTACGCCTGGCCCTTCTACAAGCCGGTGGATGCCGAAATGTTGGGCCTGCACGACTACCACGACATCATCAAGAAGCCGATGGATCTGGGCACCGTCAAGCGGAAAATGGACAATCGCGAGTACAAGAGCGCGCCGGAATTTGCCGCCGACGTGCGATTAATATTCACCAATTGCTACAAGTACAACCCGCCAGACCACGATGTCGTCGCCATGGGCCGCAAGCTGCAGGATGTCTTTGAGATGCGCTACGCCAACATACCCGACGAGCCGGTGGCCAATGCCGCCCACCATCATCACAGCAGTCACGGCCATGGGCACGGCCATGGGCACGGTCATGGCGGTCACGGTCACGGCGGTCACGGCGGCCATGGCGGCTACGGTGGCTCCGCCTCCAACAAGCACGATGCCAGCGATTCGTCCAGCGAGGACTCGAGCGACACGGAAAACGAATCCAACTCGGACGAGGAGCGCAGCGCCAAGCTCAAAATGCTTGAGTCCAAGCTGCTCGGCCTCCAGGAGGAGATACGCAAGCTATCCGAGGAGGCGTCCGCCAAGAAGAAGGCGAAGAAGAAACTCAAGGAGAAGAAGAAACACATTGGCGGCGGCTCTGGCTCCGGTTCGGCCTCGCATCATGGCCATGCCTCTGGTCCAGGTGGTGCTGGCGGTCTAGGAGCTGGCGCTGGCAGCGGACCCGGCATGGTATCCGGCGTACCCGGAGCCGGTGGTGTGGGTGCCTTGGGCGCCGGTGGACAAGCTGGCGCCAATCTATCTGCTCTGCTTAGTGGCTCCCTAGTCGGCGGTGCCGGCGGCTCATCGTTAACTGGTGGCAGCGGTCTGCCCAATGTCTCGGCCCTCCATAGTCAGGCGCATGATGTGGCCATGGGCTTTGGCGGTGCCGGCGGCGTCGGTGCCGGCGGACCGGGCTTTGCCGCCAGCGTGGCGGCTGCCGTGGCAGCGGCGGGCGGCAAGGCGGGCACACTGGCCGGAGCCTTGGCAGCGGGTGCTGCAGCGGGCGCTGGAGGAACCTCAACCGGCGGCGGTGGCAGCAATAGTAAAGGTGCTAAGAGCAAGGGCCAACGTGGAGCCAAGGGAGGAGCAGTCAATGCCGGCGGCGTTGGCAATTCCGGAGCTGGTGGAGCGGGCGCTGCAGCGGCGGGCACGGCAGCTGGCGCAGGAGCTGTGGGTGCGCCAGGCGGTGGCAATGCCTCCAAGCGGGCCAAGGGCAGCAATTCGGCGGGCGCCGGCGGTGGAGCGGGTGCCGCCGCTGCCGCTGGCGGTGGTGGCAATGCGAATGCCAATGCCGCTGGCGCCGGTGCACGCGGCAGCAGCAAGAAGAAGCCCAGCCAGGTGATGAACTTTGACTCCGAGGAGGAGGACACGGCCAAGCCAATGTCGTACGATGAGAAGCGTCAGCTGTCGCTGGACATTAACAAGTTACCAGGTGAGAATTGAAGTGAAAATCTTGTAGGAAAAGAATTCTAAGGATCCTTCTTGTAAACTACTATATCCACTAATATCCCTTTTTTTTGCAGGCGACAAACTGGGCCGCGTTGTTCACATTATCCAAAATCGTGAGCCATCGCTGCGTGACTCCAATCCCGACGAAATCGAGATTGACTTTGAGACCCTGAAGCCGTCGACGCTGCGCGAGCTTGAAAGCTATGTGGCGTCGTGTTTGCGCAAAAAAACACGTAAGCCATATTGTAAGTTTGTAACTAAACCGAGACCACCATTAAAAAAAAAAAATACAAAACAAAAACCAAAACAAAGCCAAAGCCAAAGCAAATGCAGCAAGAACAGCAACAGCAGCAAATTCAAAAAACAGTCCCTGCTCCAGTCCAAGTTAGAAAAGTTTCCCATTATTCCCCATATTCCCTCTACCCCTCGGAGAAATCCCAAAAACCACAGAGAAGCGTCCCCCCAACACTCCCCCCAAAACCCAAAATCGAGAAGAATCCAAAAAAAAGAGTATCTTGAAAAGAAATCTCCATTTTGGCTTTGCTGACTGCGCTCCAAATTTGATTTTGATTTCGAACCAAAAAATAAACCGTAGTGGTCATGTTTAGTTAGTTAAACTCGAAAAACAAAACAAAAAACTAAGCAAAAAAAAAAAAACAAAAAGAATATTTATAATCAAAATGCAAAAATCCCTATGTTTAAGTCTCTCTATCTCTCGAGCTATCTGTCCCACCCAATCTTCTGCCTGTAGTTATATATATCTAATATATATATATTATTTAGTGCCAGTGCATGTAATTCCCTTCCAAGAGATCCTTCCCGTCCAAGTATGTAGCCTGTGAATGCTGTAGATGTGTCGCAAAAGTCTCTCTTTGAGAGTCTCTTGAGATTCCTGGCAGAGTTTTGCGACACTCCGCTGATATATATTTTTTTTATATAGAGACTTGATATTTGCCGCTTTATCTTTCCTTCGTCGAGCATGAACCCAGCCCCTTTTCCATCTCTATCAATCTATTTGCCTATATCCATATCTTTATAAATATATATATATATGTTTGTTCCTCTCCTAATGCAGATAAAAAGCCTTCCGGCAAGTCAAAGGACGAACAGATGGCCGAGAAAAAGCAGGAGCTGGAGAAGCGACTGCAGGATGTCACCGGCCAGCTGGGGGCAAGCAAGAAAACCGCCAAGAAAGGTATGTTTAACATTGAAAACAAAAGAAACTATTGGAAATCTATCTTTTACATTTCACTTTTATATAAATAAACCTTCTAATGCTTCACTTCCTCGCTCTTTGCAGACGAATCGAACAAGGTGGAGGCCGTTCAACCAGCGAATCCCGTGTCGTCGAGTTCCAGTTCCAGCGATTCATCGTCGTCGAGTTCGAGTGATAGCAGTTCGAGTGACTCGAGCGACAGTGAAGCAGGTTAGGACGCGTTTTGTTTGTTTGTTTTATTTTATAAAGTCTATTTTTTTTTTTTTAATAAGTAACCTAGAGATAGGGAAATGTAGATCTATATCTAAGCTGCATATACATGTATATAAATATATATAGATATGAATATATATATATATATATATATGTATATGTAGAGATATAGGTTTCGTTGTTTAAGAAGCAAAACAGAACTCACTAAACAAAAGAAAGAACGGATACGGATACCGATTCCGATACAGAAACACACACACACACACACACACGACACTTACAGAACGTTTAACAACTTGTAACGGAAACGGAAACACACCTAAATCTTCACTAAATAAAAAAAAAAACAAAAAAAATACAGTCGCCGCATAATCATTTTTAAATTCTATTATGTGTTAACACTGGAAATCCTTACATATTAAGGGCAGCACGAAGACTCTAACGAGTAGCGAGTAAAGAGTAGCGAGTAGAAAAGCAGTTGGATTGTGTAAAAAGTAGAGAGAGAGCAAGAGCTAACACTTTGCAAATCAGTTTCAGGAGATTTTGGCTTAATTTAATTGGATATAGGTTTATCTAGTTATAAATGTAGTTTTACCATGCCCCACATACCCTTACCTTAACCCAATTTAGCGTGTATCTCTAGGGCTTATCCCTGCGATTGATTGTGTTTCCAAAAGTTCAGTATCAAAACCATTAAAATCCAACTTCAAAATCGAATTAGAGCGAGATGGAGGTATAGAGATTGGAGGGAGAGAGAGATGGAGCAAGGGGTATGATGGCCAATTGTACTATTGTTAATAAACCATAAACCACACACACACACACACATGCACCCTTATTAATTTATTGAACTTAGCGCATTTTGTTTATGTTTTTGTGTGCTAAAAACCAACAACAAAGATAACATTTCAGCAAAAGAATATGCGATATTATGTTTACACCCGTCTGATCAGGCAATAGAAATTGGATTATAAAGAGAAAAAAAAACCGAAACTAAAGCCAACTCTGGTGAATATATATTTTTTATTCTGATTTTTTTTTTTAATATTTTTTTTTTGTATTTGTTTAGAATTTTCAAGAACCAAGTTCATGACAAAGTGCAATATGCATTTACTCTAAGAAAACAAATGCACCGAAAGAGAGAAAGAGATTTATGTGGAATTTCGAATCATGAGAGAGAAATATGCTAAAATGCTAAAAAGGAGAGAATTGTTTGTTTGAGAAATTTTAGAAGAGAGAGAGAGAGAGAGAGAGGGAGAGAGAAAGGAAGAGAGAAAGAGAGAGGTATTTGTGAAGATTGTTCAACAAATCTATAGTTTGGAGAGATCCAGAGTTGGTGGGAGACAAGTTACACCGATCTATCTGCGGGTCAGGCGGGTGTACAGACTAAAGGAGCGACAACATATTAAGGAGTACCCATAGTTACCCACAAATCCCCTCATAAAATCCCGTTTTTGAAGACGACGACGACACAGACACGACGAGACAAACATGAACATGAACACACACATCGGCAAAACTTTATATAATCGATTTATATATATATATATATATATATATATAAATTTTAGGTCTAGTATATACTTAATTATATATATACACAAACATATATATATATATAAATATATATATCATATATCTGTAGACATATACATATACATATATGTATATATATATGGCGTATATAGATATTGTATTTAAGCATTTGTAGGTATTAAACAAATTGTATTTGTAAATGAAAAACTATCTAAAAATGAGAATAATAAGAGAACACGCAGCTCTTTACTACTTGTAAGTCATTTTTGAAAGAAAACAAAAAAAAACAAATCTTGAAAAAAGCTAAAAACCAGCTTATTATTACCAATATTATGATTATTATTATTATTATTATTATTATTATTATTATTATTATTATTATTATGATTATGATTATTATGAGAATATGCTGAAAAAAATCGTGAAGCAATTGTGTATTGGGGGCAGCCAATCTGAAAAAGAAAGTAATGAATATATATTCCAACTCCAACCAACCAACCAACCAACCAATCAATCAATCAATCAATCAATCTATCAACCAATCAATCAACCAAACGAAAACCAACCAATCAAGTCAATCAATCAATCGATCAACCAAAACTCTCCATCAAATCAAATCTATAAAGAAAACAAACCGCAGCAATTGCATGATTGACAAACTAAAAAAAGATCAACCAATAAATCGATTATAAAAAATGCATCATTCACGCCCACAAACACACACTTACACACACATCATGATATAAACCTCATAAAATCAAAAAAATAGAAAGCAAAACAATAGAGGCAGCTCAGGATCATGTTTTTGATCACGATCACGATCACGATCACATGTACTCCTCCATGCTCATCTCATCTGGAAACTTTAACCAGTCCTCCCATCTATATCCATGGAATCAGTTTTATCTTAAAAAAAAAAACCCCTTAGGTTACATTCTGTGCCAATTCCATATTGTTTCTAGTCCAATCTCCCGTTATTTCACCCATTGATCACTCACACCAAAACCTTTTCCATCGGTCCTGATTTTTTTTTTTTACTGTATTTTTTCTCCCTTTGAGATAAGCTACACAACCCACACACACACACACAACCACACACACAATAACCTCACAGAATTATGTGTAAAATATAATAATAATAATGAAAATGAATCAATGAACAATAACCCCCAAAATAATAATATGAAAATAAAAAAAAACCGAATGAACCAAATGCAAGCAAAATTAACAGATATATATATTTATATATATATATATATATATCTCCAAATATGTATATATGTCTAAAAAGTATATAGAAAACGCCAATATGCAAAATATATATTTGAAAATTCTCGATACACTTGCAGACAATGTGTAAAAACCAAGAAAGTATGAAAAGCTTCGAAAAAAAAACAAAACAAAACAGAATCGAAAAAGAAAAGAAATGAGAGAAAAATAAGAAAGAAAGAAATCAAACACCAAAACCACAAAAGCGTAACTAAAAAAGAAGTAACTACGTAAGGATCGAATACGTAAGGAGAAAGAGAGTATACGTAAAGAGAGAGAGAATGAGAGAGAGAGAGAGTAAACGTAAGGAGAAAGCAACTAAACGTAAGGGGATATAGAGAGTAAACGCAATAAAGTGTGGCAAAGACGGAAGAAGCGAGAGAGAGAGAGAGAGAGAGACAGAAACGGCGACAGAGAGAGAGAGAACAATCAAGGGGATAGATAACAGGGGGCCTAATCATTAACACCGATATTAAGACTTTGTTATTTATTGTTTGCACATGTTTTATAACATAACCTCAACCAATCCCTGCTGAAACTGAAACACAGGACAATTCGCGAACTCTTGTTTCGCCTCCGTCATATTTCTATCCTTTTCCCACACACTCACACAAACACTTATATATATCGTTTAAATTGTTGTTGTCATTTAGTTTATGTGAAATACAAGAGAAAATACAAAAGAAATGCTTCCAACTAACTTCCAAGACCTAACAGGACTCTAAACTGATATCCTTCCGCCGATTAGCTAGGAGAAAGAATGGATAGAAGAAAGAGAAGATGGATAGAAGAAAGGGAGATAGAAGAATCTGAGGATCGAACGGAACAGTCAATAGAAATAATCGGGTTTCCATCACTCTTCAACTCTCTTCCTCTCCCATCTCCTATGTGGGGCTCTCTCTCACACTCTCTCCCTCTCTCTCTCTCGCTCTCTCTCTCTTCTGCAGTCTGTCTTTGTCCTTGTTTTCGTCTCTGTCTGTTAGTAGTCACGTCATAATAACGGTAAACGAGAGAAGCGTAATGGAACGTATCGGAATGTTGTGGAAAGAGCTCTCTCCAAGTTTACGTAACACGTAGAGCCTCTATGGCCTATATCCAAACTCCAACTAGTTCTACATACAAAGCTATACAGTAGGGTGTACATATTTACATAGACGTATCCAGCAGCTATACATTGATCAAAATCAGAGAGAGGTATATAAATAAAAAGAAAAAAAAAAAATAAAAAAAGAAAAAAACAGAAAACGAATAATTAAATGTAATTTGAAAGCATTTTATTATTTATTTTTCGGCTGTCGGCTTTCCCCTTTACACATTGTTTGCACGTTTTTTTTTCAAAATATAATAAAAAAGAAAAAAAAATATATTATATATATATATATATACAAAAATATACAAAAAAAAAGAAGAAAGAAAACAAAAAGAAATGCATAGAAGAGGAGGAGGATTGATTAATGATGAACGATGATAATGCAATGAAAATAAATAAGAAATTAATGCATAAAATCAATTTAAATATAAATTTTTACTATTTAATTAAATCAAATGAAAACGCAAGGAGGAAAAAGAAACGAAGCGAACGAATAACCAACAAGAGCAACAAACTGATAATAAACCGCGACAAAAGAGAGAAACAGCCACACACACACACAATGTAATCAATATTACTTTAAAAAAATTACAAGTTGAAGAGAAATCCAAGAGAAAGAGAGCTAGTAGAAAGAGAAAGAGAGCATAGTGTTGCGAGCAGGCAGAAGAATTCGAGCAATTCTACATTTAGGTTTTACTTGAGGACAACTTGTGCGAGTTCATTAATTTCTTTAATTTTGTATAATTTTTTAAAATTATCAACAGAGTAGCTCTTGTATATTTTCCTTGCTTCCTCGATCAGTCAGCCTTCGGTTTAATTCCAATTCCAACTCGAAATCTATATCGAACCCCCTTCTCCCCCCATTGCATTGAGAGATTGTTTTGTTGTAAGCTTAATACTTGTGTTTATTTTTTTTTTAGCCTGTAGTTAAGGACTAGCGAAGAAAATGGCAGTAAACACGCTCAAAAAAAAAAAACAAGTCTTGTAAGAAGAATTTCGTAAAGAACGTTGTGAAGAAAAAAAACACACATAAAAACAAAGAGAAAAAAAAACATTAAAATCAAAACAAAAATAAAACAAAAAGTTCATTTTTGGTTTCAATTTTAGTATATATATTTATATATATATATAAGATAAAGGAAAAGTATGGGGGGAGGCAAGCCGATATATAATAAAATATAAAATAAAATAAAATAAACGCAGAAATAAATAGTGAAAATCTTAGGGAAAGGAAGAAGAAAGGAAGACACACACAGACGAGACATAACAGGAACACAACAAACACAAACACACATTTAGCATTATAAAAACTCACACACAAAAGCATACATTTAAATATTTATAGTAAAAACGAAAAGAAAAACACAAACAATAATAATATTTATTATTACAAAATGGCAACAACTAAAAACTAAACTAAAAAGAACGAAATGAATTCAACAACAAACAAACAAAAAAGAAAAAAAAACACGAAAAATGAGAAGAAATATGAAAAGAAAATGTTTATTAAAAAAGTAACAAAAAAAAAACAAACGTGTGTTTCCTCATTACCTCGGCCCACCGAAAAAAAGCCCATTTCTATTCACAGGAAAAATACATTATATTGAATGAAACAAATAATTAATCAAGTGAAAAAATTAATTTAACAAAACGATAACAAATATCGATTGGAGCTTGGTTTGGTTGCGATCCCGATTAAATCGATAATATCGATTATCCATTTTGGCGCCTTCTTAGCTGGTGTGGAGTGGGACAGGACGAGCTTTTCGGGGGTCTTGCTGTTCCTTTTTCGCCCCCCGTTCTCCAGAAATCACAAATTCAAATAAATAGATACAAAGAGAGTAAGAAAAAAGAGAGAAAGGCAGATAGGAAGAAAGGAAGAGCTGCGATAACCCGATAATCGTTATCCCGTCACCAACCCATCACGAACACAATTGCTTCATCGAAAAACTCGGCATATGAAGAGGTATTTTAAAGACACCTATATAATCTGTAAACATATCTGTACATCATGTATTATTTGTATGCTATATTTGTACATTATAGTCATTTTCACAGCACACGGATGAATTCAATTTAGTGACTTCGGATTGCCGAAGTTAATATACCCTTGCAGTTTGTAATTGAATTATAGGATCGTACCGAAAATCCATCATAACTAAACTTAAAATATTCGTATTGAATTGATATTTATCAATATTTATTAATATTTTTATATGAGAATTTTGTCAAATCAAAGTCTAAAATTCGCATAACTCAGCAAAAAAAGCATTAATTTCAATTCGGAAAGCTTCTCAATGTTAGTTTTCATTAGGTTAACAAATCTGCATACTAATTTTAATATTTAAAAAAATTCGAATTTTTGTCGAATTTTGAAAATTTTAATGATGTAACCCCTTTCCTTTTTTTCAAAAAATTGAAAAATTTCGAAAAAATAAATTTTTGCCGGAGATGGCTAGATCGATTCAGTTTTTGATGCTGATCAAGAATATATATGATTTATAGGGTCGGAAACGACTCCTTCACATCATTTCAAGCTAAAAACTAAAATTATAATACCATTTTTTAAGTCGATATTTATCGATATTTTTATGACATTTTTTCCGAAAAATCAAAGTTTAAAAAACTCATAACTCAGCCATAAAAGCATTATTTTCAATTCGGAAAGCTTTCCAATGTTAGTTTTTGTTATATTGATAAATCTGCATACTCAATATTAAATTTAAAAAAATTAAAATTTTTATCAATTTTTGACAATTTTAATGATGTAACCCCTTTCCTTTTTTTGAAAAAATTGAAAATTTTCAAAAATTTTTTTTTTGTACAAGAAATAGCTACATCGATTCGGCTGTTGATGCTGATCAAGAATATATATGATTTATGGGGTCGGAAATGGCTCCTTCACAGACTTATAAGCCTCTGACTAAAATTATTATACCATTTTTTGAGTCGATATTTATCTATATTTTTATTTAAGAAATGTTCTACTAATCGAACCTTAAAAACTCATAACTAAGCCAAAAATTCATTAATTTTAATTCGGAAAGCTTTCCTATGTTAGTTTTTAGTAGCTTAATAATTCTGCGTACTCAATTTAAAAATTTAAAAAATTAAATTTTTTTTTCCAATTTTTGAAAATTTTAATTTTATAAAATTTTCAAAAATTTGGAAAATTTTGAAAAAATTAAATTTTTATCAGATATAGCCAGATCGACTCGGCTGTTGATGCTGATCAAGAATATATATGGTTTATAGGGTCGGAAATGATTCCTTCACTACATTTTAAGCTTCTGACTAAAATTATAACACTCTGCAAGGGTACCAAATCGGATTTTTAAAAAATAATTGTAATTTAAAAAAAAAGGTACATAATATCTAAACTTGTAAATAATTTTCAAGAAATAATTTAACTTGTCATATAGGTTGAATCCATCCTGGTGCTTTCCCTGATGCTTTAGCTTTTCCCTGTTTTCCATTTACTTTTCTGCTCCCTTGATAACCTTGCTCATTTGTGTTTTCTTTTGTTTTATTTTTCTATCCTTTTTCCGCTGGATCAGGCGACGGTGACGAGCGACCGCCGCGCAAAAAAAAGTCGCGAGACTCGAATGGCAGCAATGTAAGTAACAATTGACTTTATAATCATTAAATCTAAATAGTAAACAAATTATTAATTTGGGGAGAACCGCAGACAAGCAGGCACCAATGGAATTTATGGCAATGGAATATGTAGTGATTTTTTTTATTATATTAAAATTTAAGAATCTTTGCCTGCAATGTACAAGCAAGGAGATTTAATCTCTCTGAGATTGATTTTCTTCATTTTATCGCTCTGAATATAATTTTTAATATCGATCCAGTAGCGATATATAATTTCTTCTCTAAATTAAAATTCCCAAGTGGAAAATCAGTTATTTATTGTACGTTTTATCTTCTCTTGATCTGAAATAAATATTTCCATTGCCAAGTCCAAGGGGAAAAACTAAGAACTGTATATATAAATCACATATTCACTGTGACTGCGTTTAATGTCGTGATATAACAACTTGAGTTAAATGTAAACATTTATTCATTGCCTTCTTTCTTTCCCTTTTGTTGCTCCCCTTTGTGTTGTGCCTATCCTTTGGCGGGATATATCAGGTAAATAATCCTAGTTTGACCACAGTCCTGGGCGGCGCCGGAGCAGGAGGCAGCAGCGTGCCGAGCGGCGGTCTCACGCCGATCTCGCTGATGAACCTGGAGCATGTCCTGAACGCCAATACACCCACATCACACACGTGTAAGTACTGCCCTGGGGTTTCCCAAGCTTCTTGGGGGATTTCCAGTAAGAATTCCATTGTAACTAACTGAATCCTTATTCTTCCTTGCTCCCCTGCTCCTGGCTCCTTCCCCATGTCCAGCCTACATGTTTGGCAATGCCAATCCGCTGATGGCGGCCGCCATGCTCAACAATAACAATAAGACGACGCTGCCCGGCAGCAATTTCGGCGGTGCCGGCGGCGGCGGCAACATGCTGCATGGTGCTGTCCCAGTGCCCGTTGGTCCTGGTTCCACTGGTGCTGCTGCAGCGAAGAACGGCGCAGCCAACGAAGACCTGGGCAAGGTGCCGCCAGTGTCCGTTAATCTGGCCGCGCAGCACGGCTATCCCGGCAGCAGTAGTGCCGGGCCAGGAGGAGTCCAGGCCGCCGGCGGTGGCGGTGGCGGTGGCATACGGATAGCTAGCAATCTGCACAAGCCACCTGGCGGCATTGGCGGTGATCTGGGCGAGCATCACACGGCACTGGCGGCTGCCCTGTTGTCCAGCAATCAGAACAATGGGGGTCAGAACACGAACACCAATCATCCGGTGGGCGTCCATGGGGATGTCATGGCCAATGCCTCGCTGTCTGCGGGCCTCAAGCAGATACCACAGTTCGATGATCCCGTGGAGCAGTCCCTGGCCTCGCTCGAGTTCAGTGCCGGCTCCACGGGCAAGTCGTCAGCGCTAACGGATAACTTTTTGATGCAGCAGGACGGGGGCCAGCAGCAGCAGCAGCAACAGCAGCAGCAGCAACAGGCCTTTGCCCACTTGGACTATGTGAATGAGCTGATCAAGGGATCCACGGATGCTGTGAGCGGCATGAATGGCAATCATCCGCTTAACTTTGTACTGGACATGGCGGCAGCCACGGCCAACCTGCAGAAGCATCCCCAGCAGCAGCAGCAGCAGCAGCAACAACAGCAGCAACAGCAGCAGCAGCAGCAGCAACAACAGCAGCAGGCGCACAACAACGGTTTCAATGTGGCCGACTTTGGCATGCCCGGTTTTGATAGTCTCAATATGACAGCCGCCTCAGCATTCCTAGACCTAGAGCACACGCTGCAGCAACATCAACAGCAACACCAGCAGCAACAGCAACATCAGCAGCAGCAGCAGCAACACCACCAGCAGCAGCAGCAGCAACACCACCAGCAACATCAGCAACAACAGCAGCTCACGCAACAGCAACTGCAGCAGCAGCAACAGCAGCAGCATCTCCAGCAACAGCAGCAGCAACATCTCCAGCAACAGCAACAGCTGCAGCAGCAGGTGGCCAACAAGATGCTGATCATACCTAAGCCCATTGAGTCGATGATGCCCAGTCCGCCCGACAAGCAGCAGCAGCAGCAGCAACATCTCCAGCAGCAGCAACATCTCCAGCAGCAGCAGCAGCAACAGCACCAAAAGGGAATACTGCCGCAACAGGCGCAGCTGGACATGATGCTGGCAGCGGCGGCGGCGGCCAACTTCCAAGGCAAGCAGGTGCAGGCCTTCAAGGCCGCCGAACAGAACCTAAAGAACGCGAGCTCCTGGTCCTCTCTGGCCTCGGCCAGCTCTCCATCGTCGCACACATCCAGCAGCTCGAGCAGCAGCAAGCCCAAGCCGGCCATGGACTCGTTCCAGCAGTTCCGCAACAAAGCCAAAGAACGCGATCGCCTCAAGCTGCTGGAGGCGGCCGAGAAGGAGAAGAAGCACCAGAAGGAGGCCGCCGAAAAGGAGCAGCAGCAGCAGCAGCGCAAGCATCACAAGTCCTCCTCATCATCGTCCTCCTCCTCCTCGACAGCAGCATCGCAAGCAGCCGCAGCAGCAGCAGCGGCGGCAGCGGCAGCAGCAGCCGTTGCCGCCTCTTCGGCCGCCTCCACGCAGGCAGCGGCCGTGGCAGCCTCGACGGCATCGGGTGTGGCAGTAACAGCCACGCCCTCGGTGGTCTCCAGTGCCTCGAATGCCTCCGGCGGCAGCAGTAGTGGTGGAGGAGCCGGCGGTGGCCAGGCCAGCGGCGAACGCGACCGGGAGAGGGGAGAACGTGAGCGGGAACGGGATCGAGACCGAGAACGTTCCGGCAGCGGTCAGTCCGGGAATGGCAACAACAGCAGCAACTCGGCGAATAGCAATGGACCCGGCAGCGCGGGCAGCGGGGGCAGTGGCGGCGGCGGCGGCGGCACCGGCGGCAACAGTGGTCCAGCCAGTACAGGTGGACCCAACAGTGGCGGCGGCGGTGGCGGCGGCGGCGGCAATGCCAACAGCAATAATGGGTCCGCTGCCGCACTGCTCAATGCCGGCAGCAATAGCAATAGTGGCGTTGGCAGCGGCGGCGCCGCAAGCAGTAACAGCAACAGCAGCGTGGGCGCCATGGTGGGCAGCGGCGGACCAGGATCCAATAGCCAGGGCAGCAGCGGTGGCGCCGGCGGAGGAGGAGGCACTGGCACTGGCGGCAGCAATGTGATGGGCAGCGGGGCCCTGGACTATGGCCAGCAGGTGGCGGTCCTCACCCAGGCGGCGGCACACGCCCAGGCGCAGCATGTGGCCGCCGCTGTGGCTGCCCAGGTCATACTGGCTGCCTCGCCCCTGGGCGCTATGGAGAGCGGAAGGTAAGTGAAAGCGGAGGCGGAGGAAGAAACTATGAAATACTAATTACAAAAAAATGTACATCCAATTGCAGGAAGAGCGTTCACGATGCTCAGCCGCAGATATCGCGGGTGGACGACATTAAGGCATCGCCGGGCGGCCAGGGTCAGAGTTCGCCGGCCCAGCAATCGCCGCAGGATCGGGCGGCCGCCAAGCGCGCCGAGCAGCGGCGGGCCGAGCAGGAGCGGCGCAGGCGCGAAGCGGTAAGTTTAACTTACACCTTTTCTCTAAGCTGCAAACCCTTAATTCTAAACTCTCTCTGCAGTTGGCTGGCCAAATCGATATGAACATGCAGAGCGATCTCATGGCTGCCTTTGAGGAGACACTGTAGGCCAAGGCCCGCAATGGCAACGGCAACACCCTCTCAGCCAGCGGCAGCACCAGCACCGGCGCCTCCACAGAGACCACGAGGCGACGAGGGCTAAGGCGACAGCAACGGACAACGTTGGACAACAGCAACAACAAAAGGAGAAGCTAAGGCATGGGCAGACTCCCAGAGTAAACAAAAGAAAACAAAAGCATCTATTTAAGAAGCGAGTTTCTAAGGCGTAACTAACCATACGTACATTTAGTGAGTATCTCTAATATATGCATTAAAACATATACGAAAGGAGAGAGGAGCGAGGAGCGAGGAGCAGCCAAGGAGGGAGCGTGAGGGAGCAGCAGCAGAAAATTTCCTTTTTGAAACAAACAACATTTTTTTAACTTACAATCATTATGATTGTGTATTTACAAACTATTAAGCTGATAATAACGATTAATGATTAAATATTAAGAACAAAGATGGTACGAGTACGGATGATAAGGATGGACATCGCTTGTGGTTCCAAAACAAACAACAACAAAAAAAAAGAAGTAAAAAAGCTTATGTTTAATATTATTATTCATGTGTATAGGCAAGTTTAGTTGATAAGTTTTTTTTTCCCCCCTTCATTGTATAAACACACCTATGCTTAGAGTTGTTAACTAATTTAAAAACACAAACAAAAAAACAAACAAAACGAAACTAAAGTCAAAAACAAAAACAAAAAAACTAAAAAAAAAAATAGAAGAAAACCCCAACAGAAGCGAGCAATCAATATATATTCTTTATTTCTTCTTTTTTAATATTCTGCAAAACTTGCAATTTTAATTATTGTTTTTTTTTTTACCCAGACACAAGAACTGTAATGTATAATTTATAATTTATAATACACACACACACACACACACACACACACACACACACACACACACACACACACACACACACACACACACACACACACAACACACGCACGCATGACTAGGCAGAGTTAGAGAGAAAGGATTAAGGAGAGGCTTCGGTAGGAAGCCGAGCTGGATTTATATATAAAGGCAACAAACGTAGCTCTTAAGTAGAAACGAAATTTTTTGTATGTAACGATGATGCAACCCCGTAAAAAAAGTATAAATAAAAACAAACAAAAAAGAAGGAACACCAAACAAACAAAGAGAGGAGCAAGAAAAAAAAGGATGTAATAAAAACGGAAGATAAAGCAAAAAAAAAAACGCAATTAATTTCTAATTTCTAACCTTCCTCCCAACAACAACAACAAATTGCAGTGACAATTCAGTAAGCTATATAGTGTGGGAGTCTCCAGTCCCAGTCCAGTCTGTCTGTTGCATTGTCTTCCAAAGCCTCAGCCTCAGTCTCAGCCTCAGTCTCAGCCTCAGTGTCATTCTTCGGGTTGATCCAGCCTCAATCCATTCTCCAAGTGTGTGTGTCCCTTGTGTGTGTGTGTGTAAATATAGCCCCATTTGAGGGGTAAGGGTAGAGTATTGGGAATTATGCTAGCAACTATCTATGCGAAAGCTAACGACAGGATTCCAATCAATTCTTGTATATAGTAGAGTCTTCCCCGACAGATTCTCCCCACACAAGGCCCCCTCGCCCTCAGTTGTTAGATTGTCGCTGGCAAGGTTCGTTTCGTTTTGTGTAAATTAAATAGAGATCGATGAGTAGGAAGGAATTCTATATTATAACAAGATAAACCCTAAATATATAGAGTATATATAGTATATATACGAAAGAAGCATACATCAGAAAATACCACATATATATATATATACACAAGAAGAGATACCTTTTTTTTTCTATACTTAATTTTAGCATTTAATTCAGTGAGAGAGAAATGTACGAAAACAAAACAAACAAAAAAATAAACAAAATAAAACTTGAGAAAAACTAAATACAACATAAAAAACAAAAAAAAAAAAAAGATTTGAAAACAAAAAACAAAACGAAGTTTTTAATTCAGGAGATATAAAGAAAACCCTAACACACTATTACATAGAAATATAATATCGTAAATATTATATTTTATCGAGCGAGTTCGAGTCCAATTCTTGATCAAAGTGCCCAACTCTCGAGCAAAGGATGCGTTTGTTTTTGGCATTAATTAGCAATTAATTGTTGTACTTTTGTTGTACCTATAAAATATGAATAAAACAATGTATGACACAAATTTGTAGTGTCATAGTCCCGCCCGGGCGTTATGACACTCACCCAAGCAAGCTGCATGTAACATATAGCAAGGAACTCACTAAAAGAAACACTTTTTCTATAACAAAAACATATATAATACAATAAGTAAAATGATCCTTAGCCTTAAGCGCCTACCGCTAATAATAAACAAATAATAATTAATGAATATTGTTTATTAATTATTATTCATTGCAGGATCTGGGGTGTGGGGGAAGGGCAAACATTTTCGGGATCGCCTAACATTTACACACGACCTTAGCTGTAACTCTCTGCCCCCACGTAGCATTCTTAGCCTACAGATACAAACATATAAATATATATACACACACTTATATATATATACATATATAATATAATGTAAAGCACACTTTTTAGTAAGCCCATAATTAATAATGAAGGAGAAGGAAAGTAGCAGTTATGTAACATTAAACAAAAGAGCGTACGGAAACCAATTGAAAACATTAAAAACAAAATATATTTTAACTTTAATGCGTACACACACACAGACACTTAGTATTAATGTAACAAACAACAAAATTGAATAAAAAACTTGAAAAAAAATCTACAAAATAGAAAACAACAAAAAAAGTGAAGAAAAACAAAGAAAATTTGAAAAACAACAAAAAAAATAAACAAAAGTTCATAAAAAATAATCAAGTGTTGTGTTTTACATTTTGAAAATTGTTTGTTTAACTTTTTTTAATTTCTATTAATATGCATATATTTTTGGTTAACATTAACAGCCTAGTCGATCTAGCCAAAATGCCTTTTTGGCCAAGTTATGATATTTTTAAACTTTGGTTTTCTCAGAAAATATATATCTACATTTTTTAGATTTTTAAAATAATAATAATAATAATTAATAGTCAGTTTGTATTATTCCAGTATCCCGGTTATAATTTTATCAAAATCGGACGAATATATCATATAGCTGCCATTGCAACAATCATTTAAAGCATGTTCATCTCGCTCTGTGTATTTCGGTGTATATCTGGAGATCTCTTTCTATCGCTCTCTTCCTAGCTCTAGAGATATCACATTCTCTGTTGCGCTCGCACTCACTTCCTCTGTTGCGCTCGCGCGCACGCGCTCTCACTTTTTCTGTTGCGCTCGCGCGCACGCGCTCTCACTCTTTCTGTCCTCTTTACTCGGAGAGTATAAATAGACGCACTCTTGCCGCACTGCCCTCAGTCGTTCACCAGCCTCCGGGCTGATAACATCAATAGTGATAGTGTAGTGATAGTGAGTGATAGTGAGTGATTACCCGTCGACCCCGGATCCGGATAAACAGGAAACCTAATGGAAGTCGTCAAGAATATAACTCTACGCTGGAAGGAATTAAGCCATGACGAAAAATGATGTCTTTTTGCGGTAAGTCTTAACCATGACAAATATATCATTTATTATAGATATTACATATATAGGTCTAGAATAATATAAGATAGCTAAGCTTTTGTTTTCCTATTTCCATGGACCCCATTACATAATTTTAAATTAAAGTGATATAGCAATTTCTGTTAAGAATATCGACAAATGTATACTCAAAGTTAATAGCCCAATTTAATTATAAATTACTGATGAAGATTGATTTTTTACGTAAAGTTTTGCTACATCATTAATACCCTTTCATGATATTAGAATTTCAGTCAGAAGCTTGAAACGCTGTGAAGGAATCATTTCCGACCCTATAAACCATATATATTCTTGATCAGCATTAACTGGCGGATCGATCTAGCTATGTTTGAAAAAAATTAATTTTTTTTCAAAATTTCCGAAATTTTCAAAATTTGATAAGGGGTTACATCATTAAAATTGTAAAAAATTGATAAAAATTTTAAATTTTATAAATTTTAAATTGAGTATGCAGATTTATTAACCTAACAAAAACTAACATAGAACAGGTTCCAGAATTGAAATTAATGATTTTTTGGCTAAGTTATGAGTTTTTTAAGCTTCGATTTACAGAAAAATTTGTTTATAAAAGTATACATAAATATGGACTGAAAACTGTTTAAAATTGTTACTATAATTTTAGTCAGAAGCTTGTAATTTTGCGAAGGAGTCATTTCCGACCCTATAAATCATATATATTCTTGATCAGCATTAACGGGCGGATCGATCTAGCTATGTCTGACAAAAATTTATTTTTTTCAAAATTTCCGAAATTTTATAAGGGGTTACATCATTAAAATTGTAAAAAATTGATAAAAATTTTGATTTTTTATAATTTTAAATTGAGTATGCAGATTTATTAACCTAACAAAAACTAGCATGGGAAAGCTTTCCGAACTAAAATTAATGCATTTTTGGATTAGTTATGATACTTTAAAAACTTATATTTACCAAAAAAATTAGCATATAAAAATATCAAAGTAATATAGCAAATTCCAAATTGAGAAATGGCTTAGTTATGATCGATTTCACATTTGAATTAATGATTCTATTAATGATTCTATGATTCTGCAAGAGTATACACAGTTCGGCCTCTCGAAGTTAGCTTCCCTTCTTTTTAATCTTATATTTTTCCTAAAAAAATTAAATTAAGTGAATTCTTGTTTATTTTTCATAAATCCCATGGAAAAACAAAAGATTGTGCAATATTTATCCGCTTTATATCTATATAAATAATATAAGTTATAGCAGCAAGAACTGGAGTTGCTCAAGGTCTCTTGATCTTGGTCGTCGACTCCTGGGTGGTGGTACCTGATCCAAGGGTTACCGCCTCCAGGTTGACTGCTGTGCTTTGCTCCTCTTCCTCCTTGAGGGCCTGGGTGCTGGGCCACAAGGGCTCCCTGGTGGTGGCCATGATTAGGGATGTCCTTCGGCTACTGGTGGTCAGCAGGGGTTCGGCTGTAGTAGTAATCCTACTTGGTAAATGGGTGGTTCCCCGTGTTGTTGGTCTTGTGGTGGTGCTGCTGCTGCTGGCATAGGCCTCTGTGACCCGACCCACTCCCGGCAGATAGAGCGACAGCGAGGAGTCTGTGATCTCGCCATAGTCCTGACCCACATCCGGTATGTTGTACACATTGTAGGCATCGACGGCCCGGGAAACGGAGACCATGGGATTGGCCAGGCCCGTCAGCTGCCGGAACTGCATGGGCGAGGGACTGGTGCTGGTCGACTTGGTGGGCATTGTCCTGGCCGTGGTGGTAATCCTTGGCGGCATGCTAAGCCAACGCTTGTTGTTGGGCGTTCTCGGTGATGTGGTGGTGGCAGGAGCAGGAGCAGGAGCAGGAGCAGGAGCAGGAGCAGGAGCAGGAGGAGATGGAGCTGGAGCAGTAGCAGTAGCAGTAGCAGGAGCAGGAGTGGCCATCAGGTAGTAGATCTTCTTGGGGGGACTACCCAGCTTCGGTATAGATTTCAAAGGCTTCTTTTTGTTCCGGCGCTGCTTCTTTTTGCGCAGACTTTTGGTGGGAGTCTGGCAAGGACCCAGGTGCAGGATACGCAGGACTAGAAGGTGTTTTATATTAAATATAAACCCTTAATTAATTGAATTTCTTAACAAAACAAACCCTGCTTCGTGTGACATTCGCGTCGCCGCATCTCGCACTCATTGCTAAAGGTTTGAGGCACTGCACCACCGATCTCGGCCAGCGCGCACACCGGCCGCTCCACTGGGGTACACTTCATGGTCTGGCAGCTGGGCAGGCAGCGCTCCATCTCCGTGGGCTCCAGCTCTGCCAAGGCGAGGATAAAGATATCAAGGACGAGAGAGATAGAGAGAGATTCTGTGGACTCACCTGTGCCGTATTGGAACAACATCTTCATGTTGTGCGCCTCCAGGCGGCAATCGTTCTCGAAATAGAAGGTATCGGTGCCATTGGTGGCACAGACGGGCACCCCACCGGCCTGGCACTGCGGCTGGTAGTCCACATATTGGATCTGCAGGTGCTCCGGATTGAGATTCAGGCCCGCACTCTGCTTGTCCTTGTCATCGGGATCATGGCCGAGGCCGGATTGGACCAGAATCTTGGCATACTGATTGCTGGTGTAGTGGGGATCACTGAAACGCCAATTGGCCAGCGGCGAGGACTTGCTAATAGCAGCTTCGCCGGATCCCAGCCTCTGCAGGATCACAAGCAGGGCCAGGAGGAGGACGGTAGTGACGGCTTGCTTCCGACTTGATTGCATCTTGACGGCTTTGTGCTGACCTCCATGGCAGTCTGCCATGGCTTTATAGTGGCTCTAGATGAGTCTTATCGCCGGCATTCGTTGGCTGCATTTTTCCACCTACACCGCCGGCATTATCTCAAGAAGCAGTAATAATGAATAATGAATAATTATATGGAAAGCAAGTGATAAGTTACAGGTGTGTGTGGTGGCGCTCATCTGGCCACCATTTATTGGTTTCTTATTCTTGTATCTGCAAGATACTACACCTCAGCCATCAGATACTGTTTGGCTATCTGGAAAGAGTACAGAAAAACACCTGTAAACGCCAGATTTTCATGTTCATACTTTCCACAATTTTCCTTGGACACATTTTCTGTATTAATATTTTATGTAAACGACAACTCTTACTAAATTTAAATATCAAAGTAGGTGCAAAAATTTGAAACCTAGTTGGCCCTGAACTTTGTGCTTTCACTCTTCTCTCATAATCTCTACAAACAATACCTTGTATTGTCGCGCAAACGAAATATCAATTTTCTGCTCTGTCAAGATTATATTTTTTTAATCTCAACAATATTCGTAAATTGATATTATTCCTTTTCCTTGCTTGCTCTAAATTCGTGGTTTCGTTTTGCCATTAATATGTTTCTGTTCGCATTGATGATTGGTAAGTACAACATAGAAGTTCAAGAGCTACAAGGTGCATAACGCCATATAGGATATTTTATTGGGCTGGCTTTAGGGCTCTACTGAAAGTTTAGTTTGTTACTTATTAAGCTCTTTGGAGTTTGCTTGCGTGTTATGCATCTTATTGCTTATAGGGCCTTCTTGCCTTTCCTTCGCTTTGACTTATAATTATTATTGTTCTAATTATATCTTCAGCCCCTCTCTTTTTAGTCGGAGTTGGCCTGTTCATCTCCATTTTGATCTTCAACCATAGCAAAGGGGCAGCTCAGGTAGCTATCAATCTCATCCCCCTTTAAACCAAGTGGCGCTTATCATTAATTACACTCTTATACTGTGACAATTAGGTGAAAGATGATAAGAAAGTGGAGACCGCTCGTCCCCCATTGCGACGCTCCCAGAGATTGATCGAGAAGCGTGCTCGGCAGGCTTTACAAAAGGATACGGAACTCACAAGATGTTAATGTTTATATATATATATATATATGCATTTTAAATTATATGTATATATACATATATATTAAAACACTAAACATTGATTAAAACATTATTTTATGAGCCAATTGAATTCACATGGAATGCAATGATGTGTTTTCCTAAAATAAACTAAGCAAGAAAGGAAACTAACTTTGAGAAGTCCAATTTTATTTAATCCTGCAGTTTGCAATCGAATTAAAGGATGCATCCAACGATCATAACTAAGCTTAACATGTTCCCATTCTTTCGAGTCGAGATTTTTAACAAATCAATGCTTAAAAAACTCATAACTAAGCCAAAAAGGCATTAATTTCAATTCGGAAAGCAGTTCTATGTTAGGTTTTATTAGGGTAAAAAATCTGCATACTCAATTTAAAATTTAAAAAGCATTTTTATCAAATTTTGACAATTTTAACGATGTAACCCCTTATAAAATTTCGGAAATTTTGAAAAAATTTAATTTTCATGGAACATAGCTAGATCGACTCGGCTGTTAATGCTGATCAAGAATATATATGGTTTATAGGGTTGGAAATGACTCCTTCACTTAGTTTTAGGCTTCCGACTAAAATTATAATACCAATTTTTGAGTCGGTATTTATAGATTTTTTATGAAGATTTTGTCTACAAATTAAAAGCTTAAAAATCTCATAACTAAGCTAAAAATGCATTAATTTCAATTCGGAAAGCTGTCATATCTTATTTTTTATTAGGTTGGCAAATCTGCATACGAAATTTAGATTTTTAAAAAATTAAAAATTTTGACGATTTTTTTTGACAATTTTAATGATGTAACCCCTTATAAAATTTCGGAAATTTTGAAAAAATTAAATTTTCATGGAACATAGCTAGATCGATCCGCCTGTTGATGCTGATCAAGAATATATATGGTTTATACGGTCGGAAATAGCTCCTTCACTGCTTTGTAAGCTTCTGACTAAAATTTAAACAGGTTTTTTGAGTCCATATTTATCTACATTTTATTTTGAAAAATTTTATAAAAATTTCTACAGTCGAAAATATTATTTATATATTATTATGCGTTTATAATATTGATTAATAACCTTTATTGAAACGGTCAGTTTTTTGGCAACAACTCTTTCAGGTTGTGAACTTCGCTGTAGCAATGTCAACAGCAGCGCTGTTAGCCAGTATACAATATAAGACTGTACAGAGAGTGAGCGAAAAACAAGAATTTCCTGCCTTTTTAAATTATTTTCAACAAGTTTCAAATTTGTAAATAATTATTATTACCGTTTATATTATCATTTAGTCTACCAATTTACAAAATGTATTTTAGATACATTATGACCTGAGAAAGTCTTATAAGTTGGTGAGAAACTTTGCTATATTTGTATCTCATAAGTATCGATAGCACACAGGCGCAAGCAGATACTCACGAAACGGCCGAGCTATCTAGATATCGATACGAATATATCCAAACATCTGAATCGCTAACACCGTGAACTAATTGTTATTTTTTTTCAACGCCAATCAGTAATATTAAGTAGTGCAGTGCGACAAAATTATTAGAAATCTCGTAACGCGGCCGTGGATATATAGCGCCGAGGATCAAACAGCAATCAAAGTTGATTTGTTTATTTCTGCAAGGGCTCAACGGCGGCCGAGTGTGTGTGTGTGTCTCAGTGTGTGTGTGCGAGTGTGTGTCAGTGTGTGTGAGTGCGAGTGTGTGTGCGTGCGCTTCATTCATTTTTATTCCAAAAGTGCCGCTCCGAATTAAACAAAATATATACACACGGCTCTCCCAAAACACCAACAACAGCGGCGGTGCATCCGAAGCACCCCCTACATCCCCCGCCCCGCCCCGCCCCGCCCCCCGCACATCTTCCTGCGGCGATAATAAACAACATTAAGGAGCGCATATTTTGTGTGGCTTGTCAAATGCAAAAGAGAAACACTACCGATACAGCGAAGTAAAAATCAATAATTAGAGCTCGTTCCCAAAAGCAAAAGCAAAAGCAAACGCAAAAAAAAAAAGGTATGCAGTAGCAAAAAGAACAAAAAACCATTGGCACAACCAAACACACACACTACACTCACAAACACACACACATACTAGAGTATGCATGTGCATACATGCGAAGCCGAAGTGTATGTATGTATTGTATCTTTGTATTTTGGGCATTAATGCAAATAAAAAGGGCGAAAGAGAATGCAGATACGCAGCAGGAGGAGGAGAAGGAGGAGAAGGAGGAGAAGGAGAAGGTGGAGAAGGAGAAGGAGAAGGGGGAGAATGAGGAGCAGTTGATAAATATTGCGATAATGAAAAGGAATAACTTTGACATGCGAGGGACACACTTTATTTACATTACATGACATCCCTTGCATGTAAACTGATGCTGGGCCAAGAAGGAAAAGCTATCGAAAATTCCACCTTTTGGTGCAGTTTTCCGGCCTGTGTTCGTGTGTGTGTGTGGAAAAGTGCGACGTAACCCATGGAAGAGGAAAAAGGTTTTCCCCCCCCCCCCACTTTGCATCGCTGCTGCATTGCAGTGAGTGGTGCTTTTCCGTTTCGCTTTCTTGGCAGCATACGCATGCATACTCTCTCTCCCCCTCTCTCTCTATATATTTCTTTCCTTCTCCCTCCTTGTAACCCACTCAATAGGGTCGTGCCCAGAGCACTCGTACACACACACACACCTACACACACACACACACACATATTTATCTTTGTCGAATGTGCAATTGCGGTAAATAAAAAACCGACTGAGATTTTTACATTTTCACAAAAGGTGTGAATTTGAGAATTTCCATACACACCGTTGTGTGTGTGTGTGTGTGTGTGTGTAATGTCTAATTACCTAATTTGTTCTGACAAAGTATCGGCCAACTATAGCTATATAGTACATGCCATGGGAATGCCATAATACCCGAGAGTGAGTGTATGAAAATCGATTAAATCATGTAACTAAAAACATGCAAGACAGCATACATAGGTACATGTGTATTTCCCTCTACATACGGTAGTATGTGTGGGAACATACAACAACGTTTGTTTGTTGTTGTTAAAAAAAAAACACACAAATCCAATACAAAAAAAAAATATAGTGTAGTACGATTTCGGCTAATAGGAGTGATGCCAAATCGAATAGTCAAGGCAGCTTTTTTCGAAACTATTCATTTTGCGTGTAAAATATACGTTTTTGTTTTGGTTTTTTGCCATTTTCACCAGTTCTTAACTGAAATTTATGGAAAATATGCTCTTGATTTTTGCATAATATCGTTATCGTTTATTATCGAACAAATCTAGACAAGAATATTCTTGCAGTTAGGCTTTCTCCCTTTTAAATAAGAAACTTTCTCGTATATTGTATATTGTATATTTAATTGATTAACAATTAGTAATTAGCAATTATTTTGTTGTTCTTGAAGCTGCTTACTTTTTTTTTTTGTTTTTAATTTTAAATCGGAGTTTTCGAGTTTACAATTAATACAAACAAAAATTGGTGTTTATCTCATCGACATAATTTCTAACCACAATCAAAAATTAGCACAACAGATTTGAGCAAAAGACATTATATAAAGTACATAAAAGTGAAATTCGATTCCAAAGTCATGTTAAACAGCGCAAATAACAATTCTCTCCAGCATGTAAGTAGACGAAAAACGTCATTAATTAGTCGATTTTCCTTGCCTTGTTTATATATATTTTTGCATGCTTGCATCTATGTGCATTTTCCACATTTTCCGCATTTTCCGCATACTTGCATTTCTTACCACTTCTATCGCATCATAGTGCACTGCATGTCTCTGCGTGTCTCTGCATGTCTCAGCATGTCAAGCTTGGGCGAAGGTTTAAAAAATGGGATTACTTGCTTAAGTGTTAATGTATTATATTTAAGATCACAGGTTTAATAGCTAAGCTTATCCTAGTAAAGGATATTTGTATGTATGTAGCAGCAAAAAGATTTAAGATTACTTTTTCTAACTAAGATCAAAAGGCTTTATTTTGCAAATATAAACTATTATTAAATTATAGATAATTTCGCTGTAAATAGAACACATCAGGAACTATATTATGCATTATATTTGTAAAAGAAACTGCAACTTTTCTATACTTTTTAAGCTTTTGCAAGTTTGATTTTTATGATTATTTCCCAATTTTGCGATTCTTCTGGATTATGCGTAGATTTAAACTCAAATTCTTGGGTACAGATAACTAATTAATCATTAATAATAATCTGTTAAATAGCCCTGCATTTTCTAGTTTGTATTTAATGCACAAATACCGAGAGCTGATCTTGATTATATTAAACTTTTCGAATTTGTGCCCTCACATGTCCGTCCGACACGAATGACACTCGAAACACAGGTGTGTTCTTATATAAAAATATGTTGCAATGAATTCGAAAATGCTAAAAAAAAAAAACGTAATAAAAACAAAGCAATTTTAAGAGGAAGTCTCGAGCCTAATAAGTTTTGATTTGCTTTAATGCAAATATCGATTAAAAATCAATTCACAATTCCCGCCTAACTTACCTTTTTTTATATATATTAAAAAAAGATTAATTTCCAGTAACATTTAACATTAGTCTTAATGTTGGCATGCCTAAATTTTAATTTTATTCTATGTTTTTTTGTAAATAAGTTATACTTTTCTTGCTATGTTGTTCGCACAGATATTTTGATGAAACTAATATCTTGGTATTTTTTGGAAATTTGCAAGAGCCGCACATATGCCAAGCTCATTCCATTTGGTCTAAAGTTGGGGCCCAAAAATATATTTTCTTCGGATAGAGATTTGAAAGTGTATACCCCCGAAGTATAGAATTTACGCATATATGTATACACACAGTTGTATTTATTTAAAAACGCTGTGTCGCTGATTACTGCAAAAATTTTGATACGCAAATGCGATTCATGCATCTCTGAGTTTGTGGTGCTGCAGCAGCTGCAGCAATTACCGCTCCACCGGCATCCAAATTTTGATGTAATTTCGTTTCGACCTTTCATTAATTCTACAAATCTCCGATCTGTTCGTTCTTCTGTGTGCCTTTATCAGTGCCACAGCATCAGCTTTTCCTCGGAAAATTGCACCACACAGATGCCGCACACTGTCGCCATAATAATATAATAACAAATTAAAGCAATTTCCTTGCTTTCCCGACTATCAGGCTTTAAACCTGAGTTCAAACTATTAAATATCACTACATTTTATTACTTTATTTAAGCGTTTTTTTTTTTTAGACCCGTTTTGATTAGTTTTTCGAAAGGGAAAATCATATTCCTTCCCTTAAAAAAGGGGTATATAAATATCGAGTTAAATCTATTAAATATGACTAGATTTAATTACTTCATTTAAGGGGATTTTTTTTAGCCACGTTTTGATTAGTTTTTCGAAAGGGAAAATCATATTCCTTCCCTTAAAAAAGGGGTATATAAATATCGAGCTTCTTGAAATGCACAGGGCTAGTCGAGCAAATTATCTATACACGTACCAGCATGTGTGTTATACACATGTATCTCTCTTTATTTTTTTTTCTTTCTTTCTTCATAATTTCAGTTCCTTTTATAAAATTAGCCGCAGATTGCTTTTGTCGTTGTCAGTTAAATGTCAGTGCTTAGCCGGGAAACTCGAAAATCATCATCAGTCGTCGCTAAGTTGAACACGATATTCGATCGTCGGTCGTCGGTTCTAGTTGTATTTCGGATATAAGATGTATCCTGTGTACTATAAGCCAGGGCAGAGAGGGTGGCATAAATCCTTTAACTACCAACATAATCATCATCATCATCATCAAGCCATGCGTATAGCCAAGACTTCCATTTATTACCAACGACAGCAACATCAGTTTTCAAGCTATTCTAGCAAAAGGTCGCGATTTTTTTTCAAACATCGTTTAGTACGTCCCTCATATATGGCTTACAATGTAAGTAATATAAAGTAATGGTGATGGAAAATAACACAGTTAATGGAAAAGCAAAAGGATAAGCCCAAAGTGGGAGCTACAGATAGGATAGATAGGAGCTAGATAGATAGATAGGAGCTGAACAGATACAGATAGGTTTTACGTACAGGATATAACGATTATCTCTTACAGTTACAGTTATTTTAAGTTACGCTAAATTGTAAAATCGTCTTGTTATAACCGTCTATATAATATACATATAGTATCGATGTTGTTGTGCTGTAACCGTGACTAAAAACTAATATTGTGTGTGTGTATGTATGTAGTCATAATTGGCAGTAAATTAAGTTACTATTATTTTCCAAAAATATTAGTATTTTCGATATTTTTTGTATGCAAAAATCGAAGTTTTTGATATTTTTTTTATATGCAAATAATATATAAAATGTGTTCCTACATAATAATTCATTTTTGATATATTTTTTTGCATACAAAAATCGATTAAAATCAATATTTTCCCCCTTTAATAAATAAAAATGGAACTACAACCAATTAATTTCAAGATTTTCTAAACAATTGTTGTTTTTCCATTTGTAATAAATACCAAAACAAACAATTTATTGTAATTATTTTAGTATTAAAATATTGATTTTAAATCGATTAATATCGATGCTATTCCATATCAATTAAATTCCTACATACATGCACACACAAAAAAACAGGTCCTTAAATGGAAAGTTGTGAATGCTTTGTTGTTGTACTGTACATGTCCTTTGATTGTCTCCAAAAATCGACATCCTCGAAATGAATATTTATAACGAATTACTTAGCATTATTAATGATTTTTAATATATACAATATTCAATATAGCCGATAACAGCACCATCTGAAATCAACATGAATGGCTATAACCGAAAGTCGCCACAAAAACGGCGCTATGATATGCCAAAATATGCTGGTAAGTGTTAGTTATATATAGTTGTATATTTTATAGAGCTATAATACTGATTCTGATTCTATTTACAGTTCCGCCAAAAAAGAAAACAAGCAAGGAACGCATACCACAGCCGAAGAACACAGTAGCAATGCTAAATGAGTTAAGACATGGACTGATTTACAAATTGGAGTCACAGACTGGTCCGGTGCACGCACCCTTATTTACGATATCCGTTGAGGTGAGTTATTTGCATAGATAATATATCAAATATATAGAAAAGGATTTATAGAGAGAGTTACTAGGGGATCTCATTAAAAACGGCAGCGAAAGATTTACTCCCTCGCTTCCTCTTTCATGCTTTGCCTGCCATGAACTAGCATTTTCAGCTCTATCAAGTTATTAGGTTTAGTTTTTAATTAGAGTTATTTATGATATCCGTTGAGGTGAGTTATTTGCATAGATTTGATATAAATTTGAAAGGATTTATAGAGAGAGTTACTACAAGTTTGCTAGGGGATCCCATTAAAAACTGCATCGAAAAACTCGCTCTCTCGCTGCCTTTTTCATGCATTGCCTGCCATGAACTAGCAATTTCAGCTCTATCAAGCTATTAAGTATAGTTTTTTATTAGTTTCCGACAAAATACATAGATTTCCCAACAGGTTCTAGCTCTCAAAAAGCTACCATTGAGAAGTAGGTGACTTTTAATCGATATAAATAGTTTATGATTAACATATGTTTGTTACCTACATGCATTATGTATGGAAAATCCCTTGATATATTCAAAACTATTGCGTTTATGGCATCATTTTGGTATGCATATAAAATGTATATATTCCACGCGAGCTCATTGAAAATGACATATCAATAGATCGATAAGTAGAGGGTGGGGAGAGGCAATAAAAAAGTGCATGACAGCTAAACGTTAAGCAACTAGTACACTTTAGACAAAGCAAAATGCAATAAACAAAAAGGACAATCGTTTGGGTTGTTTTGATATTTGCATCTGCTTGGCGTGGGCCACAAATCGATCTGTGGAGACCCCAAAAATATTTATTATCCTTATGTTCCTGTACAGAATATTGTTAACTTATGCGATTCACACAGGTCGATGGACAGAAATATTTGGGCCAGGGACGCAGTAAAAAAGTAGCACGCATCGAGGCAGCTGCCACCGCACTGCGAAGCTTCATACAGTTCAAGGATGGGGCTGTCCTGTCGCCATTAAAGCCATCCGGCAACCTGGACTTTACCAGCGATGAGCATCTTGAAAATGGTATTGAAAACATGTCCAATTACAAATTGGTGGCACACATTGAGACGTTGTTGATGTTGACTGAAAAGTATCCAACCTTACCTCGCTTGAACAACCCACGTTGCGTCTACAAATGTTTTGCATGAGTCAGAGCAAGTATTAGTGAAATTTTTCGTTTTCCTTACTTTCCCTTATTTGTTTTCAATATATATTTTAATTTTATTATTTAATCATAATTTCTATACGGTATTTGAATGGAGTATATATTTATATATGAATGGCAATCTTTACATTTATTTCAAGAATTCCCATCTTTGTTGCTGTTAGATCAAAAAAGATTTATTTTAAATTAAATACATTTTTATATGTTAGGGAAAAAAGAGATATCTTTTAAAATTTAGCCAAAGCTCTTAATTTGTTAAAATTCAAATTTGCACAATTTTTATTCGATCAATTTATATCAAAGTTTGTGATATTTTCGATATGATATCAAGCAATATTTTATGTAGGACACTTTTCTTTCAATTTTAGTTTTTATCTTTAATTTAAACTTATTGCCATTTTTTCTATCCTTTTTTCATAATTTTTTCGATCGTTTTCCCACATATTTGCATACATATTAAATAATTAAATTAATTGCAGTTCTGAATGATTGCTAAAATACCAATTTATTAGGCATATTTTCGTTTCTAATTTATTCAAATATGTTCCATTACAGCTGGAAAAGCATTAATGTTTCCTTTAAATTTATTTACTTATTTCTATAAGTTTAATACATATATATAAATCTGAATTTATTTAATATAATCACAATAAAAAAACATTTAATTCTTTTCCAGCTCTCCGTTTAAAGTTAAAACAATTACCAAGTTTTTTTGTTAACAATTTGATTTGATTTTTTTTTTGTTATTATTGCTTTTTCTATTAATTAATAGGCAAAACAATAGTATGTTCTTTTTATTGGTCTGACAGTTATGCATATTTTTTTGTATATTTCCCCTCCTTGTTATCGTGTAATTTGTAAATAAGTGAATAAGTTTTGTCCATACAAAAATATATAACATTTCTGCTACCTATTATATTATATATAAATTTCTTTGAAAACATATCATTTCAACCGTGGTTAATAATCTTAAAAACATATTAATGATTTTTGGAATATCTATTTTTTAAAATCAATTCATTCGCAATTTGCATTATTTAATTAAACATGTTTTTCTTGCATTAATCTTTAAATAATAATAAATAATAATAATACTATATGGTTGGAGAGAACATAATTATATATGGTTAAGAGTCGCATCTCGGCAGTGACGGAACAATTAACCATTTTCATTAACTCTGCTTGTGTTCTTGGTAGATGTTAGCAAGAGTGCCATTGCCGTCGACGGCCAAAAGAAGGTTCCCGACAAGGGTCCGGTGATGCTGCTCTACGAGCTCTTCAATGATGTGAATTTCGAATGCAATAATATCGATGGTGCTCAGAATAATTGTCGTTTCAAGATGACGGTGACCATAAACGAAAAGAAATTCGATGGAACAGGTATGTGTACCAATTATAAACTTTAATAATAGAGAGTTTTCATTGGAGGTTGCTGGAGAAATCATATTTTAAATCGGTGTGATATAGTTGCCTCTTTCAAGGTTCCAATGAAACCTCTACTTAATAAACCCATTTTAATATCTTTTATTTTCCAAAAGGACCTTCGAAAAAACTGGCCAAGAATGCCGCTGCCAAGGCAGCCCTGGCCTCGTTATGCAACATCTCGTACAGTCCCATGGTTGTGCCGCAAAAGAATGTGCCACTGCCCATCGACGACAAGTCCTCGTCCATGGAGCTGCCACAGATCCATGCCGATACCATTGGACGTCTGGTCCTGGAGAAATTCATGGAGGTCATCAAGGGCCAGGAGGCATACTCGCGGCGAAAGGTATTAGCGGGCATTGTAATGACTGAAAACATGAATTTTTGTGACGCCAAAGTAAGTGCAATTAAATCACTCTTCATAATACTCTATATATTGTATTATTATTATACACTCTCCCCTAGGTTATCTCAGTTTCGACGGGCACCAAGTGCGTCAGCGGGGAGCATATGAGTGTGAATGGAGCTGTCTTAAATGATTCTCATGCCGAAATAGTCTCAAGACGTTGTCTTCTCAAGTACTTATATGCCCAGTTGGATCTCCAGTGCAATCAGGGTATAGTTATTTGTTGCTAACGCTAAGTTATGGCTAAGAACTAAGTATAGTAAATTATTTACATAGAGTAATTTAGATACATACATATTAGACCCTTGCTGAGTTATGAGTTTCTATGATTTTTGTATCATTTTTTACCCACAACAGGGGTACCAAGTACAATCTTATTTTGATTTATTTATTACTTCTAATATTTTTCCCTAAAACAAATCATTGATAATATGTAGTCTCGTCCGATTTAATAATCAAAATAATGAAATTTGTGGTTTTAAATGACAACTCTTAATTTTTATGGAGTCTTCTACTTTAAAGAAAACTACTATTTATATCTTTTACTATTTTTGAAAGATTTATTCAGTTATTTTTAGACATTTGACAGTCTTAATTATTAATCAAAATATCTTCTTAAATGGAACAGTATTTTTTGGCTGTCACAATTTAAGTTTTCCAACAAATAAGTGAATACTTGGGGTATATACTAGACGCGCTCGATATTTCTTGGGACATGTCATAAACTTAAATATATTAAAATCAATGAATTAAAAGCTAAAAATATCGATATTGAAATATATACCAAAAATGTTACTCGATTTGTCTCTTTCCGCAACGATAAATGATCAATATATCCATAATTATTATTTATTTATCAATTATCGGCTTTACGCTTTCGCCCCCCGCCCGTTCTGCTTTGTATTTGTATTTGCTTTGTGGTCGTACTTCTTTTCATATATACTTGTGTGTGTATGGGTGAAAAGAAATAATGCAAAAAACAAAAAAAAAAAAAAAAAACATAAATCTATATAATTTTACTTTAATTTAAAATTTGATTACTCTTATTCAATTTTCTCTTAAATTTAGCCACAGCATATCAGTCGATTTTCGTGAGGAATACTGATGGGCAATACCCTTATAAACTAAAATCCGGGGTACATTTCCATTTGTATATAAATACAGCACCTTGTGGGGATGCACGGATATTTAGTCCTCACGAAAACGACACAGGTGTTGATAAACATCCAAATAGGTTGGTACTACCGATATTTTATAAATACTTGCTACTTTATTATTACAACAACAACTACAACTACAACAACAACAACAACAACAACAAAATAATAACATCAACAACAATAGTTTTATATTATGTTAATTATTTACACTCTCGGTAATTTGTTAAAAAAAAAAAGTTTAGACAAATTAGAAACAACAAATTTATTTATACGTTTTTGGTAGGTTTCATTGTTATCGTATGCTTTTTATTATTATTATATATATATATATTTATACATATATATGTTTTTAAATATACATGTATCTATATATATGTATATTCATACATTGATGTATACATACAGTTGCGTGCCTATATAATTTGTAGGCAAAAATCGTCTGGCGTTACGCATCTTTTAACTTTTTGTTTTTATATTCCCAATATAATAAGAATTAAAATCTTATATATAGTCGTAATAATAAGCTTGTATCAGCTTTGGTAGAACTTGGTGCTGCTTGGCTTGTACATTGCAGGCAAAAGCATTATTTTTTTATATATATATTGGGACTTCCTTATACCCTTTAAAAATCTATATTTGAACATTTTATTTTGAATTCGGGAATGATATATAAACCGCCAGATCTGTAAGCAATATTATTCTTTTTTTCTTAACTTTAACAACTGACTTTTGCTTTTGCAAAGTATAGGCTGATCTACTGTATGTATAGAATTAAAGGTTTATAACAAACTTGAATATATTGAAAATCCTGAAATACATAATATTTGTTAACAAATGCATTTCTCAGGTTTTGAAATCAGTTTAAGTCTTGCTGTAAGCTGAAATTTTCAAGCAAAAATTGCATTATTTTTGTGACTTCTGTCTTAGAACTGGAAAAACATCGAAGTTAATCGATTTGAAGTCGATTTTCTATGGAAAACTTCGATACTTTTCCAGTATAACAATTTGAACACTGATCTGTATATGTAGTTAATAATTTGACAATATAGTAAGATGAGATTTAGATGTTATTATTTTTTTCAAAAACAATACACACTTTTCTGTAAACACTAGTCAAAAGTAAATAGATATCAAAGAGATATAAAACTGTTGCAATGACATTTAAATATTTCCCAACTGTTTCCCAGATGTCTGTCTGCATTATAATCATAATTAAAACATAGACTCCCAATTATAATGACTCTTAACAATACACAAATAATATATATATAAAGAAGTTGTACGAATTTCAGTCAAGTCAGGATTTATAAAATATATAGAACATCGTTTTCAGGACAACAACAGATTTAAATTTAATTTGAAAAATGAATAAGAAATTCTGTAATTGAAATTATAATATATATACCATATATATAATATATATTTCATTTAGGGGAGGAAGAGAACAAAAGAACCCAGTCCAGTTTAAAGGAAAGTTTTGTTTCTTCCCTCTTGGCATGTACCCAAAAAACTCTTCAATTTCGATCTGGCAAATAATTATGATATATATATCTCTCTCACGTCCATATATTTTCTTGCAAATGCCGCGATTTCCATGAACAAAAATTATCATCAAAATCGACAGAAAAGCCCGTGGCCAATTGCGCACCAAAATCGAATCCGGCGAGGGCACAATTCCCGTGAAAAGCAGCGATGGCATTCAGACCTGGGACGGGGTATTGCAGGTATTATAATTATATGACATATATGCCATATATAGCCAAGGAAATCCAACGGAATATTAATCTATATTAATCTTTGTCTCTATTTCTCCAGGGACAACGCCTGCTAACCATGTCCTGTTCGGATAAAATCGCTCGCTGGAACATTGTGGGCATACAAGGTTCCTTGCTGTCTTCCATTATTGAACCCGTATACCTGCATTCGATCGTCCTGGGCAGCCTGTTGCATCCGGAGCACATGTACCGCGCCGTCTGCGGTCGCATTGAGAAGTCAATTCAGGGTCTGCCGCCGCCGTATCACCTGAATAAGCCACGCCTGGCCCTGGTCACGTCGGCGGAGCCGAGGAATCAAGCCAAGGCTCCCAATTTTGGCATTAACTGGACCATCGGGGACACCGAACTGGAGGTGGTCAACTCCCTGACGGGTCGCACCATCGGTGGACAGGTGTCGCGCATCACGAAGCAGGCGTTCTTTGTTAAATATGGATTTCTAATGAAGAATCTGCCGGGTATTCCCATACGCAAGGTGACCACAGACTATGGTCAGACCAAGGCGAATGTCAAGGACTATCAGGTGCGTGTTTGTATGTTTTTTTTAATAAAAAATATAGATTATTTATATATATTATTCATGATTAATTTTTTTCTTTTTGCAGACGGCGAAACTAGAATTATTTTCGGCCTTCAAGCGTGAGGACCTTGGCAGCTGGCTGAAGAAACCAATCGAACAAGACGAGTTCGGGCTTGTCGAATGACTGCATTCAGCGATACTACTATATAATATTTATTATTATATAAAAAAAGACAAAAGTAACGGCAAGCAATTAATAGAGTTAGAAGACATAGATTTTAGGCAAAAGAACAATTCGTTTTCGCAGCAACAGCGAGATAAATGTAATAATATTAATTATTATAATAATCACCTGCCAACCTTGTATTCCCAACTACAACAACAACAACAAAAACAACAATGCAACAGTAACAACAACAACAAAAACAACAACAATAAGAACAAAAATATGAACAAGAACAACAGCAACAAGCACAAAGATGCTAATGCTCGATCCATAAAAAACGGCTCTAGAATATTTATAGAATAGAATGTAGTCTTTATGCTGGAACTGAGTAAAGGAGTATTATGGCGTTTTTTGTTGATATCAAAACGGATTCTTCCATATCCCAACCTTGCTTATCATTTCCCACGATTCGTTCTTTAAAATTCGTTAAAATTCGTTAAAGGAAATAAATAAAGATATATAATATATATATATATACGCCTTAGCTACACTGCTTAGACTTAACAAGAAAATAAATATGAAGGTGGGCTTTCATTAGATTTCTTCTGTTTGTGCCTATTTAACGAGAGATTAACGTGAAGGAGAGAATGTGGTAAAAGTGATTGTTACGAAAAAAAAAACAACTTTTGGACGTATGGATAAACTTTGCAGTAAAAAATCGAGATATAAACAATAACGATTTAAGCAATGTATGTTGTTAAGTAATGCTATTTGCAAAGATCATAAAGATAACAACAATAAAAGTAATATAAATAATAACAACTAATAACATTACCTTACAAAGTCACGCTTTATAATAATAAAACCCAAAAGTAGACTCTAGGGTGAATCTGCATACGTACTTTCCACTTTCTTCAAAATCATATAAACATATATATATATATAGAAATATATACAACCTAGGCTTTCCAAACCATTTTCAAGGTATTTGATCAATTAATGATTATGTAGATTTCTTTACGATATGTAGAAGGCAACCAAAATAGATTAGTTACAGTCCGAAGCTTGTAGCATCATCTTTATCTAATATCTAACAATCCTTTTTGCGTAAATTAGATGCATCATCCTAGTTTTTGTCTCGGAATCGATAGAACTCGATATACCACATAGAACCTTTCCTGCTTAATTTTAAAACCTAGGTATGATAGAAAAGATCAATATATCTAAATATTATTTCACTTGAAAGTCGATATGTTAATACGTTAACATTGAGATAATATTTTGGAACAATAACCAGAAGTGAACATTAGTTTTCACATTCGATATTTTAATATTTCAAAATTCGATATATCAAAGTTTACCACAATTTCGATATGAGAATGAAAGCGATACTTTTGTCGATATGTTGCATCAGACTTTAAGTACATCCCTAATGCAATCCTGAGATCTGAGAAATATATGCTGGATGCACCAGAGTAAACGAGATGACAAGATATCTAGAATGTATTTAACATTATAAAGGATTTGTGTAGGCTTTTTTTTAAGTGTTCATTAACTTACACACTGTAAGTGTTTCCCCTTCGAAGACTTGCCTTGAGTTCCATGTATTACTTATGTTTTTTTTCCAACAACCAACCCCCTTGCATTACTTGGTTTTTATATTTAAATAATAACGATGGAATGAAGAAACTAATAATGTGACGACATAAATGACTTGAGTAATACCGCATATGTAATGGATAAAGAAAAGTTGATCTTATATAAAATACTGTGATACTAAATTTTACTAGTACTTCCAGCATAGCTGCATTTTATCCATTCTTAAATATTCTATGTTATAGAAGAAGCAGCATCAGATAATAATCATACAAATAATAACCGTTATATAGGAAACAAAAAAAAAAAAAAAACGAACAACAAATTATTACAAGAAAACGGGAGAAATATTAAAACAATGCTTGTCTAAATTAGAATTTCAAATAAGAAGGAAGAATTTTACACAGAAATGGGGATAAAAGGGGGGTTTTCTCAAAGGCCTTTTGTTTTTATTTTTTTATTACAGAACAAACATCTTTTGAATATATATATATACACATATATATGGGAAAATATATAGAACCTGGGTTCGGCTAATTATTGTTCAATATTAATTAGATTTTACTCCTCTAAGACAATTAATTACTATTACAAAAAGGAGCCTCCTCTTTACCATTTAAATAAGTTAAAACGAAAAAGCTAGTCATTAAACGAGTTTACTTGTTTCTTGTTATATCAAATGGTTGAAATTCTTACAATTTTTTCAGTTGTTTAGCCTGATTATTTTCATAAAATAATAGCTAAAAAAAAAATACATAAAAATATAAACAGAATTTTAAAGCGAAGAAAGTACTTGCAAGAATAATATTTATATATATTTAAATAGTAAGCAGATACAAAAGATTGCTCAAGCTGCAAACACTTTTGGTAGTTATTTATTAATTTCCGGGACTTCCCAAACTGGCAGGACGAATAAGAACAAGATAAAAATATGGCAAAAAAAAAACCATTAACAAACACAGTGATAAGACGAGATTGTATTTCTTGCCGCAGAAATACAGCAAACACACACGTAGCTATATACTATATAATGACAATGTTTGAATTGGTCTGAAAATACACCCCAAAATACAGGCCAATGTTTATTCCATTTGTAAACCCATAAAAAACTACACACCAATAAGACAACAACAAAAAACTTGGGTTATCTCCGGTATTTATTAGAAATTGAGCATAAAAACAAAAATGCAAGAAATTAACAAAACAACACGAGCCACATCGAAGGTGAACACTTACTATTACTTACTATTTATTTTGTAGTTTCTAGAGTGTTATAAGACTATATCCAACTAAGCAGATAACGAAGACATAGTGCCGAGTTCATACTTGATACAATTATATATAGGAATCTGCTATTATTTCTCTACGAATTTCCCCAACACACAAACACACACACAGACACATCTTTTAAATCTTAGAGATACATAAATAGTAATCTTACTCCATTACTAAAACTTTTATTACGACTCTGAATAATGCGACGACACCAAGAACATATAATCTCCAGAATAAACAGAACAAGAATATATAAATTATTAATTAGGTTACACTTATACTTCGCTTAACCAAAAAGAAAAACGAAAAAAAGTCAAGAACAAACCAAAACGAATGAGCAATTTTAGTCAACAAAAACGCTATTCCAAACTGTAGTTTCTCTTTTTATTTATTTATTTATTTCTCTCATTATTATTTCGAATACTCAAGAAGCGCAATGAATAGACCTGCACTTGTTTCGACGATACAAAAGATACCTTTGACGTAATCATGTATGTGATTCCGAGTAATCGGCATAGAGGAAACATTTCGATTAGTATCCAGCATTGTCTCAAAGTAAATGAATTGTTGAAGTATTATCTTGTAGAATGCCGTAGCTTTCGATTACACATATAGAGCTTCTGTTTTTTGTCCTAATTAATTTATTGCTTTATAAAGGAATCGTACATACTAATAGCTCACCTCATTACCTACTAGTGCAGGTCTCTAGTCTCTACACACTCTACAAATGTGCACCTAGCCTTTCTTTAGTTAAAGCCAGAGCTCATCAGTCTCACTAAAAGTTCCAATTGACAAGAGAAAGAATAGTTTTCCGCTCTCTCCTGAGAGAGTAGTTTTCTCTTTGATTCTTTTCCACGCTTTGCCTGCAATTTACAAGCAAAGAGAGGGAGTGAGAAAGAGATTGAACTTCCCATACTTTCTCTCACAATTTTGGCTTATTTGAGACTGCTCTCACGTTTCCTCTTTCACGCTTTGCCTGCAATGTGCAACAGAGCATTCTCTGAACTGCACTTTGAGAGAAGGCTTCTCTCATAACAGAACCGAAGGAATATATGGGAGCTCTGGTTTAATCATAAAATCTTACCCAAATATATACTAATATACACACACCCAAACAACACACAAACTTATACGTAATACCTTGTTCTTGGTCAACCAACTAGTGCAAGTACATATAAACGAGATTAAAGCCGAACAAAAAAATAGCAAAGGACACACTCTGTTAACAACTTTGTTAACCCTTAACAACCAAATGAAAACCGCTAAGAGAATGTATCAATCACTTACAATTTTAATATAGATTTTACGATGGCTTTTGTTATAATTAAAAACGAACAGAAAAACAAAAACAAATTGTATTTTGCGATTTTATAATCGAATGTCAGCCAATAATAAATATAATCTCGAGGTCAGAGAGCCGAAATTTAAACCTTATAAACGTATGAATATTTACATAAAAATCGTTCGGTCTCCAAATACTGTAAATGACGATTTAATAAATTACCAAACAATATATATATACATATATATATATATAGAGTACACACAAACTGCGTGCTTATTGGTTTGTCACTCAATTTGTTTTTTATTGACGGTCGCAGGAGGGAAGACGCTTTTTTAAGTTTTATATCCTTGGGCGGAGAATTATAATATTTATTTGAAATATAAAAATATATATATATATATATTTTATTGATCAGCATAATCAGCCAAACTGATCCATGCCCGCCAGAGAAACAGATTTACCCACTTTTTGTATTTTATTCATCATTCAAATGTTAAAAAAAATTATTTGTTATTTATTTCTTATTTTTATAATATTGAAAAATTAATATACATAAAAATAACTAAGGAATGCTTATAATTTGTGATGTTATCTGACTTTATTAATAATAATTAATAGTTTGAATGGCAACTGATTCCTCTGAGAGTCCTTGGAGATTCCTTGAAGTATCTCCAACCTGAGCTCGTTCCTAGTCCCTTGCAGTTCTTATTGTAGCTCCAGGGAATCCTTACCAAGATGACCCCAAGTTATGCCTGCGACGTAAAAATGGAGATTAACTTTGGCAAGCAAAAGTTTTTTATATTATTAAAATTTAAAAATAAAAAACAACAATATATATATATTCTTTATATAGTCATATAATTTTTATAAAATTATAACTTGATTTTTAAATTGTACTCGCTGATTTTTAAATTATTTTTTATTATTCTAGAATTTTAATTTTTATTGTCTAAAAATCGAACAACTTTCTCATTTAGCTGCCTTAGATACGTTTGGGAAATTAATAGAAAATAATTATAATTACTTAGGTTCTTTTAAAATGATTAATAATTTATTTACTTTTATCTTAAACAATTATCTATTCATAAAACACACATTGGATCGCGTTTCCACTCCAATTCAAATTTTGGAGGGCATTCCAAGTGGCCAGCTGATCTCTCTCTATCGCCCCTCTCTCCTAGTCATGGCGCCACCGGGTGATCTATGTTTACTTACACTCTCATCTCGGGATGGGACCAGATCTCTTAATTAATTTTACTCCCTACATGAGAATTCTACCCCAAAAGCGCGAAATTCTACCCCAAAGGCAAGACATTCTACTCCAAAGGCGAGAATTCTACCCCATGTAACTCTGCTAAAGTGTAAAACGGCTATAAACAGGTGTAAGATGTAAATGCTAAATTCCAGGAGCACCTTGTTAACATAACGGACGAAAGAGAGTGAAAAAAGCGGACGAAAAACAGCGGGCAAAAAAGCACGCGGAAAAGATCACCGGTTAAAAAGCGGAAAACTGCCGCGGAAAAGCCTAGAACAAGTGTGAAAAGTGCGGAAAATCGTCGAGCTCCGACGGTGAAGTGTTAGTAAAGTGGGGGCAAGGCTGGAACAGCCCCAAAAACGGAGGAGCGAGGCCGCGGGACTGCGGCGGCAAAAGTGAAAAAATCAGCGGCAGGTGCGTGTTAGTGTTGGTGTGAGTGCGAGTGCACCCCCAAAGCCAAGCTGCGTGCATGCATGTATGTATGTATGTACATGTGCACACACATAGACGATCAGTGAGTTCTTTTCGGCAAGTGTTTTTTGTTGTTTTTTTTATGTGCAAGTGTGAAAGAGTAAATATGAAATGAAAAGTAAAAAGGGACAAGTAAAAGAGGCACTTTGTTGTTGCGTTCTAATGATCTGCCGCTGTAATGCCGGTGAGTGACGATTTTTTGCTTTTCCTTTGTCTTTGTTTTTCTTTGCCTTTATTTTTTGCTTGTTCTTGAATATTGATTGCCTGCCTTTACTTTTGTTTATTATTTGTTCTCGTTTTGAAAAGTGGAACCTAAATGCGAGAGAGAACTTTACGAATACGATCCACTCTCGTTGAATCCTCTCTTATTGGATAGTTGGGATGCTGTCTTTGTTTACCTTTTTCTTAGCTTACCTTTACCCCTTGCAGGGTGTAATATTTTTAGTCAGAAGCTTGAAACGCAGTGAAGGAGTCATTTCCGACCCTATAAACCATATATATTCTTGATCAGCATTAACTGGCGGATCAATCTAGCTATGTCCGGCAACAATTTAATTTTTTCAAAATTTCCCAAATTTTATAAGGGGTTACATCGTTAAAATTGTCAAAGAAAAAATTGACCAAATTTTTAATTTTTTTAATATGTAAATTTAGTATGCAGATTTATTAACCTAACAAAAACTAACCCAGAACAGCCTTCCGAATTAAAATCAATGCTTTTTTGGCTTAGTTATAAGTTTTTTAAGCTTCGATTTGTAGACAATTTTTGTACTAAAAATATATATAAATATCGCTAAAAAATTGTATTATAATTTAAGTTAGAAGCTTGAAACGCGGTGAAGGAGTCGTTTCCGACCCTATAAATAATATATATTCTTGATCAGCATCAAAAACAGAATCGATCTAGCCATCTCCGGCAAAAAAACAAAATTTTCAGAAATTTTCAATTTTTTGAAAAAAAGGAAAGGGGTTACATCATTAAAATTGTCAAAAATTGGCCAAAAATTGATTTTTTTTAAATATTAAATTTAGGGGTCATTTCCGACCCTATAAACCATATATATTCTTGATCAGCATCGACAGCCGAATCGATCTAGCCATCTACGGCAACAAAAAAATTTTTTCAAAAATTTTCCATTTTTTTACAAAAAAGGAAAGGGGTTACATCATTAAAATTTTCAAAAATTGGCCAAAAATTGAATTTTTTAAATAATAAATTTAGGAGTCATTTCCGACCCTATAAACCATATATATTCTTGATCAGCATCAAAAACTGAATCGATCTAGCCATCTCCGGCAAAAAAATAAAATTTTCAAAAATTTTCCATTTTTTGAAAAAAAGGAAAGAGGTTACATCATTAAAATTTTCAAAAATTGGCCAAAAATTGATTTTTTTTAAATATTAAATTTAGGAGTCATTTCCGACCCTATAAACCATATATATTCTTGATCAGCATCGACAGCCGAATCGATCTCGCCATCTACGGCAACAAAAAAATTTGTTCAAAAATTTTCCATTTTTTTAAAAAAAGGAAAGGGGTTACATCATTAAAATTTTCAAAAATTGGCCATAAATTGAATTTTTTAAATAATAAATTTAGGAGTCATTTCCGACCCTATAAACCATATATATTCTTGATCAGCATCAAAAACTGAATCGATCTAGCCATCTCCGGCAAAAAAATAAAATTTTCAAAAAATTTCCATTTTTTGAAAAAAAGGAAAGGGGTTACATCATTTAAATTTTCAAAAATTGGCCAAAAATGTAATTTTTTTTAATATTAAATATAGGAGTCATTTCCGACCGTATAAACCATATATATTCTTGATCAGCATCGACAGCCGAATCGATCTAGCTATCTACGGCAACAAAAAAATTTTTTCAAAAATTTTCCATTTTTTGACAAAAAAGGAAAGGGGTTACATCATTAAAATTTTCAAAAATTGGCCAAAAATTGAATTTTTTAAATAATAAATTTATGAGTCATTTCCGACCCTATAAACCATATATATTCTTGATCAGCATCAAAAACTGAATCGATCTAGCCATCTCCGGCAAAAAATAAAATTTTCAAAAATTTTCCATTTTTTGAAAAAAAGGAAAGGGGTTACATCATTAAAATTTTCAAAAATTGGCCAAAAATTGAATTTTTTAAATATTAAATTTAGGAGTCATTTCCGACCCTATAAACCATATATATTCTTGATCAGCATCGACAGCCGAATCGATCTAGCCATCTACGGCAACAAAAAAATTTTTTCAAAAATTTTCCATTTTTTGACAAAAAAGGAAAGGGGTTACATCATTAAAATTTTCAAAAATTGGCATAAAAAAGGATTTTTTTTAATATTAAATTTAGGGGTCATTTCCGACCGTATAAACCATATATATTCTTGATCAGCATCGACAGCCGAATCGATCTAGCCATCTACGGCAACAAAAAAATTTTTTCAAAAATTTTCCATTTTTTGACAAAAAAGGAAAGGGGTTACATCATTAAAATTTTCAAAAATTGGCCAAAAATTGAATTTTTTAAATAATAAATTTAGGAGTCATTTCCGACCCTATAAACCATATATATTCTTGATCAGCATCAAAAACTGAATCGATCTAGCCATCTCCGGCAAAAAAGTAAAATTTTCAAAAATTTTCCATTTTTTGAAAAAAAGGAAAGGGGTTACATCATTAAAATTTTCAAAAATTGGCCAAAAATTGAATTTTTTAAATATTAAATTTAGGAGTCATTTCCGACCCTATAAACCATATATATTCTTGATCAGCATCGACAGCCGAATCGATCTAGCCATCTACGGCAACAAAAAAATTTTTTCAAAAATTTTCCATTTTTTTAAAAAAAGGAAAGGGGTTACATCATTAAAATTTTCAAAAATTGGCATAAAAAAGGATTTTTTTTAAATATTAAATTTAGGGGTCATTTCCGACCCTATAAACCATATATATTCTTGATCAGCATCGACAGCCGAATCGATCTAGCCATCTACGGCAACAAAAAAATTTTTTCAAAAATTTTCCATTTTTTGACAAAAAAGGAAAGGGGTTACATCATTAAAATTTTCAAAAATTGGCATAAAAAAGGATTTTTTTTTAAATATTAAATTTAGGAGTCATTTCCGACCCTATAAACCAAAAATATATTCTAGATCAGCATCGACAGCCGAATCGATCTAGCCATCTACGGCAACAAAAAAATTTTTTCAAAAATTTTCCATTTTTTGACAAAAAAGGAAAGGGGTTACATCATTAAAATTGTCAAAAATTGGCAAAAAATTTAATTTTTTTTAATTTTAAATTTAGTATGCAGATTTGTTAACCTAATCAAAACTTGCATAGGAAATGTTTCCGAATTGAAATTAATGCTTTTTTGGCTTAGTTATGAGTTTTTTAAGTTTTGATTTGTCGAAAAAAATTGTCACATAATATTATTGATAAATATCGATTCAAAGACTGCGTATATTTAAAGTTTACTTTTGATGGTTTTTCTGTACGAATCAATTGCAAACTGCAAGGGTATATAAACTGCTTTCTTGTTTATATTTGTTGTGTTTCGAATTTCCCAAGTCCACCCAAATGTTCCGTGTTGTTTGTCCTCACAGCATGCAGGTTTCGTCGACAACGAACTTGTTTTAATTATAGACAGACCGCTGTTAACGAAACCCGACTTCAGTGAGGACTTTCTTAGACATTTATCCATGAAAATCACTGGAAAAATACTTGGGAAAATATTGTCCTTAGGAAGAGAAGCACACCGTTGACTGGGCTTGAATCAGTTAGTTGAAGAATGTGATGCTCTGCCGGTTGGTTTCCTTTCCTGTAAGATAATATTAATAAATGAATTAGAATTTTACTAGGGTTGTATAAAATTAAATATTTATTAAATAAGATACCAAGTTGGCCGTGAAGTGTTTAACCAGAACGTAGTCAACTTTGCCTCAATGTCAAATTATTCGATTTCAATATAATTCTGCATTGAGCTTGTCCAAAATTTGTAACAAAATTTTCTGGTACCTTGTTAACCGGGGTTACACTCTTTCTTCAGTTTTTAAGACCATCTGATCTTCAACCATGTGGATGTATCTGTAAGCTCGCAACTAAATAATTAATAAATAATATTTGTATTAGGTAAATGTTTAAATTTAGAGCAAATCGTGCATTTTTGAGTGGTGCCAGTGCTCAAAAAGGATTACGAGATACTGAGGACCATGGTATGGTTGTCTTACCATCGCCCACGGCGTATGACGTTGATGATGGGATTGATGATGGAATTGATGATGTTGCGGAGAGCGTTCACTTGGTCAATCCGTCAATGAATGAGCTGATGCAAGCCATTCACACTGCCAACCAGAGGCCGATAATTATAACCCAGCCTGGGATTCAGAATAACCTCCAGAGAGAAGGTAGCGGGTTTAGGGCCATTGAGGAGTCCCCGACCAATTCCCTGACATTTGTGAGCATGGTGGGAAATGTGGTAAGCAAGGGGGAGTAATTGGTTACTAGGTCTAGCTCTCAAATACTCATAAACACTCTAATAGCAAGATCGCGTCAATTACTATCCACACTTTGTGCGAGAAATCTGCTCGAATGCCATTGATCCAAATTATTTTCATCGAACTCTATCCTTTGACGACTTGGATTTCGTAGCTGGTGGTGGTGATAATGATGAAAATGATTATGGTGATGCTAATGCTAATGACGACGTTGATGACAACCCCCCCACCATGGTTACCGGAGAATCCCCCTCAGCCATTGAGTTTATGCTTTTGCGGGCCCTCTCCGCGGGTGCACTGATGACCATACCGGGTGATGGCAATTTGCCCCAGCCAATGGCTATTCTAAAGTTTCCCTCGCATCCTTGTACGCAATGCCGCCAGGCTGGCCAGGATCCGATGACCAGCCCAGGTCTGGTTCCCCATGATACTTGGGGTCCGGGCTATTGGATCACCTTGGCCCACATCGTGATGGCGATTGCCTGCCACCGTTGGGATCTATGAGGAGGCCTCCTACCCTTTTTCGTGTTCTTTGTTTTTTGTTGTGTTTTGTTTTGGGAAAGGGAAAGCAGATGATTTGTTATAAATCATTTCACCTATTCGACATATAAACTGTAATAAATGTGTTTGTTTATGCACTAAAAGAAACTGCAAGTTGGTGTTGGAACATGCGATTAAAAACTATAATACTATTGTTATTTCGATTATGATTCGGAGTACCAATGAAAAGAAGTTTGTAACCGGGTTTTTTGTTTCTCTTGTGATTTTGCTTTCACTTGGAGCAAACCTCTGGGAATCAGAGAGTAAAAGAGCAAAGCGCTCTCTCTCGTTCGCTACTGAGAGGAACTTGTAGCTGTTGCATCTGTCTCGCTTGAACATTGCAGGCAACGCCTGAGAAGGATCTTATAGAGATAGGAAAAAAGCTAAAGTGAGAGCAAAGAATACAGCAACATTAGGCGATTCTTAGGGGGTTTAATATATATTTAAGTAGAGACCGTGATCCTTAGTGAATTTTAAGATAAATTAAACTATGCCTGAATGATGACCCCGGCTAAGTTTTGAATATAAAATACATGGGGATTTATTTTTAAATAAAACGTTTCTTGGGTATTAAAGCTGATTCTCTCCATTGTTTTTTATAATTTTTCTAACATAATTAATTAGCACAATTGAGCAATGAAATCCCTTTAATCCTAAACAAGCAAATAAATTAAAGCGTAGAACTCCACTCTATAAATGCAAAAGCAAGCAACGTATTTATGTACATTTAATTTAAGCACACACATATATATGTATATATGCAGGTACAGGGACAGGTATATGGGAAGTGGGAGATATTGGTACTCAGCCGCAATAATAAAGTTTGCTGGCAGCCACTTTGGATCTAATGCACTCAGAGTGCCATAAAAGGGTGGCCCTGACCGGGTGCTACCGGTTGCCTTTGCCTTCTCTGACGGTAAAAAGTGTATAAATCGAATTATTGGACACAAAGTCAGCTACATCAGAATGTCGGCATGTTTTTTTTTTATTTTCGTACTTGTTATTGTTGTTGTTTTCAATACAATAACAATATATAATAGAATTTTCAGTGCGTAATTATATTAAAAGCATCAAAGGCGAACAGGCCTCAGCGTTCAACAAAAAAGTTAAGCATGTTTAATGTTACTTTTACTAGACCTGAGAGGGATTGTAGGGTAAAAATAAATAGTATTAATAAAAATATGAATTAATATTTTTAAAAACACAGGGTCTAACGTGGTTTCAAGGCTGTGTCTTATTTTTTAAAGCTTCAATTTTTGTTTTTTGGTGTTACGTGAAAGTTTGACATAATGTGTTGGAGCTGCCCACTTGTTACAATCAACTGACAGCTTGTTGTAATCGGTTGACAGATCGTTTAAGGTTGCCACCTAGTTAGACATCGGAAAATAGTAGCAATTTTTACTAGGTACCAGGCTAAAGTAAGATATTTATACTTATAAATTTAAATTTAAATTTTCCAGAAACTTGTCATATTTTCTCTTAAGATTGAGCTTGATTTAATTATGGGTTTTTCATAATAATAATATTTATATAAATATGTAATTATACTATTATTTATATTTGTTATAAAATACCCACAAAGGACACTGGACAGTAACTGTGGGTTGTGGGGTTTTGTCCAAGCTATACCTTCTATTCTCTGTACATATATGTCACCAGTAATTCTGACGTAACTGAAACTTTTAGGATGTGTGACAGGAAGACAGAGAGACAGGAAGACAGGAGTACAATGCATTATTCGACACACACACACACACAGGGACACACAGGGACACAGGGAGTGTGCACCGGCACTCCAAGGCGAATAAAACTACGCAAAGTTTATTCTGCTTCATTTGATAAAATGCGACTGGAGACTGCCCTTGCCAGGGTACAGGGAATAGCACCAATAGTCGGCAGTCAGTAGTCAGTAGTCAGTAGTCAGTAGTCAGTAGTCGGTCGTCGGTAGTCGTAACGGATGTGGAGGCGGATGTTGTGAAACCTCTTTGTTGCGGCAAACACTTACGCACACCAACAAGTGGAGCGGAAGTTGACAAACGTGTACCGTAACGTGTACACTGTCACACAGTCACAGTCACAACAAAAACAACAGTCACAGTTTGTGAGGGAGTGTGTGTACGAGTGTGTGTGTGTAACACGCACATTTCCGGTGTCTACCCTCCATCTATGTATTTCAAAATTTATCACTAGCTTTTGTTTCGAAACAGTCAGGGTGGCCTGACTGACGACTGACTGGCTTTCAATGTTGACAGTTCCTAAAATAAGTTCTGTTCTTTACACTTTCGTCGTCGAGTTTTTTTTAAACTGTTTCAAAAACTACTTAATATTTCTATAGGGTTTCAACTGACAACCATCGTTTACAAAGAACTTTGCCTATCGATCGGTTATCGGTGTTTATTGATTCGAAAACGAATTTTCCTAACACAAATAATGAAATATTTATTTTTTAAGATCTAAAACTATTCATTATTATACAAAATGTATAGTTTATATTTCTTTTAAGCTTTTCGCTTAGCGATCTTGTTGGAAATTAAAAAAATCCTGATATTTTAATCGATTTTAAATCGATTTTTCCATATAAGAATATCGAATTTAACCCGTTTTCTGAAACTCGTACATTATACAAATTAAAATTTATAGATGCTTTCTTAGCTTTAAAACTCGTACAATTTCATTTTTGATCATTTTTAAATCAATTTTTCTCTATTAAAACATTGAAAACATTGATAGATCATGTAAAACTCTTTTATGAGAACATTTTTGGGAAAATACAGTGAAACACCCTGAATCTGTATTATTTGTGTGTGTTCAAGTCCAAGTCCAAGCGCACTCCAAAGGCAATAGACCATGACCGTGGACAAAGTGGACAAAGATGTAGTTCGATGGCCGGATGGCGGCTGGCTGGGCAGTTTGTTTGACTGACTGACTGGCTGACTGACTGCTGGTTGGATAGTTGGTTCGCTGGTTGGTTGGTTGGTTGGCTGGCGACCGAACACGGTGTAATTGTGCTTCAATGGCAACGAGAACGAGCCCATAAAGGCCAAGAGCGGTGTGCCTGTGCCTCAGTGCTTGACCAACTATTTCGATTGTGCTCTGCCAAAGGGTATATCCCCTATTAGAGCAGATAAAGCTTCACCGAATATTTGTCACATTATTTTGTTAAAAAATAATCAGAGATAATCTAGCAGAGCATTGGATCTTAGCCTATTTAAAGATCCTATCCTTCGCACATTTATATGCAGCATCTTTAGACGACTCAATTTAGACTTTAAATCATAGAAATTGTAAATAAATCGAAAAACAAACAGAATATTCTAGCATAACTATAAAAATACATATAAACCTGACATATTGACCAAGAAATTCAATTTTAAAATCTAAGAGTTTGAGCTATATCTTTTTATGGTAAAAGAAAAAGCGAGATAGAGAGTGAGAGTCGGAGAGAGATGGCTTACAAATATAATAGCCCGGTTTCTAAAAGTAGGAGGTTTCTAAAAGTATTAAAATATATAAAATAAATAAAATATGTACATTAAAATAAATATATATAATAAATATCGGTTATGCCGAAGTTATTAGCTTAATAATTTTCAAAATTAATATTAATAATATTCAAAAACAATTATTTTTCAAACAAAGAATAAAAATATTAGTGTTCAGTAAACTGTTTTTTGTTTATTTTTCTTTCAAAATAATATATCAATACAAAAATAAAATAATGCTTAATTTTTGTCAATGTTTGCAATATTTGAATAAATAAATACATTTTTAATTAAACAAATAAATAAATCCATAAAAAATGACTAAACAAATTTAAAATAACACTAAATTGATAAATATATGCAGTAAATATAAAATACCGTCGGTTAGTAACCGCTTTTTAACACCCTAAACTCAGCGCTTGTCACCTGCGGCCACCTGTTAACATCCTTCTTGCCAACTTCAATTCGGCTGACTTTCCATCAAAAATGAAATCATATTTTCTTACTATGAATAACGCATATATTCCTGGCTATAAACATTAACAAACAGAACTCTATTTGTTGTAATTATAGTGGCAAATATTGAACTTACTCATAAACTTCCTTCTCTCTAAGGATTCCTGGTAGACTTCCTCCAGGTATAGGGAGTGTGTATGGTGTGTGTGCGTGTAATTTGTTGTTCCAAACAGCTGTGCGGTTTGAGTTTTCTTCTTGAAATATTTTTTTCGTTGGTTCTTAGGCACATATGCCTTTATTTTTTTGAAGGCAACACCAAGGCATATCACTTAGAAAAAAATACATATTTATTTTATTTTTAACACCGATTTTTGTTCACGTCGAGCGTTGTAAACAATTACTTTTTATTGTTGTTTATTATTTTTATTTATTTTTTGTTACTTTGAGAGAGAGAGCGTGTTGTTTTGGCATAAACTTCCGCCTCGAACGTCCCGGAATCGAATGAACCAACAACTGTTTCTCCGTTCATAATGAAAACTTTTTGCAGGGCCCAGAGCCATGGCTGCGATGCCTTTTCAACCCCCAATGCGCCACAAGGGCTTGTTGTGTACACACACATACACACACACACACACACCGGCAGTGGCAATATGTACACGCGTATATGTACACGTGTACGTGTGCCCGGGCCCGAATGGGTCCGGTAGGATGGGTTTTCCGACACGACGCGACACGAAACGACGCGACACGACACGACACGGCACGACACGAGGCAAGGCAAGGCAACGTAACGCATCCGCATCACAATGGCACTGCAATGCCGCAGCAGCAGCAACAGCAGCATCAGGCGGTCGTCGCTGTTGCCAGTGACACGAGCCGCGCCTCGTGCTCCGCCGCCAACTGGTGGGGCAACACCCCTGCCACACGGTCGCCCGAGCCACTTGGGGCATGACGACGACACGACGCCCGATGTCGATGTCGATGTGGATGTCGATGTCGGGAGTGCGCACCTTTGAACTGTTGCTGCTCCGCCTGTCAGAGCCACTGGCTCTGGACAGAGCCACAGTCGTCGGAGGCATAGTCAGAGCTCGTGCACGTAGACGTAGGAAAAGAGTATGGAAATTCATCATTTTCTTCCTTTTTTTTATTGTATATGTATATTTCTTTTTGCGTATTTTTGCGAGTGCAGCAGACAAGCCGTCTAATGGATGGAATAACGGTAACCGAGCGCCGCGTAGACGACATAAATCTTTTCTAGCTGTTGCTCTGCTTTTGCAACTCAATCGGTTGTGAATGGTATCTTGGTTGATTTTGGGAAAGGAAATGGGGTCTTTGAGTCGATTCAAAAACCGCCAAAATAAATTTAACATTAAGCAATTATAAAGGGATAATGAGATAATTAGAAGGGGGACAAATTGTAGAAATGTAGGAAAAAAAGAAGAAGGTTTTATTAATAATATTCAGGAATTCAAAACTATAAAAAAGAAAAATTCAACAATTTGTAGTATTGGAGTTGGCTTCACCATTTGTTGTTGTATTGTGGAAAACTCAACATTGTTGGTGAAAAATGTTGAAAATTTGTGAACATTTTGGCTTATAGTAATTATTGATAAAAAGTATCGAAATATATCGACTTTACCATGAGAATAATGAAGCAGACTCGATATAAAATATCGAAATAGGTATGGTACCCTAATTAATCATGTCTTTAATGGAAACTAACTAGGTAACCTTGTTAAGCCTTCAATTTGTGCCTATAAAACTCTGTCATAACAGGTTTAAATATTTTTCAAATTCAAATCTCTCTCGATAAATTCGATATACTCGATATACACACCTCTAGCCTTAACTGTCCAATATATATCCCAGCATGTTAGCAGAGAGTATGAGACCAAAAATCGGTGGCCAAGCCAAGCCAAGCCCACTTATCCCCAACGACATCACAATCGGTCGGTCGGTTGGCTGACTCGCCTACAAAAAAACAGAAAAAAAAATCAGAAAAAAAAATCAGAAAAAAAACATAGAAAAAATAAAAGCAAACACAAAAAAAAGTGAATCGAAATTGAGGCATTTTTACCTTTTTATTAGTACATACACACGGTCAGGCGAGTGGAATCAATGGACCCAGCCAGCCATCGGTGCACACATGACAATAAAAGCCATGTCCCTGGGTATAGGTGCCTCCAACCGGGCGGAGATAGTGGCAGTGGCAGTGACGGTGGCTGTGGCAGTGGCAGTGGCAGTGACAGTGGCTGTGAGGTGACTCCGACCTCGGCCACGGCCTCGGCTCGGCCGTGTTGGTAACAAAAATTTCAAAGCGCAGTCCAGGGTGGTGGCACGACGCGACGCGGTCAGTGAAATCGAAACAGAAGCACATTAAGCCACGGCTATAACTATAAAACAGAAAGAGCTTTGCATACATTCATTCCCCTGGACAAGCGGGGGGGCGGGCTTGATTTGCTGCTGCAGCCGGAAAATCGGAAAATAGGAAAATCACCAAATCGGGATGTAATACTGAATTTATTTCCCTGGAATACTGGCAAAAGACTGGCAGATAGATAACCTTAGATGAGGGTCACTTTATACCCATTTAAGCTTGAATTAAGTATTTATCTAGCGGATAGTGTTTGCTTTTTAGCTTAAGTGTCATAATGGAAAACTGATCTGGTTTAAAAATGGAAAAATAATAGATTTATTTACTTCGGGAAGCTTTAATTTATTCAAATTAAATTTAGGTATTTACTAATGTGAAATAGTTCAAGATTGGTTACGAAAATATCTGAAAGATATTATGCAGTGATCATAGACTTTTAATAACTGAGAACTTGCAACTTCATTTATCAAAATTAAGTCGATTTTTGGTTTTGATACACATATTCAGGTTGAAGTTAGGTATTTATTAGGGGGTTAATATTTATATTAAGTTATAAGTTTATCTAAAGTCCATCAAGCAGAAGTCAATTTTAGAACAGATAAAAGCAGTCTAAGTATCGATATTTAATCGATATTTTATACTAACCAGTTAATTTCTTTTATATTTGAACTGTTTTTAAAATAAATAAATGTTTTAGATACTTATCAGAGAAATTCCATTTAAAATTCACACTAATCAGTTTTTTTTTTAATATTTTTAAGTGGTATATATACACTTCCATTATCCTAAATTTATTAAAAGATACATTTTAATGGATTTTACTTAGCAAAGCTAAAGGTGCTTGCACTCGTAGATACCACTTAAAGGTGGACAAGCAGAGATTCCAATTAAATGCTGGTGGCATCTAATTAATTGATTATATTTTTATATGGCAAGGACGATTTTGCCGGTGGACCGCAGAATTAATTATGATTTGACTTTGGTGTAAGTTAAAGAAACATTTTGTGGTCGCTGCAGACTAACAAATGGCTGCTGCTGCGCTCCCAGGTCGCACTGCAGGTTGCGGCGACTGCTGAGGAGCCATCCCCATCCCCATCCCCAGTCCCATACCCATTTTCATCCCCATTCCCATCCCCATCGCCATCCCCATCCAGACATATTGTTGGCACATTGGACGTGGTTTTTAATTTGCCTTATCTCTGTGCTCTGGCTCCTTGGCTGTGGCTCACTTAATTTATACCTTACTCAGGAGGTCCAAGAAGGTCTCGGGCATTATATCAAGAAAATTATTTTCGTCAGGTTAATTGGAATTTCGCCCAGAGATATATATAAGGTCGGTAACAAAGCGCTCTGCGTGATTATGTGCTGTTTTTGCTTTTCAAAAGAAAATGGGCTATGCAACTCTGAGTTTATATACGATTTTCATAAGAAAAAACACTAATTATGATTTCATCTTTGCATAATAATACATTACCTTTCCAGGTATTAACATTTTAGTCAGAAGCTTGTAAAAAGTGAAGGAATGATTTCCGATCCTATAAACCATATATATTCTTGATCAGTATTAACAGCCGATTCGATCTAGCTATGTCCGACAAGAATTTAATTTTTTCAAAATTTTCGAAATTTTTTAAGTGGTTAAATCGTTAAAATTGTCAACAAAAAATTGTCAAAATTTTTAATTTTTTTAAGATGAAAAATTAGTACGCAGATTTATTAAGCTAACAAAAACTAACATAGAACAGCTTACCGAATTAAAATTAATGCTTTTTTGGCTAAGTTATGAGATTTTAAAGCTTTGATTTGTTGACAAATTAAAAAAAAAATATATAGATAAATATCGCTAAAAAATGGTATTATAATTTAAGTCAGAAGCTTCTAACGCAGTGAAGGAGTCCTTTTCGACCCTATAAATCATATATATTCTTGATCAGCATCGACAGCCGAATCGATCTAGCCATCTACGGCAACAAAAAAAATTTTTCAGAAATTTTCAATTTTTTGAAAAAAGGAAAGGGGTTACATCATTAAAATTTTCAAAAATTGGCAAAAAATTTAATTTTTTTAAATATTAAATTTAGGAGTCATTTCCGACCCTATAAACCATATATATTCTTGATCAGTATCGACAGACGAATCGATCTAGCTATCTACGGCAACAAAAATTTTTTTTTCAAAAATTTTCCATTTTTTGAAAAAAAGGAAAGGGGTTACATCATTAAAATTGTCAAAAATTGGCCAAAAATTTAATTTTTTTTAATAATAATTTTATGAGTCATTTCCGACCCTATAAACCATATATATTCTTGATCAGCATCGACAGCCGAATCGATCTAGCCATCTACGGAAACAAAAAAATTTTTTCAAAAATTTTCCATTTTTTGAAAAAAAGGAAAGGGGTTACATCATTAAAATTGTCAAAAATTGGCCAAAAATTGATTTTTTTTTAATATTAAATTTAGGAGTCATTTCCGACCCTATAAACCATATATATTCTTGATCAGCATCGACAGACGAATCGATCTAGCTATCTACGGCAACAAAAATTTTTTTTTCTAAAATTTTCCATTTTTTGAAAAAAAGGAAAGGGGTTACATCATTAAAATTGTCAAAAATTGGCCAAAAATTTAATTTTTTTTAATAATAATTTTATGAGTCATTTCCGACCCTATAAACCATATATATTCTTGATCAGCATCGACAGCCGAATCGATCTAGCCATCTACGGAAACAAAAAAATTTTTTTTAAATTTTTCCATTTTTTGAAAAAAAGAAAAGGGGTTACATCATTAAAATTGTCAAAAATTGGCCAAAAATTGATTTTTTTTTAATATTAAATTTAGTAGTCATTTCCGACCCTATAAACCATATATATTCTTGATCAGCATCGACAGCCGAATCGATCTAGCCATCTACGGCAACAAAAAAAAATTTTCAGATATTTTCAATTTTTTAAAAAAAAAGGAAAGGGGTTACATCATTAAAATTTTCAAAAATTGGCCGAAAATTGATTTTTTTTAAATATTAAATTTAGGAGTCATTTCCGACCCTATAAACCATATATATTCTTGATCAGCATCGACAGACGAATCGATCTAGCTATCTACGGCAACAAAAATTTTTTTTTCAAAAATTTTCCATTTTTTGAAAAAAAGGAAAGGGGTTACATCATTAAAATTGTCAAAAATTGGCCAAAAATTGATTTTTTTTTAATATTAAATTTAGGAGTCATTTCCGACCCTATAAACCATATATATTCTTGATCAGCATCGACAGACGAATCGATCTAGCTATCTACGGCAACAAAAATTTTTTTTTCAAAAATTTTCCATTTTTTGAAAAAAAGGAAAGGGGTTACATCATTAAAATTGTCAAAAATTGGCCAAAAATTGATTTTTTTAAATATTAAATTTAGGAGTCATTTCCGACCCTATAAACCATATATATTCTTGATCAGCATCGACAGACGAATCGATCTAGCTATCTACGGCAAAAAAAATTTTTTTTTTTTTAAATTTTCCATTTTTTGAAAAAAAGGAAAGGGGTTACATCATTAAAATTGTCAAAAATTGGCCAAAAATTTAATTTTTTTTAATAATAATTTTATGAGTCATTTCCGACCCTATAAACCATATATATTCTTGATCAGCATCGACAGCCGAATCGATCTAGCTATCTACGGCAACAAAAAAATTTTTTAAAAAATTTTCAATTTTTTGAAAAAAAGGAAAGGGGTTACATCATTAAAATTGTCAAAAATTGGCCAAAAATTTAATTTTTTTAAATATTAAATTTAGGAGTCATTTCCGACCCTATAAACCATATATATTCTTGATCAGCATCGACAGACGAATCGATCTAGCTATCTACGGCAACAAAAATTTTTTTTTCAAAAATTTTCCATTTTTTGAAAAAAAGGATAACCCCTGTCCTTCGACAGACGAATCGATCTAGCTATCTACGGCAACAAACATTTTTTTTTCAAAAATTTTCCATTTTTTGAAAAAAAGGAAAGGGGTTACATCATTAAAATTGTCAAAAATTGGCCAAAAATTTAATTTTTTTTAATAATAATTTTATGAGTCATTTCCGACCCTATAAACCATATATATTCTTGATCAGCATCGACAGCCGAATCGATCTAGCTATCTACGACAACAAAAAAATTTTTTAAAAAATTTTCAATTTTTTGAAAAAAAGGAAAGGGGTTACATCATTAAAATTTTCAAAAATTGGCCAAAAATTGAATTTTTTTAAATATTAAATTTAGGAGTCATTTCCGACCCTCTAAACCATATATATTCTTGATCAGCATCGACAGACGAATCGATCTAGCTATCTACGGCAACAAAAATTTTTTTTTCAAAAATTTTCCATTTTTTGAAAAAAAGGAAAGGGGTTACATCATTAAAATTGTCAAAAATTGGCAAAATTTTCAATTTTAAATGAAGTATGCAGATTTATTAACCTAATAAAAACTAACATAGGAAAGCTTTCCGAATTGAAATTAATGCGTTTTTGGTCAAGTTATGAGATTTTTAAACATTGATTTTTTGACAATGTTGCCATACAAAAATATCGATAAATATCGATTCAAAGTAAGCGAATATTTTAAGCTTATTTATGATCGATTCGCCAATTCGTTCCGTTATTTCAATAGCAAATTTCAAGGGTATACAAGCCTCGTTTTTCCAAAGTCAGTTTCCTTTCTGGTTTTTAATTGAATTTTATTATTTTTTCTTACCGATATTGAACTAGGCTGCTACCTAGGTCGAAAGAAGAGTGGTCAGCCCGTCTGGTAGATTGACTTTCGATCGTTGGCTGTCATTGAGCTTTCGCTTTTTAGAGTAAAACCTTTTCTCTTTCTCTTATCTTATCTTAAAACATAAAGAAGTCCCCGAAAAATCAACCTTTTGGCTCGCGGGGGAACCCCTTAAATGTAAGGCATCCGCTTGACTTCCTGCCAAAAGGCAAGCCTTTCCTCGGGTTAATTTCCTTGTAAGTACCGCGTTCAAATATAATTAAGGCAATGTATACGCGGCCTTTAACGGAGCCTGTTAATTTAGTGTATGTTGTGTGTAGTGTGTGTGTATCGTAAGTGTGTGTACTTGCATTAATACGTATACGTATAGCATATGGAGGGACGAGAGTCTCGGCAGTCGGCGGCAGGACGCCTTTTGCGTGTTGCGACAAAGGTGTTAACACCAACAAGTTGCCTTTGCTATGATGACAATAGAACAATTGGCCATGGGTGGCCATTGGCATTGTCGTGCCGGAGAGATTTTTCGCATATTTATACAGGTGTGCCCGGCAGATGATAACCGAAGGCGACCGCCGGGGCAGGTGAGACAGGAGGCAGGAGTCAGGAGGCAGGAGGCAGGAGGCAGCGAGGCGCGTCGCACAAGGCAATCAGTCTGTGTCAAAGCTGGGAGGGAGTGCACGAAGTGCCTTTGATATTGTTGACACAAGCAGGACAGCTACAGCAGGCAGGCTGGCCCCGGACGAAGGACGAAGGACGAAGGACCCTGCCACGACGATGGTTACAGTGATGCAACAATTTTCCAAAGGATTAAAGTTGTCGTACAGACGCATGATTGCGTGCAAAAAAAAAAAAAGAAAGCATCGAGAAGCAATAACGAGCGAACACAGGACTCTTCACGTCTCGTTCGAATCTCGTTCGTTACTTGGATGGCTCTGAGACGAGTTGATATACCAGGTGAATAATAGAGCAGAGAAGCAAGCCTGTGATCGCGCCTATTAGGCTCCTCCTGGTTTTCCCCGATTTTCTCTGATTTTCCCTGATTTTAAGTTCTGAAATCCGAAATCCGTGTCCGAGTCCGAGCTATTTGTTAATTTATTTACATACGAGGGGCGGGAGTTGGGCAAATGGGCTGCTCCCTTTGCCACTTCACGCGTTAAGTGCGCATTCATACACTTGAATACGTTTCGGGGCGCGTGTGTGTGTGGTCGGCATGCTGCTAAACAAAGGTGGTTGGGATGGGCCTTGTGCCTGCCCTGCCCTGCCCTGCCTTGGTGGTTAACGGATTGGAGTTATCCCTGCCGAGGACTATGCTAAATTAGTTCCAGTTTATCGCGTCGAGAACCTGTTTTGCATAAATTAAACATGTTTGGATTAACAGCATATCCTGGTGGATTGTTGAATAGCTGATCTACTTTTTTTTTAATTCCAGTGTGTTGGGAAGGGTAAAAATAATGTGTATTGTGGTTTTTATTAACCTATGATCTAAGTTCTCCTCTATTCATTTCAAAAAATCATCAAAAAATGTATATTTCGGTTTGATAAGTTCTCCAGAAAATTGAATTGAGAATATAAAAACTTGGTGGCAACCTTAAGCTATAGGGAATTGGAGCAAGTGGGCAGCCCCATCGGAAAATCTATCATAAATCAATAAAAAAAAGTTTAATTTCAATTTGAAAAGCTTTCTAGTGTTAGGTTTTAATAGGTTAATAAAGCTACATTTTCAGTTTACAAATGTATTAAGTATTTAAGATAAATAACTACAGTTAAGCCAATAATTTCGTTAGAGTAATAAGGATTATGTATCCTGGGGGGGGCATTAATCTGAATAATTGTATCTTCGCAGTGTGGCTGCCGCCACATTGCTGGTGTCAATAAAATGGGGGCAAAAGGACTTGAAGTTCCCCATCCTGCGGGGGAAGATTATACTGCGGCTGCTTATAATTTGGAAAGTGTTTTTGTACAATAAATTTGATTGGGGGCTCCCCGCTCCGGTTTCCCCGGCATGGCCTTATCTTTCACGCATATTAATAATGCTTCGTCATTAGACGACTCCACGCAGATGCAGACAGTGGCAACAATACCTGCAATGCCAGCGGGGGCAGAAGTACGCGGAACCGGAAGCGGGAGCCACAGCAACGGCAAAGGACATCCAGGAGAGGAGCAAGCAGTTGACGTTACAACTCAGCAAAAAGTAAAGGCAAACATGCGAAGGAGTTGGCTTGGCTTGGCTTGGCTTTGGCGTTGTTGGCAAACAACTGGAGCGAGCCAAGCTAAAAAGTCCACAACGAAAAGCGCTGAGAAGATTCCATTTTAACATCTCATTAACTTGAGCGGCGCAGACGTGCTGTTTGGGTGCCCACCGCCTGGCCCCCGGTAATGGGCTTGCAGATTGCTCGGATGCTGCTCGGGCTGGATGCTGCTGGGTCTGGGCACCGGTATAAAGTTGCAATAATTTAACAATTCCGCCCTCTTAATTGCCTGCCACATTTCATTTTAACGTGAGTCCGCGACGCGTTCGCCATAGCGAGGGCTAAGCTGCATATAAACACATATACATATCCGGCAGCTTAGCCCCGATTTTTAGCTGGAACACATGGCTTTAATTGGGCGGAGATTTTAGTGTTGGATAGGATAGGGTAAGATCCCAACTAAAGCAAATTCTTGTTCTTAGATAATTTTATTAGTATTATAAAAAAAAAGGAAGCGGAAATAAGCACCTCTCTCATTAGTCCTTTGACAGCTTGCTTCGACAGCTGGCCTGTCCACTTGCTGTCTGATCGTCTGACAGCTGTATAAGGTTGCCACCTAGCTCAAAATTATTAATTAAGTTAATCTCTTCTAGTTAGGCATATTTAGTTTCAAAAGGCATACATTTTCTTGTAATTTTTCATTAGTTTATAATCAAAATGAACAACCAAACCTAAGCCCAAGTCAAACTATAATCAGCCACCGTCTTGTCTCACCAACTTAATCGTGGTACCCGAAAACCCATTTATAGCGTCATAGCTCCATCTAGCTTATTTCCTCGAGTTGAGCTCGCTCTTTCGAATATGTGAAGCAGATACGCTTAATGCGAAATTAAATGAAAACACCTTAATTGCAGGGAGAGCGTCGCGTCGCGTCGCGTCCCGTCCCGTCCCGTCCCGTCAGACATGGTTGCACAGCACGACACTGCACGAGTGTGCGTGCACACTTTGAGTCGCAACCGTTGCCAGACTACACAAAGGTCGGAAAATGGTGGCAGGGGAGGAACGTTTTATAATTTTACGCATTTTCGCAGCCATCATAATAATACGAACGAGTGTGTGTGTGTGGAAAGCTTATTCCCTGCCCTGGACGGGAGTTTCATTGCGCGTTTTGTCATGTGGTTCGGTTTGGTTTGGTTTTACCAAAAAGCGTTATAAAAATGTTATTATGACACCTTTATGACACTTCCAGATGCTTATTATGATGAAGATAAAGGTTTCCACTCAGTGGCAGTAACGTAACTCGAAATCTAGTCAGGTTAAACAATTGTTAGAAAGGAAGTGGCGCAAAGGAATAAATGGAAATGTTAGGAATAAGTTGAATAAGTTGGAAAACAATGGGTAAAATGAGTCATATGTGTGTAAATATTGCTGTAAAGGTAGAAGCATTTAGTGTTATAAAACTAAGTGGCAGCTTTGAAAGATCGTTGATTGGAGCAGGTGGACAGTCCAGCTGTCAAAAAGGTATCCTTTTTTTTGACAGCGAGTCTGACGTTTTTTCTTTCTTTGTTATTTAGCATAAGTTATTAATTTATTTCTAAAATCACAGAGCTATATTTTATCCAGTTTATTAAACCATCGATGCTATAAAGTATAAAAAGCCAACATGGAATGTAATCAGACACTTTGATGGTACAGCTTTCTGTGCAAAACTACTTACTACTTCCTTGGCATGGAAAAATAGGGAAATTACTATAATTGTATTCCCATATGCAATGAGCTGCAGAGCTGAAGAGCTGAAGAGCTGCAGAGTGCTCATTGCATATGCCAATCGACTGACTGTCACACATGGATGCCTGGACGTGCACGGTTGCAAAGAACATTTGGGCGGACCTTAGATATATTTTGAATATAAATTAATAATAATAAATCAGAACAAGAAATAGTTCTTAATGAATAGTAAATATCCCGAAGAGGGGTTTAACATGGCTTTATCTTTTAATATATAATAGTTACAGCAATTGAAGAATACTTTATAATTTATGTAAGAACCATAGATCCTTCATCCTAAAAAAAGGTGAAAAATATAGTTTATTTCTTTGCTTTTAACCTTGAATATATATTAGCCTTGAATATATATTTCTTGCTTATAAAAATCCACCCTTTTTCGGAATAAAGGTTCACCCTAATCCACATGAGGAAGCCGCCCTGCTCCGTTCCGCTTAATAGTGTTAGCATTGTGAATGAAAACGTGCCAATGTGTGGAAGTAATTTGTATTTTCATTAGGTGGGCAACATTCGAGCTCTCAGTGCTGTTTAGTAACAATAACAACTGACTCTGGGATGCTGTTGTGTGTGCGCCCAAAGGATGCCCATCTCCCCAAGCGCCGCCGAGGTGGCTCTCATATATTCATATGTCCCTGGCAACAGCTTAGGTTAAGTGCCAGTGCCAGTGCCAGTGCCTGGCCAGCTCCTGGCGGGATAAAAGTCCTGGGTGCAGCCAAGACAAGCGCCAATTACACCCCCAGCTCGGATCTGCAGAGATCTGGAGAGTTGGCCTCCACCCACAGCCAACCCAGCAAAAGTCCTACCTTAACTCATTTCCCTTTTCCCAACTGCCGCCCAGGATAACACTGAAAAACCTAAAACTCAGGGGCGGATATGAATTGTGAGCGCGGAAAATGAACAGAAATTAAGTGACTTCCGTCGTGGCAATGTCTCGCCGTCTGGTCATGCGAAAATGTTATTTGAAATGATGTTGGAATCGGCATTGGCATCGGAGTCGGAGTCCACAGGGATCCAGCTGTTGGTAGCCTCGTCATCAATCAGTGGAACGGAATAAATTTACAATTTGCCAATTACTTTTTGTATTTATTTCGTGTTGGCCTGCTGACACATGTGTGTTTTTTGGAAAATATCTGAATTTACAATATAGATAGAGTATATATCCATAGGTTTTTATATAGTTTATTCTGGAAGGTAATGAAAGTATTGAAGGATATATAGAGTGAAGAATGTATAAGGGTTCTGAATACTGTTTATTTATTTTATAGTTCTCTATATAGGGTATGCCAGCATTCGACCCGACCTCAACTTATTCACTTAATATTGCTTCCTGCTTTATATTCAACACCAAAATTGTCTGCGCAATAGTGGTACCTGTACCTGTGAAGTAGGGAAACCCTGGGATATATAGAAGGATGCTGGCTGGCGGTGATTGCACACCTTTAACACACACAGCTCGTGACAAATTGAAACTGAAAAGGCATCACAAGTTCAAAATCATAACTGTCTAGGCAAAGCTAAAGGTTGTGTGTCTGCCAGGGGTATGGTGTGTATGGTGTGTGAGCTGTGTGTGAGCTGTGTGTGAGGTGTTCTTCCTGGCTGGTTATGAGTTATGAAAATCTACAAATAATGCAAGAAGAATGCGCATGAATATGAATATAAATTGAATTTACTGCCATAGTAAAGAGTAAATCATATTTATATTTATTTGACCATGAATAAGTGTGTGTCAGTATATAAAGCATGAAAGTTAAGGTACATACATTCAAGTAAATGTCCTTGGAAGGGATACCTTTCTTCGTTTTTTCTTATTTATTTATTTATGTTTGAAATAAATTTAAGATTGTTAATAAACATGTATATTTTTTGTCTAGAAGACATTTTTAAAATTTTTTATAAAGTAAAAGCTAAATTTTTGTTAAAGGTAATCTATTTATAAAAATAAACTTACTAAAAAAAAGTACTAAAAATACTTAAATATGTCAACAAATCAAAGACTAAAAAACTCGTAACTAAGCATTAAAATCATTAATTTCAATTTGGAAAGCTTTCCTATGTTAGTTTTTATTAGATTAACAAATCTGAATACTAAATTTACATTTCGAAAAAATTAAAAATTTTGTCAATTTTTTTTGTTCAATTTTAACGATGTCACCCCTTAAAAAATTTTGAAAATTAAAAAAAAATTAAATTGTGGTCGGACATATCTAGATCGACTCGCCTGTTAATCCTGATCAAGAATATATGGTTTATAGGGTCGGAAATGAGTTTTTCACAGAGTTACAAGCTTCAGACTAAAATTATAATACCATTTTTTGAGTCGATATTTATCAATATATATTTTTTTAATGTTCTACTAATCGAACCTTAAAAAACGCATAACTAAGCCAAAAAAGTCTTAATTTTAATTCGGAAAGCTTTCTTATGTTAGTTTTTATTAGATTAACAAATCTGCATACTAAATTTACATTTTGAAAAAATAAAAAATTTTTTCAATTTTTTTTTTCAAATTTTAACGATGTAACCCCTTAAAAAATTTCGAAAAATTTGAAAAAAATTAAATTTTTATCGGACATATCTAGATTGATTCGGCTTTTAATCCTGATCAAGAATATATATGGTTTATAGGGTCGGAAATGACTCCTTCACTGCTTTATAAGCTTCTGACTAATATGTACCCTTTAAAACAATGCCAAAACCTCTGTGTAGGGTATACTTTACTTCGACGAGCTTTAAGCAGAACCCAATATCCTTTTAGCTGTTTTATTTATTTACCTTTAGGTACGTGTGTACATATGTATGTTTACTGTTTTCGGCTTTCGATACGCCGCAAATAGAAAGCAAAAGTTAAAAATGTTCCTCCACATAGATTAGGCCATTTCCTTCGCTTTCAATGTTTTTCGGGGTAGTATCTACATTTGACATGCTTTTATCTGTTTAGCGTGTTTATTTGCACAGGAAACTCATTACGCAAATCTCCCCCAAAGCTATACGTAAATCCTTTTAGGGTCTCCAATAATGCCGCTGCATGCCGAGGCTTTGCCTCCTTTCAAGTGAGAAGGGGAGCTGGGCTGCCCGCATTTTGCATTTTATATGTTATATGTTATGTACTTATATATTTTTTTGTATTTGCTGGCAAAAAGGTTTTGTACTTTAATCGAAACTAGAGCTATATACCTGAGTGCTTCCAATTTTGATGCCATTTAAGCAACTTCATGGATTGATTGACCGAACAGAGTGTGTATTTAAATAGCTTTCTCAAGATTTAAACTTTCAAATGTATCTGCTTTTGCCTGGGAATAACAAAGCAAATGATAAAAAAGAATAATTTTCAATTTCATTTGCCACCTGCGTCACGGTACTACTCTTTTTCTTGATGGGGAAAGTTAAGGAAAAGTACAGAAAGCGGAAAGGGTATGGCCGGAAGTTGAATTTCTTAAGGTACACTCTAGGAAAACTATAAAATAAATACGAAATAAGAGTAAAATTATATATATATTATTTATATTTATATTATCTATAAAACTTGTCTCCAAAATGACAGAAAGACAGCAAACAAGTTTAAACAAGACATCCCTTTGACAGTTGGACTGACCACTTGCTATGATATCCTGACAGTTGCCTCAAGGTTGCCACATTGTCGAATATCGCTGACATATTAAATAAAATATTAATATTAAAAGCCTCTGGAAGAGCATTCAATCTTCTACAAGAACAATGTTCCACAGTGGCAAGTGCAATTGCTTTTTATATGTATGTTCCTATGCTTTTTTTGCAACTTTAATTTCAAGTGCAAGTCCAAGTTACTCAAATGGCAACAACAATGGACAACTTTTTTCGTACATTAAGCCGACGTAGAGAGGCGGCTTTGGTGATAAAATTGAAACCTCTTTTTTGTACATACAAGGTACCAATGATAGGCTATTAAGGCTTTCCCAAAATAATTCAAAAATGAGGTGTAAAAATCCATGTTTATTTGGGAAACACTTTTATAACTATTAGAAATGAATAGGATTAGTTGTAGATAAAAGCACGAAAGTACTGGGTATACCCTGGTCGAGTCTTAGCTTAGTGCTGGCCCACGTTACGCCACAGTCGGTTCCAGTTTGTGTTCGGTGTCGGAGTGAAACAGTAAATAATAAACAGAACGCAGAACGGAGCACGGAGAAGGAAGCTCCTCGGCCCTTGGTTGGGCAGGTCCTTGCCTTGTTTTTTGTTTTTTTTTTGTCGTTTTATTTATGCCGACATCTATGGAGCTTCACTCCTTGCCAAACAGCAGCCAGGTGCCGCTATCGAAAACAAAACGCAACAAAACCAGGCAAAAAATGTCTCACAACTTTTAATTAGTTTTTGCTTAAAAGTGACGCACGGAGCACGCTCGCGTTTGTGGTATAAGGCTCAAGTGGCAGCCAGTTGGATGGCGGTGGAGCAGCAGTAAATCCCGGACTTGGATTGCACTCTGAATATCCTGAATATCCTGACTGGGCTGAAGGGGAGGAGACCTGGACCCATATATAGGCTGGCTAGATAATCGGACCCATAAAAGCCGGCAGCGGCTGGGTAAGCCGTTTAACTCGGAATCGAAATTAAGCTTAAAGTGTGCAATTCTCCGGTTTGCCTTTAACTTTTTCAGTTTGAGGCAAAAAGGACCCTGGCCAGGACGAAATTAATTGCATTTCATGAGGTCGGAACACCTTTGGGCCAAGCACAACAACACAAGTCTTTGACTTTCAACTGAATGTTGAGGGGTGGAAATGTTAATTACTTTTAATGCTGTGACGGAATGTCAACAGGGTTCTCTCTACCGCTTAACTTATTAAAACATTTTTGGGCCAACAGTCAAAGATACTATAAGTAAAAACTCAGATATAGATTCGCAGATTAATTGGGTGAGCTTTATGCCAAAAATAACTGATATAATCGGGGAGTTCATTTAAAAGTTATATTAATATTTTGAATTCATTTTATTGAGAGAGAAAGAGAGTTGCCAGAGTTGCTGCTTTAAAGTTCTTTAAATATAGTTGCGATATTCAAGTGAATAACAAAAGTAAACGGCCAAAGGCCCGGCATTTGGTGTGGCTTCAAATTGAAATGAACAAACCACAGCAAAGCTCCGGAGCAACTTCCTCATCCACCTTATCGCCTCCAAGGGGCGCTATGCAGTTGTGGCTTTAGCCAAATCGGAAGAACAGAGGCGGAGTCCAAGTACTTTGTCACTTCTTAGGCAGTCTTAGCAGGCTGGGGGCTCCTTTAATGTTTTGGCGGTTTTTCCAAGGCACCAAACTTGGCCAAAGTGGGAAAGTGCCTACAAAGGGACAGGGTTCCGGTTTTGGCTTAAATTGTCCTGTTTTTGTCTCGCTTAAATTATAATTTCCACGTTCTTTAAATTGGCAATAAAACTCGGTGCAAGTATCCTTCAATTTATAAGCAACATTTAGGTATTTGTTTTACATTTATGATTAAGGGTCTTTACTACTTCACATCTTTGCTGTTTCTGGAAAAAGGACGACGACGACGACTGTTAAAATGCGTCAGGGCTTTACGTCTGGGTTACTATGCGTATCCTGTTTGTGCAAGGACCTGGGCAGAGACAGGGAGAGGGAGAATCAGACAGAGAGGGAGAGCCAATCTAGCTCGACTGTTGCGCTGTAAACAAACAAATGTGAATTTTCAAGTTTTACCGCCGCCTTGGCTCCCGTTTCCTCATCTTCTTTTTTTTTTGTTGTTATTGAATGGAACTTGCATAATAAACTATGGCAAGTTGTATAGAATTTATTGTCAGTCGAGGAGTTTTTGCGGCTCTTATATACGAGATAGAAGTCACATTTGTGCCGCCTCGACAGATGGAATGGAGAGTCTCTTGATTTGTGTGTTCTACGCGTGAGGATACGACGAGTATCCTTTTTTTTTTGTGGGAACAAAGGTCAAGTAGTTGCAAAATTTATATTTAACTTAGACAAATAATATTTAAAAAAATATAGCAGGAAATTGTACAGAGAAATTATATTATATATATATTTATTTTCATTATATTATTTCTATAAATGAAAGGGAGCTAAGAGAGTTAGAGAAGGAGAGGTAAAGAGCTCAATCTGACAGCTGGGCTGCCCACTTGTGGCAAATGGTCTATTCTTAAAGGTTGCCACCTAGTTTAACACATATCCTTAAAGCAAAGAAAACTAAGAAAAAAAGAATAACAATTATTTAAGCATGCTTTCTCCTAAAAAAAAAGAAATATACCTGCATTTTAGGTATTCCTAGTATCCTGGTATCCCTTATTCAGTGCAATCTTTTGTGAAACGAAATCTGGCCAGCGACAATGGCAAAGATGGACCACCGACCGAACCGACCGACCACCGATGTTATTGTCACACTTCACTAAGCCGAAATCAATACGCTTAAATCGCATAATGTACGAGCATTTGAATATAATTTTGGTCTAACAACGAAAGCGGATTTCTTGGGGAATGAAAATGAAAAGCGAGCGAGCCCGGGGCCATTGTTTGGTTCACCGACAACTTTACACTCTCCTCCCCAGTCTCGGCCCCATTCCAGACCCAGTCCCAGAGCCAGACCCACTCCCAGATCCCATCCAAGGAGGAAGGCGTGGTGGAATAGCCCAGGGCAGGCCTCACAAGCAGTGTAATGTAAATGAACTGCTGTCACTGGGTTCACATCCCCAACCACCCCCAAACCCCACCCAAAGTTCCTGACAGGTGAGAACACTGCAGAAGTCAAATAATAATAATAGTGGGAAGGGGAACCCCCCCCCGAACCATACCCATTTTCGGGTGTGAAAATCGTTCCATGCTGAGACAACAGGCGAGGTTTTCCGGGGGGGCAGGAGATACCGCCGAATGTCAGCAGTCCCTCTCGCATTATTAAGATTGTTAAAAGCCAAGATATTGATTTATGCAGATAAGCGCTATTATGCCAAAGTGCCAGTGAGCTAACCCTCCCCCCAGCAGCGTCCCAGACTGACTTACTGACTAACTGACTGAGTGACTGACTGACTGACTGACTGACTGAATGGTGCCTGTTAGGCATGTTTGTCGGCTTCAGCTCCAGCTCCTGCTCCTGCTCCTTGGCTTGTTACGAGTGTGTCTTTACATCCTTGTCTCTCATCCAGACACTGATGAGCCGCAGGCAGGAATACGGAGACCAAGACCCAGACCCAGGACTGCCTGCATTCCCAGTGCCGAGCCCCAAGTCCAATCCAAGCTCAATCACTTAATGTCGCGTAGGTTCCCGGAGCATGTTTGAGGAATCGATGTCGTCCACAACATTTAAATTTCAATTATTTCCTCTGTGACAAGCATAAGCCTAATTCACAGTGGCACCTTAAAGGATACCGAGAGATACAGCAGAGTCCTGAAAACAGCCCTTGTTTTTGTATTTTTCTTCTCTCTTTTTTTTTTTTCTCTGTGCGATAAATCAAAATAAATCCCTTTGCTTGAATTTCAATGTTGCACAGCAAACAACTTACAGATTTACGTATGTATAAATATGTACAGCTTGTACACACATTTCCCTACCCCCATTGTGTATCCCCAAAGAGAGCTTTCCGCTGTATACTCTAGCCTAAAATATATAGATTTTTATAGCTCCAATCGTGACGTGTCAATAATTGGCGGTGTTTCTTCAGTTAAATTCCCGTCTTAATTCAATGTCTGTCAATGTCTGCTTTATTTCTTCGTGGCAATGTAAAGTAATTATTATCGACTTGATCGATTTAGAAGACATGAGTGGTATATATACAGACAACATGTGTGTGAGAGGAGTTGTGGCAAAGTGAAACCGTTTTTGACAACTAGCAAGTCTTGCTTGCTTTCCTTTCTTGCAGGTTTGAAACTGGGTGGCAACGTCAAGTGTTGAGCGATCACAACAAGTGGGCAGCACGGCTGTCAGAATTTTGACATTTATTAGTGAGCAATGGAGAGAGTGACATCTAATCCATTTTATCCATTTCTTTCTATATCTTTATATGTTATTTTGATATATATTTCTAAAGTGTGAATAGCAAACAAACAGCATTTACCCCCGTAATTATTTTCATAGCTTAGCAAAGAAACTAAAAAATTACAAACAAAAAAAATCTTAATAAATAATGGCTACAAGTTCAACATTCTGCATGTTCTGCTGTGTCTTGTTAGCCAAAAAGTGTTCAGGCAAGGCGTCAAATGAAAATTTGAGAAATGCGCGGAAAATATTTCTCGTAAATGCCAGACAAACAAGCCCCGGGGGAGGGTCGGTTGGTTTCGTCTTCGCTGGCTAAATGCTTATTTGCTTGTATTTCTTTAAAGCTATCTGTATTTATTTATTTTATGCTATTTTTCTTTAAAATTTTGGGAAATTATCAGGCTATTGAAGCTGTTAAAAGATGGAAATAAAAACCTATATCTGTATATCTATAAGCCAAGGGTTGTACCTTAAGCGAAAGTGAATTTAAAGAGTGATTTTGTGAAAGGGATGAAGTTCGCTTCCTGTTTTCTTTCCTTTATGATTTCCGTTTATTCACTTTCGTGGAAGGAGCAGAAAAGGGAACCCCGAAAAAAGGAGTTATGTGCTAAAAGGTGAACTCTGTTAATTAGTGCCATTCAGTTCAGTCATAGGATAAGTATAAGTTCGGAGCTTTGGGATGCTGATGATAATGAATCAATCAATAAGGCCAAACGCTGAATGTGACGGCTCAATAAGAAAAGAGAGAAAACACCTAAGAACCCAAAAGGATGCTATGCAAATTGAAAGAATCTTTGACTTGAGGTTGAAATCACAGAATGTGCTGGCTGCCATTTACATAATTTCTTACTTGGAAAGCCAAAGCCTTAGGAATAACACTAGACTATAAGGAGATCAGTTGTCCTTCCCCAGCTGGGAGGTTGCTTGATTAAAGTCAAGGGCTTTGATCGGCTTCAGGCAGGGTATTTAGGGGTGCAGGTAATACCCTACAGAAAAGGAGGTGTTCTAGGATTTAGAGGAGCCTGGAGAAGGTTGCCTGGCACTTGCAGGAGCTTGTAGGAGTAGCTATAAACTGCCACCATGTCATGAAGCTCAGCGCGAGAACAATAACAGCTTCTTCTCCTTCGGTTCTTGGGCTCCTCGGCTCCTTGGCTCCTCGTCCTTCATCCTCGCTCCTCACTGGGCTACGCAGTGCAATGGCAAATGAATAAATCCATTTAAATTGCAACATCCATGACTTGCGGGGCTATTCATCCCGAGTGCTCCCCCCTGCGACGGCTGTGCGATGAAGACGACGATGCCAGGGCCTGGTAAAGGGCCAGCGGAAAACGCAATGAAAACGCATTTCGTATACATTTTCTCTGCATTTATTTCGCTTCCTTTATTTTTTTTTTTATTCCTTCTTCCTGGCAGAGTCTGCCACAGCCACAGCAATCACCATTGCCAGGCTCCACATCCTCCGCCACAGCCTCCTTGGGCTAACAAGCGCAAAGTTAAAAGGACAGTCTAAGGCAGTACATGTTTGTATATAAAAATACTCGCTATATATACATATAAATGGTTAGGTGGGTACATATCGTAAGTATGTATACCGGGCGGAGAAAAAAACGCGTCGGCTAGCAAGCCAAAAAGAATGCTAAATCATGGATGAAGTGGATTCCGGGCACAGCTTGCCCGCCGTCCGGCGTTCGCCGTTCGCCGTTTGGCCCGCCGTATAATTGCATCGAACGCAGGCGAAGCTCCTCTAATTTGGTTCCCCAGGGCCAGGAGGTGGAAAGCAGCAGGAGGTCAGTGTCAGAGGCAGAGTCAGAGCTGGACCGAGACCGAGACCGAGACCCAGACTCAGAGGCCGAGAGACCATGCCGCGTCACATGGTGCGAATGATCGTTGCCATATTGTGCAAATGGCCAGGAACAGGAACAGGACCTAGGACCTAGGACCTAGGACCTAGTACCTAGGACCAGAACCCGGACCACTTGCAGAACAGAACCCTGACCACGGCCAGTGGACGCAATCTGACGCCATCGGCGCGTTGTCCGTCCCGGCCTTCCTGACCCGTTGCTGTGGCGCTAAAAGGAAATTGTGATTGCTGCATAAAATGCTTTTAGAATGGTTGCCAATCGATTTTGGCACGGATTGGCAACGGCAACAGGAAGAGGAACAGCAGCAGCAACAACAGGAGGAGCAGCAGCAGCAGCAGCAGCAACAACAGCAGCAACAACGCCAGCAGCAGCGGCAACTACATCAGCAGCAGCAGCAGCAACATCGGCAGCCGCAGGAGGCTGTAGTATGTCCTGGGGTCCAGGACAACGGCGATAAGCGGCTGACGTCGCATCGCATGGAATGTGCGATTTAAAATTGATTGTGAAACATTTGTACAGAATTGAAGTTTCGTATTTTCGCTCCATTCCGCTCGGCTCTTTGTTCGACTTTTGTCCTCATGCAAAAATAGTAGCAATAACAGCAACAGGAGCAGCAGGAGTCACTCCCCAAAAGAGGGGGCAACAAAAATGAAACCGAAATTGTGCGGCTTGCAACGAACACAAAATACTATCAACAGCAGATGGGCCAGAGGGTGTAAGAGGAGAAGGAACAGGAACAGGAACAGGAATAGCAGCACCACCATCAGGATCTGACCAAATGACAGAATCACAAAGGGCAACAACATGTTGCCATTGGCATGAATTGGTTTAACAAATTATGTTTAACATTAGACCTCGGGCCAGTAAGCGGTTTGCAGAGACTAGACATTGCACCCGGACCCTGATCGTGTACCCCCTGATCTGGTTAGGGATCAGTAGCTTCCTTGCCAGTGTATGCCAGGACATTCAGGAACAGGCTGCGACCAATGGCCGGCAGACCCATAAGTGTTACGATTTAATGGCCCAGACTCTAACAGTTTTTCATTGTGGCATTTAGCAGGACCCACCAGGAGGCCGAAAGGATTTCAGTTCTGGCCGAAGCGGGGTTATCCTTACCCGAATTTTTGTTTACACTGACAGAGAGCTTCGCGCGAAGAGCGAGAGCTTCTCTCTCGAAAGGGTAGCCGGGAGGACACTGAATTAAGTCACGTGCTGACATTTAAGTCCGAACGTGCAATACGAAACGTTTTCAGGTTTTTATTTTATTTTTTTTTGTCACAGGAACACAGGACACGGCAGAGGCCGCCAGCGATTAAGTGGTGTCTCACTTGGGCAGCCAATCTGTGGACACACCGGGCATAACTCTAGGGACACGACACTCCCAGCCATGGCCGGACTGTGTCCGAGTGCAGTGTGTAGCTGCTATATAATGGCTTTATTTACTTGAGCCGAGGCAAGTGGCAATTGATGGGTTTTCATGGGGGTTTTTTAGAGGCGTTTTTAGGGGGTTTTCAGGGAGGGTTACAGGAGGTTTTCCTGGAAGGTTTTCGAAGGGTTTCAGGAGGTTTTTAGGAGTTTTCTTGTGGGGATTTGGGCCTTAATTAGTCGACTAAGGGGTTTACTTTGAAACTCCCAAATAGGACATTTTTTTAAGGTTGTTATGGGAATTTGTTATGTTAATTTTTAAGTCTTTTCTTACTTATTTAAATATATATATGTGATTAGTTTAGTTTAAGTCAGGTTATGTTAGATCAAGACGCCTAAATTTAGGTAGGTTCTTTTGTAAAGGGGTCTAGCTAGGAGCACAAAATGTGTTTCATCCCGCTAGTACCTCCTTAATCCTTGTGAGCTAAAGACTCCCAAAACCAAATGCTGCATTTCTTAAGGTTAAGCCTAAGTAGCACCCAGTACTCTCACCTTCTCCTCCGACTAACTCTAGTACGTTATGTCTGAGCTATAAGGCGGCCCATGTCCTGTCAGTCACAGTAAATTGGGTTTTCTTTTCATTTATGATTCCAAAAAGGACCCTTGAATTTGCAGTGTATGAAAAGCAATGAAGCATTAAAACTTTGCAATGAATGAAGGAATCATACTATTGATAGCATTGTGTCAAAATAATGGGATACGCGAAACGAACGAGAAGAACTTGAATGGGTGAGGAAAAGCCAGGCAGGAAAAGGAGCAGATCCCAGTAAGTATTGCGACACAATAACAAGGAGGCGTTGGAGGAGAACGAGAAGGGAGTCTGAGAAGGAGCAGGAGCAGGAGTCACAGAAGGAGCAGGAGCTTGGCAGGGCAACAAAGATTGTGTTTTGGCTTAGCTCCTCCGACCATGGTCCATAAACTTGTTGAAAGAGCCACAGCTGTGTGTGCGTGTGTTCGTATACAAATGGTGTGGCATAACTAGCGGGGCTGCAGATAAAAATAACAATTGAAATAAATGAGCAAGGACGAACGGGACGCAGTAGGAGCTCTGGCAGGAGCAGCAAAGTGACAAAGACTGCTGGCAGGGCTTTCATTTTATTTGCATACTTTTAGTCGGCCGGCGGATTGAAGACAATTTGTGGTCAAATTGTGTTTGACTTTTCCCAGAGACGACCAGAGAGCAAAAGGCGTCGCGCTCTAACCGCTGATTACACTGCTCTTTCATCTCCGGCAGCCCAGCATCCCGGCATCCCAGCATCCCATCCTCCAACCCGGCACACATAGAAGCCATGGCTCTCCCCGTTGGACTTCCGCTACCATAAACATGCATGGAAGAGGCTGTCCGGGATTAGGGTTGATTGCAGAGTTCATCGCTTCTGTTGCTGGATTTTGGGTCGCCTCTCGGGTCGGCTTGGGTCGCGTTTTGGGTCGTGCCGGGGTCGGTCCGGGTCGTCTTCTCTTCTCTTCTTTCTTCCTTTGCAGTGCACCGGATCCGCACACAGTTCTCATATTTTTCTTAATTAATCTTCTTTTCTTTCGCGTCGATGATGGCTGGGCTGTAGCTGTATCCAGACCTGAAGCTGGAGTGCTTTTTGTGCGAACGTTTCGTAAAAACTTTAGCGAAAGTGGCAAGCCAAAGGACGAAGGACGAAGGACTCCGACTCGCACTCTGCAGCGGAGTAAATTAGCTAAAAATGTTACTTGGCTTGCTTTGCGAGCGAAGCAAAGATGAAGATGAATGTTCGTTCTCGCCGCGTTGATGGAGTCTGAGGCGGTTAAGCGTGGCACTAAAAAGGCCAGTCTTTGACCAAAGCAAAGGCTCGCCAATGCACCTTCCCCAGTCCCAGTCCCAGTCCCAGGCCCACGTTTGACTTTGAGTTCCCAGCAGCTGGGGAAAGCCTTCATCGCATCAGGTGGAAGTGCTAAAGTTTCTGGCATGCCGGGAGAGGGATACCGCCGTCGCCGTCGTCGTCGCCGCCGCTGCTGTAGTAATGAAGATAACATTTCCTGTTGTCAGCATTTGCAAAGTTGGACAAAGCTTTGCCCGAGCTCCCTGGGCCTTGGTGTCCGAAATGCGCAGAAAATCTATTCCTTATTTTTGAAACTTTTCCCAGAGAAATCAAAATGGACGGCAGGACTCAGGGCTAGGTAAGGAAGGTGACTAAAATAGCATGGTTTAATACAGTTTAGGGGTATATCCATGCTTAAAAAAGAAGCTAGACTTTAAAATACAGCTCATATATCTTCATTACTCGCTTGCAAAATCCAAGCAATTAACCTTGCTTGTATATATAAACCAACTATTCCACTCTGCAATTGTCCAGTTGGAAAAGTCAGCAAGTCACCGCTCTTTTTAGAGGGGTTTTGGGAGTGTTTAAAAGCGAAGTAAATTATTTATCACAATGAACAGTCGTCGTGAGGTTCCGCTTTGTTCCTGTGAATCCTCGGATTCCAGAGCATTTCTTTGTTTTGACTGCAGTGCAGTTTAGGGTTTTTTTTTGTTCCCCAGGACTCTACCCCCATCAGTGGCTTTAGCCTGTTGCTCTCGGTTCTCTCTAGATATACCTATGTGATGCCTGGATGCTCACAGAAAAGTCATTTACACTGCAATTAATCATGATTACGCGTACTTGGTCATTGTGGACGAAGGGTATTCGGGATGCTGTGTTGAAGCTCTAGCTTCGCTTTTTTTCTGTGCTGCCTCCCCTTAGTCGCAGACGCTTCCTGCATTCACTGATTCACTTAGCCACTCTCTTGCACTTTAAATGGCTTTCCCAGCTAAGCGTTTTTCAGTTTTTTCTTGCACATACATATTTCTATGAAAGATTAAATAGTTTTCTTGAAATACAAATTACCAGGGAGACAGTCTCTGGACTCTAGCTTAGCTTACAAGAAATCAAAATACGTACTAAACGAGAACAAATCAATATATATAAACTAAAAATCATTTATCACCTGGTTGCTTTTCACCCTGTTCCAGGCGCCAGCAGAAGTCGGTTCTCTGGGTTATAAATTATATCAAAGCCCAATGAATCATGCAATAATAGATAAATAAATAAATCAGAATCTTGTCCTCGGAACAGCTGCCGGCTGGCTCTTGTACACCAGGCACGTATGTGCACACCCCCCCCACACACACACACACCATGTACATGCCATATGCATGTGCTTATGTGACACTTGAAGCCCAGTCTCTACGTGTGCGTGTGTTTGGGAGGCCCCAGCAGGGCCTAATTAGATTACATGCAAATTAAATGCAGCAAAGAGCAGCAGGTACACACGATTTACATGGCACTGGCATACTACTAGCAGGATACAGGGGATCTGGGGAGATATTAGTGGAACGGAGGGTTACACGGAGGTCTGGGAATATCAGGGGACATACTAAGGAGGTCCTCAGAAGGTCCTGGGAGGTACTGAAAAGTACTGGGAGCCACGGGAAAGCACAGGCAGCTCCTGGGAGGTGCAGGAAGAACTTGAGAGCTACAGGGTGTTCCTGGGGGGTATAGGGTGTTTCTGGGAGGCACGGAGGCACTCCTAGGAGCTCCTGGGAGGTCCTGGCCTTATGTACTCTCATCACACCTGCTGCTCCCTTGCCGTTGGCAATTGTTTATTTACCTTAAAGCCTGGTCGAAACACCTTGTTGCTTCCTGTTCGAGGTGCCAGAAATCGATCATCTTCACACTTCACTTGAAAAAAAATATTGAAAAAAAATGACTTCTACTACTAACAAATAATTGAGGATTAGCTGCAGGCTTGTCTCGATTCGGACGCCAGGACAGCAGACAGCCGTATTGAGTACAGTTCCAGTTACAGCAGGACACTAGACTGACTGCCTTGGGACGCGGCAGTTGCACGACTGAACCTTGGCACGTTGCAATGTAGACAACGCAGACTCGTCGTGGCTGGCACGAAACGCGAGGATGCTGGGATGCCACTCTGACTCCAGCCACGGCTCCTGCTCCTGCTCCTGCTGCTGCTCCTGCTCCCAATGGGCCTGCAAATCGCGCAACAGGCAGCCGAGGATGCAGGAGCAGCGCTGCTAGTGTCGCAGCTGCAGGACCCCCCGTCTGTCTCTGTGCTGGTATGCCAAGCCGCTGTTGTGTGTGTGTGTGTGTGTGTGCTCGCTGGGTGTGTGAATAAAAACAAAGGCAACGGCGAGGAAAAGTGAGAAAAAGTGTGGAAAAGACTTGCGAAAAAATACGAAGACACGACGACACACCCAAGGATAATAAACAAAGATCTGTCTGAGGAGAAAAATGGCGGAAAATGAATGTCACAACTGAGCAGTTGAGCAATTAAGGCAGCCCCACCGTATATACATATATATAAAGAATTATAGATATATGTGCCATAGTCCGGGGAAAAATCAGAAATCTGCTTTAATTTCCACAGCCCATGTCAGCATCAGGAGGAGGAGGAGGAGGCTGTAGAGGAGTCTGCGGTGGCGGTGTCGGTATCGGTTCTGGTCCTTGTACCAAATGCAGGTGCACATCCTGATGGAGGTGTCGGTGGTGGTGCTGCTGCTGCTGCTGCTGCTGGTGTGGTCAGTGTCAGCCTGTTGCTGCGCGGCGGCATTGCTATCAACTGCAGGAGTCGTGTGTGCAACAGGCAGGACACTCACACACATGCGCAGGCATGCCACCCACAACACACACCCATGCCATGTCCCTACCCCCACACACACAGAGGACACGACACATCCGCTTCCGCAACAGGCGGCGGAATTCCTTTATGGAGCCTGGAGACTGGAGACTGCGAGAAGGCAGAGCCACCCAATGCAAATGAAAGGATGCACAGCCTCAGCCACCTGTGCCACCCAGAGATAATCCGATCCGATCCGCCTACCTAGCATCGTCGTCGTCGTCCTATTTACTTTTACCGAGGACACCAGATTTGCAATGGACAACACCTAGTGGGTTATTCCCAACCAGATTGGCGCCACAGGGCGCTGTCTCCGCTGGAGCAGTCTTCGTCCTGCCAGCGGAGTTTACACAACTTTGGCCAGCGGAGCATAGCCCTGTGACAAACTGATTATTGCCCTCGAGTTGGGAGCTGGGAGCTGGGAGCTGGGAGCTGGGAGCTGGGAGCTGGGAGCTGGGAGCTGGGAGCTGGGAGCTGGGAGCTGGGAGCTGGGAGCTGGGAGCTGGGAGCTGGGAGCTGGGAGTGCAGCCTGTTGCTATCCGGCAACACGAGCTCACGCACACCAGTTCAGGTTGCTCACCAACACAGGGACGCAGGACACACACACCACTGAACCGGCTAACGCATACAGAGGAGGCCAGGAGCTAAGCTCTCAACTGTTGCTCCTCGCTCTCTAGCAACAGGTACCGCTGGCGAAGGAAGCACCTACATCGGCTCCCATCCTGGTCATGCGCAGAGGAGGACACCGAGCGAGGCTCTCCGATGGCTTAGAAGTGCACGAACTGACGAACGAACGAACGAACTGGCTGCAGTCCTTGTCGCACCTATCAGCATCCGCTCCTGGAGGGGAAGCATCCACAGCATGGACGTGGAGAGATCCCTCTGCTGTCCATATGTGGACAGCAGGATGCAGGAGCCCCCCCGAGCCGGGCGCCTCTGTCCGGGCGTGAGGCGGAGGATGTGGAGAAGGAGCAGCGAATGCCATTACCGTAGTTTTATGATGTGCGGTCGTGCGAATGAATGCCACCCTCGCAGGCTCCCGTTTACCGTTCACCGTTCACCGTTTACCGCCTGCTGCCTGCTGCCTGCTGCCTGCATCGCCCATCCTGCATCTACTTACGCCAGCGGAGATTGCACTCTTAAATGCCACATTTGTCGCTGGCCGAGCCGTTAATTGGCCCGCTTAATTGCTCCGTGTGTAGGCCCAATGCGAGTGTTAAATATTCATCAAGTCCAGGTGGGAACTGGAATGGTCCTTGAATTGATTTCGGTAACGGATCAGTACTTCATTTGAATGGGAATTGTTGTGATAATTATTATTATTTCTATTGGTCTTATTACTAGTGCAATTTTTAGTATATACCTTGGTAGGGTATTACAATTTTAGTCAGAAGCTTGCAAAGCAAGAAGGAGTCATTTCCCACCCCATAAAGCATATATATTCTTGATCAGCATCAAAAACTGAATCGATCTAGCCATCTCCGGCAAAAAAATAAAATTTTCAAAAATTTTCCATTTTTTGAAAAAAAGGAAAGGGGTTACATCATTAAAATTGTCAAAAATTGGCAAAATTTTAAATTTTAAATGAAGTATGCAGATTTGTTACCTTAATAAAAACTAACATAGGAAAGCTTTCCGAATTGAAATTAATGCATTTTTGGCCAAGTTATGAGATTTTTAAACTTTGATTTTTCGATAAAATTGTCATATAAAAATATCGATAAAAAAATGATATTGTAATGGTAGTCCGAAGCTTGAAACTCTGTGAAGGAGTCGTTTCCGACCCTACAAATCATATATATTCTTGACCAGCATCAAAAACTGAATCGATCTAGCCAACTCCGACAAGAAAACAAAATTTTCAAAATTTTTCAATATTTTCAAAAATAGGAAATGGGTTACATCGTTAAAATTGGCAAAATTTTCAAATTTTTTAAATTTTAATTAAAGTATGCAGATTTATAACCCTAATAAAAACTAACATAGGAAAGCTTTCCGAATTGAAATTAATGCTTTTTTGGCTAAGTTATGACTTTTTTACACTTTCATAATTCTTCAAATATCGATTAATATCGATTTAATATTCCTAGAATGCCGATAGTTGAGATTTTCTTAAATGCATAACATGGCCAAAAAGTAAATGATTTCAAAAAGGCACACATATTATCGTTCGCTAAAAAAATCTATATTTTTGAATAATACAATATCTATAAACATATATTCGTATATGTCCCCTTGACTCGTCCTATTTACTTGACATCTTTACTCGTTTTTTTCTCATCATCGTTACTCGTCGCTTTGGTATATTCTGAGATTAAAAACTAATCCCCCCAATTTTAATCGCAAGAAACATTTTATTTTAACTACATTTGTAGTTAACATTTTGACCTGAATTAGAATAAATCCTAAGAATATTGTCATGACAATTTAGTTGTTTATAAATGTTTTTAATTTGACGATGAAACCAACTTTTTGTTAGGCCATAGTGTGGTTGCATGGATCCTGGCAGGACTGTGGTGTGCTGTGCGAAGCTAGAACTTTATTGAATTGCTGGCATTACGGCTTTTATTGTTCTTGTTCTTGTTCCTGCTCGATGTTGATACCGAGATGTCACTGCTTCCAGCTTCTGCTCCTGCTCCTGCTCCCAGATCCTGCCCTTCCTGCTGCTGTCACAGAAAGGGAGAGAGAGCGAGAGCGACAGCGGAAGTGCATCCGGTTGAAGGCAAACAAAATGCGATGCACACGCACTTTCCCATGGAGCGAGAGGAGCAGCAACAATGGGCAAAGCCAATCGGTTGCTTCAAAGGTTTGTGCTTTTTGGCATTGGCCAAGGGTGCGTTCTCTGCATTCCGGCACCGAGTTAGTTCCAGGTTACCAGGAGCAGCTCCTTACCTCAGGTGGGGGAGGGTCAGGGGGAACCACAGGACCTCTGGCCCCTGCTGGAGCTGCTGCGGTTCCTGTCAGCGCCTGGCGGCTGTTGTAACTGCTGTAACGCTCCAACCAGTGAGGGGATAGCAGGACACGGGGACATAGCAGGACAGGACGATGCGTTGCTTTTGACAAAAGTTGCATAAATTAACGTTAAAAGCAAACGTTGTTGAAGTTCCTGCCTCTTTTACTTTGTTAGCAGCGAGGCAACGCCTCTCGCCCGGTACAGGACAGCGCAGGACAGGACAGGACAGGACGGGACAGGATAGGACATGCAATAAAGTCATCAAGTGATGCCACTGATGTCCGCGATTCCCCTCGCTTCTGTCAATAGCCTTTGGCAGCCTGCGCCTCATTGCGTTTTGCATACAACATTTTTTTGTTGAACCAAATTACAAAGTTTGTTGTTTTTTTTCTGCTGTTCCAAGGGAGTCAGGAGCATCACCAAGATAATTTGATTCGATGTGGACACGCAACATTAAAGGACATGTTCGGCTTTTGCCTATCTCTATATCATATATATGATATATGATATGTAAACTGGAATTGAATAAATTAGGCTAAGCCCCGAGTAAGCCAGCCTTTAAAGTGGTGTCTCACCGTGCACACAAGAGCCGTTTCGGTCCTCATGTCCTTAGCCCTAAGCCAAAGGGTTGGCTGGGGTTCAGCCACCCCGGCTCCTGCTCCTACTCCTACTCCTGGTCCTGCTCCTGCAAAAAACGTGGCGCTCGAAATCTAAATACAGAAATTAATGAATTATGAGTAAAGGGATTTGTTTCGCTCTTGTGAATCTCAGGAGGCGACGACACCTTTGGACACCGCACAGAACCCATCGTTGACAAAAGCCTGGCCAAAGCAAAAGCAAGAATGGTTTCCTGCTGTGTGTGTGTGTGTGTTCCAGGACCCCTTCCGTGGCCGTGTCCGTGCTTACTTGAGTGGAACACAGGACATAAATAGTAGCCCGTGTGTGTGTGTTTGTGTAGGTTTTTAATCGCTTTGATCTTTATATTCCCATTTAGTAATTAATTAACCGAAAGATTCCCCGTGCATTCAGGCACTAATATGCATTCCTAAAATCTCTGGCACATGCCGAAATGGCGCACCGCTCGCTTGCCTATTTTCCGATTAATTAGTTTTCACCATTGTTGTCCTTGCCACCCTTAAAAGTGGAGATATCCTTAGCAGGAATAGAAATGGTAATAGGAACTGGTTTTTCCAGGCATGCAGATCGCACTGAGAGACTAATGAGGACCCCTGGCTAGCAATGGCAAGATCAGGCGGATATTGGTCATCGGAACAGGACCAGGAGCAGGACCAAGACCAAGGACCTGGCTCTGGGTCCTGCTAATTTATTATTGGCACTATTATGGGCCTGCAATTGTGTCCTGCTGCTGCAGCAGCAGCCTCATCAATGCCAAGCGAACACAACAGGACGCCACTGGACAAAGGACAATGGACAACGGACAACGGACAGCGGACAACGGACAACGGACAACCGACGACGGACAACGGACAACGGACAACGACACGTATGCTATCATCGCCATCGCTTGTGTTGTTTAATTAAATTTCTGAAATTAAAATGTTTTGTTTATATAAATTGAAAAATACAGACACCACCGAACACCGAACGGAACTGCACAATGCGCTTCAAGAAGGAACAAAAAACCAGAGGCGGTGTAACTTTTAAACACGAAGTCCGCACACTCTGCCCGCCTGAAATATATACTCTCCGGCTGGTAAGGGCACACCAAGTCGGTGCCAAAATGCAAAAAGTAGAGAGAAAGCCTCCATTGTCCAGGGCTCAACTAGAGCCTCCGCCTCACCCTCACGTCCTTGCCAAGAACTGGCTGAATTTTTTTCCAATTGGGGCAGCGCGGGCCACAAGTCAGTCCAGTCTGGTCGCATCCATTCACAGGACTCGCAGGACTCGCAGGACTTCCCCGCACACGGCTGCAGGTGTTCGCCTTCGATTGCCCATATCTGTGCCTGTGCTACCAGTCAGTCAGTCAGTGCTACCTGTGTGTGCCACCTGTCCTGCCATGTGTGCCATAAGTGTGTGTGTACGAGTGTGTGTGGGTGTGTGTGTTTACACAACAACTGTCGCTGTCGCTGTCGCTGGCTTTTCAATTTGATTCATTTCATTTCAATTCTGTTTTCTTTGCATTGTTCAAAAATGCGCCGGGAGCGATCAAAACTGAACTCTCTGGGTGTCCTCTCGTCCTGCAGCATTTAGTGTGGGGTAAGCTTGAGGAGACAGAGAGGGGAGTGGAGAGTGGAAAATGTAGAGTGGAGAGTGGAAAATGGAGAAAATCAGCAGTGCAGATCCAGGACTCTGAAGTGTGTGTCAGGCAGGCATATGAATAACAAATATATGACCTATCTTTGGCTTTATTTGAGTAGCAGCAATATTCATATTAATTTGGGAAAGCCATACCTGCGGTATTAATCGATTTTTTTGCAAACAAAAATTATAGAAAAATTGTATACATATCTAGTGTTGCTATTAATATAATATAATGTAATTCAAATGCAATTGTTCTACAAATCAAAGCTTAAAAAACTCATAACTAAGCAAAAAAAGCGTTAATTTCAATTCGGAAAGCTGTTCTGGGTTAGTTTTTGTTAGGTTTATAAATCTGCATACTAAATATACATATTAAAAAAATTAAAAATTTTGTAATTTTTTTTTGACAATTTTAACGATGTAACCCCTTATAAAATTTGTGAAATTTTGAAAAAATTTAAATTGTGATCGGACATAGCTAGATCGATTCGACTTTTGATGCTGATCAAGAATATATATGCTTTATAGGGTCGGAAACTACTCCTTCACAGAGTTTCAAGCTTCTGACTACAATTACAATACCATTTTTTAGTCGGTATTTATCGATATTTTTATATGACAATTTTATCGAAAAATCAAAGTTTAAAAATCTCATAACTTGGCCAAAAAAGCATTAATTTCAATTCGGAAAGCTTTCCTATGTTAGTTTTTATTACGTTAATAAATCTGCATACTTCATTTAAAATTCAAAATTTGGTCAATTTTTGACAATTTTAATGATGTAACCCCTTTCCTTTTTTTCAAAAAATGGAAATTTTTTGAAAATTTTGTTTTTTTTGCCGGAGATGGCTAAATCGATTCAGTTTTTGATGCTGATCAAGAATATATATGATTCATAGGGTCGGAAACAACTCATTCACATCATTACAAGCTAAAAACTACCATTTTTTGAGTCGATATTTAACGATATTTTTCTATGACAATTTTTCCGAAAAATCAAAGTTTAAAAAACTCATAACTCAGCCAAAAAACCATTAATTTCAATTCGGAAACCTTTCCTGTGCTAGTTTTTAATAGGTTAACAAATCTGCATACTAGATTAAATAATTTAAAAAATTCAAATTTTTGTCGATTTTTGACAATTTTAATGATGTAACCCCTTTCCTTTTTTTCAAAAAATGGAACATTTTTGAAAATTTTGTTTTTTTGCCGGAGGTGGCTAGATCGATTCAGTTTTTGATGCTGATCAAGAATATATATGCTTTATAGGGTCGGAAACGACTCCTTCACCGCGTTTCAAGCTTCTGACTTAAATTATAATACCATTTATTGAGTCGATATTTATCTTCTTTTTTTTCGACAAATCGAAGCTTAAAAAACTCATAACTAAGCCAAAAAAGCATTGATTTTAATTCGGAAAGCTTTCCTATGTTAGTTTTTGTTAGGTTAATAAATCTGCATACTAAATTTACATTTTAAAAAATTCAAAATTTTTGTCAATTTTTTCCTTGACAATTTTAACGATATAATATTTGGGAAATTTTGAAAAAATTAAATTTTAGTCGGACATAGCTAGATCGATTCGGCTGGTAATCCTGATCAAGAATATATATGGTTTATAGGGTCGGAAATGAGTCATTCACTCATTACAAGCTTATGACTAAAATTATTATTCCCTGCAGGAGTACAAAAGGTTTATAAAATAATTAAAAGCTGATACTTTAAATTAAATTATAGAATATAGAACAAACTATGGAAGGGGAAGGATCTTAGGGAGGGATCTTGAGGAGGAGTTTTAGAGTACTATTATTAATTAATTATAAAATGCCATTATTTTTCTCAAAATTAACCCAGAAATTTATATTCAACTTAGTTTCCCCTTGAGAAATCTCTAATTAGTACTTCAACCAATACGATTCACTGTTTTTAACTTCTTTCAACTCTCGACTAGTCCCATTTCCTTTTATTCTTTCTCGAATTCGGCTTAGTCTAGCTCAGATTGGTGGTCTGGCTGGCATTGTTTAAAAAGAAAATATAAAAGACAAGCTGTACAGGATCTGAGCTAGGACTTAGTCCTGTTAGCAGCTCCTCAGCCCCTTCTCCCGGCGGCGTGCCCAATGAAATGTGAGCGAAAGCGAAAGAGCCAATTTATGGCATCATAAATCAAGAGCAATATTGTCATATTCTAGCATTTCCCGGTAACCTTTGGCCGCATCCGGCTGCAACTCTCTCGCTTGTGGCCAGCAGGAGCCGAGGAGAAGTTAAAGCCAGAGGTCATCTTGAGCTTAAGTGCATGTAACAATTTGCTTCCGCCTTGGATGCTGAAAATTGGCATTTGCAGAGAAGATTCCCAGGTATTCGGTTGCACATTTCCCTGGCCCACGGGTGGGTTAGCTGGCAGACGCGATCCATCAATCCCTGGGCCCAGGTTCAGGCACGGACCATGTCTCCATGTGAGGTTGTTGGCATCTCTGGTTACCATTTTCCCCCCCACTCACATGGTCTCGAGGCAAGCCAGGGATGTAGAGTGAGAGGAAAAGTCGGCTATGATATATCGTCCTCGGTGTTATATCGAAAAAGATGTAAGCTTTGATTTTTCGCTTTTTATAATATCGAAAAATATCGGATTTAATGTTTCTGATAAATTTGGATAAAGATTTTTATCGAGAGCAAGATTGTCATATTATTTATCGACAATAATATTGTATCGACATTTAAATAAGTCGAATTTTGCCATATTAAAAAATATCACCTTAAATATTTAACTATCGATACTATCGATAAATCCACAAAAATTGTATTTAGATTATTTGTTTTTCCAATATGTAACACAGGATAGTGATTTATTAGACATAAAATGTATCGAAACATTCAAAAATCAATTAATATATGGACTATCGCTTTAAATATCGATAACCTATCGAATTATGGTATCATCCTTGAGGACTACTGATAACTCAAAATATAATTGACACGAAGAAGGCGACTTTCAAAGAGCTCCTGTAAGAGCATTTGGGTAGATTAGGGCTCCGAGGGAATCATCTGAGGCTCATTTGACGGCTGAATGCCTCAATATGTGGCCTAACAAGTGGCTACCGATGGCTGAGCAAGGACTTCATGCATAAAACGGGGTGACAACAACACAGGACCCGACATCGCAACAAATGAATTTTCGATACCTGACTAAGCACAACTCATTTGTTCATTTCGATCGACGACGATGGTGGTGGTGGTTAGATCCTGGCCGCAGGATGCGACCACACCGATTACTGAGGCTTGGGGTGTGAAGTGTGTTGAACCCTTGAATGGGAAATGAAACGAAAATGAAACGAGAAGCAAAAGGAAACGATTTATTAGCAAAACCTAACTAAGCCAAGAACCCCGAAAAGCGTTTGATGACAGGACGACACAGGCGACAGGCGGCAGGCGGCAGGACAGTTGCCAAACATCCTTCAAACTAAACAAATAAGTAAACCAGAAGTAACCCAAGACTCCGACTCGAACTGGCTACTAATCAACCCTTGTCAGTCAATCATGAAGCCGCTCGTAGCTATTTATTTGCTTTGTGAGGCATTTTCAATGAACTGCAAAATATCTAATTCGCTTCGATTTATCCAATTTCGCCAAGGAAGCCCCCAACCCCGCCGGGCACATGCAAAGCGAAAAGTATTTAATGCCGTTGATCGCTGTCATGTCCAAGACTCGCAGGGAAAGGATGCTCAATGGAGGGGAGCACCGTTCCATAGAACTGTGATGGAGGATAGAGAATCGTGTTCAATTGCCGGGAAACTCTTCTTCGGTTTCCGACTCACTGCTGTCCAAACACACATGGCGGAGGCACGGAGCCAAGGAGGCCAGTAGGAGTCACACATCAACCTTGATTGGATGTAACCAGAGAGTGATGGTAGACAAACTTGTAGACGTCACTGAAATCGCATTTGAATTGGGATGAAGAGGCCGCCACACAATGCCACTGGGGAAAGAGAGAGGGCGAGGACCTATCCCATATACACTTCCTGTTCCAGGAGCTGGACATCAGCGTTTTGGCATGAAGGTCCAGCGCCCTAAATTTCCGCTCTTTTAAATCCATTCGATGTGGTGCACATCCCACTCCGCCGCCGGGTGAGGATGCCTCTGCCAATCCAGCTTCCAGCTTCCAGCTCCATGCAGATAAGCTGTCCGCATACACGCGTTAATTCCGTTATACAAATGTCACTCGCCAAACAAGTTGTCCACATCGCATCGCATCACAAATCTCGGACTCGGACTCGGACTCGGACTGGGACTGGGCCTGGGACTGGGCCGGGGATTGGGACTCGTCCGGCGGCCATCAAATGCCTGTCAATCAGCGGGACAGACAATGCAATCATGTTGAAGTAACTGCCACTGAACGAAGCCTCCTTAAATTCAATTATCAAGCAAGAAAAAAAAAAAACAGGGAAGAAACAGAGTCCTCGCAACGAGTGCTTCAATCACTAGGATTCGGTTTTAAATATGGAAAATAAGGGTTGCTTATTTATTTGTTATTTGGGTAGGATAAAGAGCATTTCTTCACAGCTTTCTAACATCATCGAATATTGATAATTATAAATAGGATTTATGGAGAAAACTACATCTTAGATTCCTTTATGAGCCCTTTTAAAAAGCCTTATGTAATGTCTGTATAGATTCTCCTTTAACATTTAAATTTATAAATATTTTATTAATATTTTACAACTGGCACAGCTAAAAGCTATCCTAAATATAGGACTCAATATTGTACCAATATTGCCATCTAAACTAAATAATATATCATAGATTACTTTCAAAACTCTTGAATATGCCAAAGAAACCTAAATAAATTATGATTTCTTTTAATTGCTATTATTTATCATTAATTTTGCCAACAAAAATATGCCAAATTTCAAACACCTTAAGCTTTATTTAAAAAATCTCTATGCATTTTTATATTAAATATATTTAAGCTTTTTTTTTACTAACTTAATATAGGTTCTAGGACTGGAAATATTATATATATTATATATTTTCAGCTTTCAACTACAACTTTTAGCTGGGACAGGTATCCTTTGCTGAAGCTTGTTGACTTTGCTTGATTTGCGCATGTCCTTAAAATTTCTGTCCTTGTAAAAAGTTTCTGAAGCTCAGGAAAAGTTTCGTAAGCTTATAAACTTGGTTAAAAAACTTGATTGTTCAGTGAGTTCCTGGTTTTCCACGTTGTAAGCAATATTTTCATATCGAAAGATAGTACCTCTACCGTATGGAAGCTTTAAGGTATTAATCGAGGAAAAGTCCTTAATTATTTGATGTAGAGTTTTCGGATTTTCCATCTTTTTGAGCTTGATTTCAAGGAAAAGCTAGAAAAGTTGCTGAAGCTCTCGAAAAATGCTTTTTTTTTCATTATTAGGAGATAGGGTTTTATAGGATTTATTTAGTTATATGTATATAACTAATATATTAAACCTTGGTAATATTTGACTCGGCTAAATAATAATAAATAATAATAAAATTTTGACATAGCTAGATCGATTCAGTTTTTGATGCTGATCAAGAATATATATGATTTATAGGGTCGGAAACGACTCCTTCACAGGGTTTTAAGCTTCTGACTACAATTACAATACCATTTTTTTAGTCGGTATTTATCGATATTTTAATATGATTTAATTATATTTTATCGAAAAATCAAAGATTAAAAATCTCATAACTTGGCCAAAAAAGCATTAATTTCAATTCGGAAAGCTTTCCAATGCTTGTTTTTATTAGGGTAATAAATCTGCATACTAAATTTAAAATTGAAAAAATTTAAAAATTTTTCCAATTTTTGACAATTTTAATGATGTGATGTTTCCTTTTTTTCAAAAAATTGAAAATTTTTGAAAATTTTGATTTTTTGCCGGAGATGGCTAGATCGATTCAGTTTTTGATGCTGATCAAGAATATATATGATTTATAGGGTCTTAAATGACTCCTTCATTTCGTTTTAAGCTTCTGACTCTAATTATAATACCCTTTTATGGTATAATTACAACGGTGCGTATACGTAATTTTTCGGACTACAAATGGTTCAAATATAATGTAAACCAGAAAGGAAGCTAAAACGGCAAGTCAGAGTTTATATACCCTTGCAGTTTGGAAACCAATTATAGGATAGAATGGGAAACTGATAATAAGTAAGCTTAAAATGTTTGCATTCTTTAAATCGATTTTTATAGATCTTGTCATACGACAATTTTGTCGCCAAATCAAATTTTAAAAAACTCATAACTCAGCCAAAAAAGCATTAATTTTAATTCGGAAAGCGCTCCTATATTAGTTTTTATTAGGGCTATAAATCTGCATACTCAATTTAAAAATTTTAAAAATTAAATTTTTTTTTCCAATTTTTTACAATTTTAACGATTAAAAAATTTTGAAAATTTTTAAAAAATTTAAAAAATCTCGGACATAGCTAGATCGATTCGGCTGTTAATGCTGATCAAGAATATATATAGTTTATAGGGTCGGAAATGACTCCTTCACTGATTTTACAGCTTCTGCTTGAAATTATAATACCCTGAAAGGGTATTAGAAAACGGTTATTTCAATTAAAAAAGAAAAACAATTATATGTATTTTTAAATTTGTATTTGATGTTAAAATTATATGCAAAATCAAAATTAACATAAAAGCTTATAGGATCTTAAGGGAACGTATATAAATAGCAAATGTTTTCCCCGATATGTACACTCCTTGTGTCGACACACGACTCAGTAGACAATATATATTATATATTCAATATATCAATATATTCCCCTTGTGTTCTTTTCTCCAAGAAAATGTACAAATTCCATATGCAAACGAAATCAAACGAGGAACTCCTTCTCCACCAGGACATTGAAGGACCATGTGCTGTGTGCTGTGATGATTGTGGCTGCCGGAGTGTGTCACATTTGTGGCAGAGTGTAGAATCCTGGCTAGGCAAAGCAAACACACATGCCACAACATGGAGAGGAGGCTGCCGATTGAATAACAACAATGGGGGCGGAATACTCGTCACTCCAGCACTTCAGCACTCGACCAGGACGAGGACGAGGACGACACTTGGGAGTGTCAAAACAAGGTAGTGCTTCCTTTGGGCGATCTCTGGAGTTGGAGGCGAATCCCATCTCCGCATTGATTCCAGGCAATAAAACTATTCGTAAATCGGCTACCAACTTGAGCATTAGCATAGTCCTCTCTCCTAGTCATCCTCGTCCTCGTCCTCGTCCCATTCTCATCCCCCGTGTCCTTGCAGCCTCTTAAGAATTCGATAAGTTTGCAAGCAAAGGTAAAGGCAAAGGCAGGGCGAGGTAACTTTGCAAAAATTGTGCGCATATTAAAATTCTTGGTGAAAGCTTTTGACATAAATTAAAACTTTTATCAGGAGCTGCCGGGTAGTATGCCTGTGTTTTCCCAGTTCCTTCTTTATTTTTTTTTCCTTTTTTTAGGAGCAGATGAAAAACTGCTGCTGCAAGTCTGAGAACATGTGTGTGCTTGCCCCGGTCTATTCTCTGGCCTATTGTCGCTTTGATTCTATAAGAAGCTAATTGATTGGAGCTCCGGTTCTCTCTTTTGGCTGCTCCTTTTCGCTAGACTGACACATCGAAGGCTGATTTTGCAAACTTTTTTAATTAATTTCGCGTAGGAGGAAAGGGCAGCCGAAATTTCCACGAAAAACTTTGCCCAAAAGGCATACGCATAGATGGGTGGAACTTCGAACTGGGGGGCGTAGCATTAAAAATGAATTTCACTTCATTGCCGATGGCTCAAAGACAACATTTTTGGCGTTAAAATTATTTATGGGCTTACTGTGCGTAACGTGTCGATGTCGCTGGCTCTCCGTCTCCGTCTCCGCATCCTGGCTAAGGAGGAGGTGTCGGTGTCGGTGTCAGTGTCCTACGTGATTGTCGGTACGACTGATTTTTGTGCCTGTGACAAAACTTTTTCAATAATGTATAAATCAAACTGTCATAAAGTCGCAGGATCGCAGCATAGCAGCGCAGCAGCAGCATCGCAGATTGCGAAATCGCCAGGACACCCACACTTTTTGTTTTCTTACACTCAATCCTGGCGCTCTCTCCTGCGCTTTCTCTCGCTCTCGCTCCCTGTTAAACGTCAAAAATGCCTTTTTCTGGTGACATTTTCTTAGACAATTTAAGTTGCCATTGTGTCGCCCTTGCCCTGATGTGCATTTAATATGTGTCCCCTCCTCCTTCCGTTCCTCCCATGCCAGGGTGTGTGTGTGTGGGACAGACAACGTTTGGTCCTCTTAACCACCCCCGCAGATGTTACCTGTCGTCTGCGCCCATCCAAGGTGAGCGTAAGCGTTTTTCACATTCAGGGAAATATGTCACAAAATTTATTGCAAAATAATTTTGCCCGTAATTCTTTGGGTTTTGCTTTTCGTTGCTGCTCGCCACTCGCTGGTAGCCCACTCGCTGTGCCCGGCACTCGCCACTTAGGCAGCGTTTAAGGCATAGTATGCGTGGGCTCTCATAGAGCCTCTTCCTCCTGCCCCCTCCTCGGCTGCATATTAAAATATTAAAAATTCCTTTTATATCCTTCCAGAAAAATTTTGTCTCATCGTTTTTTTTTCTCCCTTGCTGCTTGGAACTTTTTTGCAAGTACAAAAATCGTTCAAGTTTAGGGAACAGACTTTACTTTGATGCGAAAATAAGCAACAATTTTTCATAAGCTGACAGAATTTGCCCATTTAAAAAAAAGGGTTGTAAATCAATTTTAGGAGCTAAAAACGATCTTGAAGATTGTTAATCAACAGAGTTTCTGTTAAATAGTGAACAGCGGTTGGTTAGTTAACAGCGCGGCTTCCAGGCGACTGGAATGAGAGCTGTTAGGGAACAGACTTTATTTTGTTGCGAAAATAACCAACAATTTTTCATAAGCTGACAGAATTTCACGATTTTAAAAGAGTTGTAAATCAATTTTAGGAGCTAAAAACGATCTTAAAGATTGTTAATCAACAGAGTTTCTGTTAAATAGTTAACAGCGGTTGGTTAGTTAACAGCGCGGCTTCCAGGCGACTGGAATGGGAGCTGTTATGCGCAATGGCAACCAATTTAAGTTGCGGTGCAATTAAATATCGTAAAGGGAACGTAAGCAAATGTTTGTGTTTGTGCGTGTTTCGCAACGTTTGAATGCGAAATATTTTTTTACAACTGCAAACAGTCCGTTGCTTGCATACATTTAAACGGAAAAATGCAAATACAATAAAAAGAAAGCAGCAACAAAAATGCTGTCAAAAGCGTGCCACTGCCACATACATGTATGTGTGTGTGTGTGTGTGTTGGAGTGTGCTTCTGTCTGGCAACACTGCCAGCAATGCTTTGGGGTGGAAGAAGAAGAAGCGGAAGTGGGCAGAAGAAGAGCGGAAGCGCGTAGGAGAAATGGTAGGGAAAATGGAGGCTGGAGGAGGCTGAAGGAGGCTGGAGGATGCAGGAGGATGCAGGAGGAGGCTGCAGGATTCATCTGGCGGAGACTGGGCTTCTGATTGATCTGCGTGTGCGTGTTTAAACAAAAATTTCGCTATGTAAATCGGCAAACACGAACACACACGCACCCTCGGCAACCCCGTCACGCCGCGATTCTCATTTACAAAGTGTTTTTCGTCCTCAGTCCCCCCTCCCCCCAGCGTCCATTCCTTGTTTGCAAATGTTTTAATTGAATTCGAGTGGAGGGGCCAATGCCGATGCACTAAATGTTTAATCGACCCGATAATTACCCGACCTTGTCCAGGTACGGCGTCCGTATCAACAGGGATGCGTACATACATACATGCGCCTTGGTCCTGGGTCCCAGTATCGATGATGTAGAGGCCTCCGTGAGCGGAAACTCCTGCTCCCCGGGTCAAGTCAACGCCTTCGAAGCGTTTTTCCCAATGATTTATGAACTAATTTAGCGGCAATATTATTTATGCCAGGCCAGACTGCAGCAGGAGGAGGAGGAGCAGCAGGAGGAGGAGGAGGAGCCGCGGAAGCCAGTCTGTCCGGCCAGGATAATGCTCGAAAATGCTGCCACAATGTTAAACGCGTCGGCCAAAGGACCAAACAACCAAACATTGAAGCAGCCATCGACTGCAGCAGACACAACAAAGTGGAGTTCCCGCAGAGGAGCGGGAACAGAAGGAGCAGCAGGACGAGCAGCAGGAGCAGCAAAAGGAGCTCTCCGGCTGCAACAATGGGTAAGTCGAGAACTTTAAGAAATTTACACCATCAGCAGATAAGAGTCATGCCCAGTAGGCGCCGCCATTGCCGCCAGATCACGGAGCAAGGCAGGATGCACCCACCGGAAGGGTATGGAAGGGATAGTCCTGGGTTGGGGGGTGTGCTCCTTCGATGGCAAGAAGTTCAAACTAAGCTAAGGAAATTTCTGCAGCGCCGACACTTTTTCCTGCGCCTGTGTTTGCAGCAAACAATCTGTTTCCCGGCATCAACTTTTGCTAGAAAAATTGAAACAAGCCCGAGCCAGGGCAGGCCAGGGCAGGGCAGTCAGCTAGAACAGAAGAGGAATATCAGGGAGGTCCTGTCGGGATGCAGGCTGCACTGGGCTAGGAGGGGGGCGGGGGCAACACTACCAACTTGTGGCTGAAGCATGTATCATATTTAGACACGGGAAAGACAGAAATATAAACTTATAAAGACTCCGGAAAGGGGTAGGGCGCTGGTGCTGACCGAATACCGCTGGATACTCTTTCCCTTCCACAAAAAAACAAAAAAAAAAAACCATGTACATAGACTTGCTTGCGAAGGCAAGCACAAAAACCATATTTGGCAACACTGCCAGTTGAGGAGCAGCAGTTGAAAGGACTTTACAGCGCGCCCAACTGATGAATTATGGCCAAAGTTATCGGCTGGATGAGGAGGAGGAGGAGGAGGGACTCCCTCCCTTGTAGGCCGCCGCTTTTTGCAATGTTTTGCTACACTGCGTGGCAACTACTGATAATAAGATATACTTGCCACTCGGACAGGCCCCGGGCCAACGTCGGAAGTCTACTAAATAACAAGTTGTACGGCCCACCAGCGTGTGCTGGCAGCATCGAAAAAAACCAAAAAGGAGCAAGGAATAAAAGGGCAACTTAAATAAGTTTAATTGTACGAGACGGAAGTCGAAACTTTGCCATTTGGCTTCGTTGACTTCAGTTCAGTGGGCCGCGATGCTCTTCCTGCCTGCATCTTCTGTAACCTCGCGAGTCCTGACCCGACCTGACCTTCTTCCTGCATGATTTCCCTATCAGTTTTCCATTGTGTCAATTAGAAACCTCTACCGGAGAGTGGAGTGCAGTCTAAGGCAGTCTTTTGTCCCGCTTTCTGAGCCATGCTTTGCCTGCCTTGCACTAGCATTAGTGAATGTGAGAGGATATGTATTTTTTAAGAGAGAGAGCAAGCTGAAAGAGCGCAGTATGTGTTCTCTTCAGGGCAATTATCAGACTTTACTTTGTAAGGTTCTCTTTTCAAGAGAGAAGTCTTTCTCAAGGAGTTTTCCGATGATAGCAGCCTTATGTTTATAGTCTAACAGCTGTAGGAATTTTCTCTTCCTTCCTGCCTTTTTATATTTAACTTGTAGGTCACACTCCTGCCCCCTTTTTGCCTTTATTATTAAAGAATCAACAATCGAGAGCACCCAGAGTTAAGTGTCAGTCAAAGTCTCAGTTACCAAGAACCCAACTCAAACAGTTTCGGGAGACGTAGACCATAAAGTCGCATAAAAACCTCGAAGATGAGCAGTCTGATCAATTTCCTGAATTCCAAATTCAAGCCCTCGGTGGCAAGTAACGCCATCTGTGAGGATGGCTTCACGGCGGCAAATCTCGTTGCCAAGGAAGCAAAGCACCTGGAGCTGGGCTTCCAGTGCTCCACCACTTGCAAGCCGCCTGTAGAGATTGTCTTTAGCTTTCGCAAGGCCGTGGACATGAAGGTCATCAAGCTGTGGCCCACCATTGGGGCCATGCGCTCCACGGCCTTCGAGTTGCACGGTCGTCGTGATGGCCTCTGGGAGCGCGTGGCATTCGTAAGGGACCTGCCACCTGGCCTGGACTTTGTGACCTTTTGCTACCAGAGCGACTTCAACTCGCGGACCAGCTTCAATGCCCTGGGGCAGCCAACGAGCGAGAAGGTGTTCTTCTTTAAGTCAGCCTACAAGACCCTGGCCAGCATCAGCAGTGTCAAGGTGATCATCCAGGACACCGAAGAATGTCCGCCGGTGCTGCGTAAGGTGGAGATGTGGGGTCTCCCCGCCCGCTCACTGGACAAGGCGGACAAGGAGCTGGTGAACATCATCTGGAGCGAGATCAGCGATTCCTATGGCCAGCGTGGTGACACCCCACAGGGACATGCGGGGCAGCGTTCGCCGCCTAGATCCGTTCCCCAGCTGAGGAGGCAATCTTCGCTTTCCATACCGCTGGAATTCCTGGACTCCATCACCTGGGAGCTAATGACTCTACCCAATGTGCTGCCATCTGGCAAAGTGGTGGACCAGTCCACCATTGACAAGCACACCGCGGCGGAGGCCAAGTGGGGCCGCCAGCCATCGGATCCTTTTACTGGCCTCGAGTACAATGACCACCGCAAGGCCACCATTAACATGGCACTGAAGCGGCGCATCGAAGAGTTCCTCGTGGAGCACTCGGAAGACTTTGAGGTGCCGCTGTTCCGCGGCTCTTTCCGCACCCATCAGCTGGGCCGGAGTAGTCCAGCAGCTGGTACATCCTTGGAGGTCTGGACCTCCTTGTCGCCATTCAGTGGAACACCGCCGGCCAAGAGGGTGAGGCTCGGGACGGACCAGACTCTCCTGCAGGTCCTGCCAAAGACCATGGACTTTAGCCAGGACTTTGGCACCAAATGCATCAGCTGCCGCAGCGCTCAGTTTCGTTACAAGATCCGCACCTGTCGCCACCTGGTCTGCCAGGATTGTCTCGTCCAGCTGTGGCGGGACCAGCTGTGCGTCTGCAAGGTCTCCTTCCAGGATGCCGATGTAGACTGGCACCAAAAGCTGGATCGCTAAGGCTTCAATCGCTATAGTATGTCATTTCTCGTTCCCCTCTATTGTATAGCTTACAAGTCAATTGGTTTAGTTTCTGCTCCTTAGTTATATCAAGCTTCAAGGTCTGGAGTCGTGGAACAAGTAGCCATGAAAGTCGTTCCTGATGATTCGGAAATATGTATCAGTATCAGATCACGCCTGTGATGTAGTTTTTGTAGATTCTTTATATACACACAAGAGTCCCCGAGAGAAGGGATCGTTCGGAGCCAGTTGATGTATTTTCATACCAATTATATCTAGAATAAAAAAGAAAGCAAGTGCAGCTTTGCCTGCCATGCACAAGCATTGGCGAATGAGAGAGGCTTCTCTTTACAAGGAGCTATTTAACAGTTGAGTGGAAAGTGGAAAATTTCTTATGTTTGGTATAGTTTTCAATTGAATTCATTTAAATTGGAGTAGCAAAAGTCCCATAAAAAGTGTACTAAGTGCAACCAGTACTGCTTTGCCTGCCATGTACAAGCCTTAGCGAATGAGAGAGAGGCTTCTCTTTACAAATGGGGACACTCTCCTACAAGTGGAAAGTGAAAAACTGCTTATGTTTGGTATAGTTTTCTTTGTATTTAATGCTCATTTATAAGCCTTTTGTTAAGGCAATAACACTTGGGCTATGAAAATTGAATTCAATTAAATTGTAGTAGCAAAGGACCCCTAAAAAGTGCACTCACCGGTGGTGTGGCCTGCCCATTGCCAAGCCGAGGTTGGCCAACGATTAGCCAAAAGGGAGAAACACACAAAAAAAAAAAAAAAAAGTGGGCCAAAAAGGGAGTCCCTAATAGGATTTTATTTCGCTGATCCCAGCTCCCGGCTCCCGGCTCCTGCCCTGCCATCGAGTGGGAATCACGGCCGCCTGCCGATGATTGCCGTCAATTGAATGCCAATTGTTTTTCTTGCCCCGGCGCTTTTTCTTTTGATACATTTTTGGGCCACGTTTAGTTTTAGCATTGCAATCGTTCGCTTCGTTTTGGTTCGATATGTGTGTGTGTGTACGGCGGCGAAATCAAACGATTCCCGGCCAGAACAGATCAAGTTGCCAGCATTGGCATTTTCATTTCAACGGGAGTCGTCCTGTCCTATCCTGTCCCGTCCTGTCCCGTCCTGTCCTGGGACAAAATGTCTGCAGCTAGAAACCGCCGAGGTGGAGCTGTGTGTGTGTGGAGTGCAATGGGGCAATAAAACCAGTACAGAAAGTAGAAAGTCGTGTTTTGGCCACTGAAAATTGAAGGAAAAATCGTACAAATCTTTATTGTCCTTCCATTTGGACAATTTGTATACTGTGAATGGCAACAGGACTCCATCAATTATGACAGTATGCCCTGAAATACAATAGAATTGAATGATTGCTCAAACAGAGATTAATATTTATATTCTGATGCCATCAGGTCAAAAGGTTCGATCTCTCGATGACCTTTTGGCAGGCCTTTGACTGGTACAGGTGTGCACTTAGCTCTTGGACATCAGTTACTGTTCTTGGCAAGGATTGCATTTGGCAGTAAGCTTGTCTCCTTTGGCACTAGCGCAATCCCTTCGATTCGGATTTGGCAGGATAAGTGTGGAGTACTTGGAGAATCGCGCTTGTCTCTAATTTACATAAAATGGCAATGCTGCAAATGCACAATATATATGAGTCCTTTGACCCGGTCCTGCCACGCATACACTCCTCATCCTTCGCCTGATATCTCTCACTATATAGATATATATATCTATATATATATAGTCATGTCGCCATCTTAGGGTAATTTATACAAGAGGGAACGAGTGCTTCCCAAACCCAACTCAAAACGAACCAAAGTTCGCTGGCAAAAAGCGCAATGGCAGCTCTGAGAAGGGAAATTGTACTAGGAAATTTGCCGGAAATTAAAACTTGTGCAAAATAAATCGCCAAACCTCGAAATACGGACACAAACACACACTCAGGCATACAATTCACACCCGGAAAAAGAGAGACCAGGGAGCAGAGGCCAGGCTCAGACACCGGCTGGCGGAAGATCGATGTACTTTGCGCACAAACTTATGTAGCCTTTAAGGGCCAATTGTCGAAACCCGTTCCGGGGATTCCTTGCTTACACATAATGGCCCCGAAAATCTGACCTTTCCCCTTAGTGCCTCTGCGGAAGTAGTAGGCCAGGCAGCTACCCAGTGCTTCATTTCGCGCCAATGGAGTGACAGTTGGCAAAGAATTATTAGATTTGCACATGCATACACTGCAGGACTCAAATTGGGTGACCGGATGAGAGCTGGAGAGCGGGAAAAACGTGATGCAACAACAAAAAAGAAGGAAAGCTCAACCCACAGTTGAGTGTAAAACCTAATTTCCTTAATATTCCCCCCCCCAACAATTACATTCCTCTGCCACCTCTGGTGCCTGGACAAGCCCCATGTGTGGGTTGCTGTTTGTTTGTTGTTTTAAAATCATGAAGTTTAATTTCCTTAATTTGGGGGAGCAGAGACAGTGATTGAGTGACTGGCCCAGTGGATGAATCTATCTATCAACTGTATCACCAGCTCGGCTCCAAAGCATCCTGGCATACTGGGAATCCTGCTCACATCCTGGGAACTAGACACGCGACACAACCGTCGCCTGATTCCGTTTGTCCGGTCGCCTGACAGCAGGTCATAATGCATGTAACCTCTGCCTTTAATCAACTTTAATTAAAATTGCACACAAAACCCCGAAAACGACTTGATAAAATGCCATTAACTGGTGGAGCGACAGAGCTCAACTGATGGCGGTTTTATTGGTTCGGCGGTGGAGTGGTGTGGCTTCTGTGCAAAGCTTTTAATTGATAAGAGTGTGTGTGTGTGTGTGCGAGTGTGCCATATCGGATGACCCACCCAGTGACTGTGTGTCCTGCTCTTGAATTACATTCAAAGGACTAGGAGGAGATCCCCTTTTTCTTCTTTTTTGGCGACCACCACTTTACGCTTTATGCCACATTATTTCAGGGCTTATGTGACCCGGCAAGCTAGCTCTACGAAATTACGCTCATTTCAAAATTGTTATTGAATCTTTTGGGCAAAGTAAATAATCCTTGTTGAAATGAGAGGAGAAATCCCGTTGCGGCCGCCGCAAGTGGCTTCCCGAAAAAGCGAGCAGCAGCCAGCCAGGCATTGACTAAACGCTCTGGCATAAGGACTTAACCTCTCCACCCACAAACACACACCCCACACACACACAGCCTGATGGCGCCCTTTGTTGGTGTCTCAAGGAGGAAGTACCCCATTGGGTGGCAGTGACGCCCAACTAAATGCTGCCAAATTATACGCAATCATTTTGAGCTTAACTAAAGTGCGGCAAGTCTGCGGCCCAGCAAGGAGCTGGGCTAAGATGGAGGTGGCAGGAGGAAGCCGGAAGGATGAGCTCTGAGAAGACTCCTGGTTAGTCGGAATGCCCTCAGTTCGCCGAAAAAATACGATGACAATGTGTCATCGTAAATTGTTCGTCCTGTTCGTCCTGCGAATGGTCCGAAGGGCGGTGTGTCCTTTCAAATTTATATACCTTCATATTAAACTGGGCTATTGAGCGGTCCGCGGTCTCTCTCCAAAAGGAAAGTACTTGCTCTTAATGGTCACTTGTGCGGCGTGCTTATTTTCCCAAAGATTTTCCTTTGAACATTAAACGAACGAAGAGTGCATTTCTTTTTTTTTTTTGTCAGAAGTCAACATTTGCTTTGCTTAGAAGCTGCTAAGTGACCTTCGTCTAAACAATTTAGCCAAGGCTAAGGATAGCAAAAGCCATAATGCGCTCATGAATAACACAGAAATAAAATTGGTTTAATAACAAAGGGGAAATCCAATGGAAATCCAGTGGAAATTCAGTGGAAATTCAAAAGAAACTCAACAGAAATTCAACAGAAATTCAACAGAAATTCGTCAGAAATTTTGTGGTTTGGCTTGGTGTGTGTGCTGTAAAACTGTGTGTGTATGGTGTGTTTGTGGGCATAAAATGCCAGGATTAAATGAGACACTTTGCGTGTAGTCTCGTGGCAAAACGTAAAGCGTAAAAAAGCAAATGCCGCTCAATTTGCAGCACAAACAGAACGCAAATCAAATAAAAACGCGACAAAAACTGAAGTAGATCTCAAATGGGAAAGCGGAAAAGCCGGGAATAGCGCCTCGCTGAGACATTGTACCGAGAGAGAGAGAGAGGGGCAATGGGAAATGGGAAATGGGGTGGTGTCGCCGCCATCACCATCGTCGTCGTCGTCGTCGTCTGCAGTGGTACAATTTATGACAACTTAATTGATTTACTTTACGTACGTGACCAGAAAAATGAATATTGCATTACGTTGGGGATTTTCGTTAGAGTTGCTCTTTTTTTTCCACTTCCTCTCCTCCCTGCAGCTTCCTCCCCCCGCCGGAAGTCCTTCTATTTCAACGCTCTCCGCTGTTGGGCAACACAAACAGCACCAGCAGCAGCAGCAGCATCGCCATTTCCATCAGCCAGGACTCAGGACTCTTCCATCTCCAAGGCCAGGACTCTGGGTCTCGTTCTGTGTAGTCTTCGCTTAATGCGCTCAATTAGCAATCTCGCAGGAGGCGGCTTTCGGGGCAAGGACGAGGAGGCGGTAGGAGCCGGCGGGAGAAGGAAATGGGCGTGGAAGTCCTTTGGGGATGTGGTGGCACCTAATTTCATTTGTATATTTTCACAGATTTTACTGTTTGTTTCCGCACTTGCATGCATGTTTTCCATGATAAGTGGGCTGGGGGATAAGGGAATTTAATAATAATAATAATAATAATAATAATAATAATAGAATTTATATTGAGTTTTTTCTGTTAAGAAAAATAACTCAAATTAATGAAGGCTGCATATAAAATATAATAAAAATAGGAATTATTATCAGTATTTTCTGTGAAGAAAATATATTTAAATTAATGAAGGTAGTGTTTTATATATATAAAAATCTATAATTAAAATATTAGTTCTTTTAGAGCTCCAAACTAGCCCTGAAAGTCCTGAAAATGTTCACTTTATAATTCGTTTTCCGAGTTATTATTATAAATCATATTTTATTAATACTGATATGAATAATATTAATAAGAAAAAAAGCAAACTTTGGGAAGTTCAAGATTTCAGAAGCCACCAAAAAGCGCTAAACTATCCGCAAGCTAGGATTATAAATCTATAATTTTATGAGATTATTTTTTAAGCAAAACGAAAGCTTAAAAATATCATAACTAACCCATAAGAGATGCAAAATTCAAATGAATTAAACTAGGATGCAGTGTCATTGCCTCACAATCAAGGAGTTAAATTTCAGTTCTCTCATTTCAGAGCTCAGAGCTTGCAACAAAACTAAATCCCCTGAAAGCTTTCATACATTGTATTTATATTCATCTAGCAGATTTTCTTAGTGTGCCAAAAATAAGCTTTTTCTGCCACAAATGCTTGCTTTAAAATATATAAGATTTAAAATATAATCTCTTGCCCACACTGCGGATGAGTAATATTCTACACACACATTCGGAACTCCTGTAATTGTCTTCATTTCGCTAAAGTCTTTGAATGCTAGTGGAGTGAGCTATAAAAATAGCATAGTGTTTTCCCCTAATTTATTTTAATTTTTTTCTTTTTCCTTTACTGAGACTTGGTCCTGGTGTCATGCTCCTGCGACTTCATCCTGGTGGCCTTTGGAAGGGGCAAAACTTTGGCCGCATGCTATTTGGAGTAAGTTAAGCAGACCAGAGACCGGCCAGCGGTTTATCCCATCTTAGTTGCTTTGACCTTTTTTTTTTTTTTTTTTTTTTTGAAGCGATTTCCTTTCTTTTTACTCGAGTTTTCCCGTTCGTGCGGCAACTTTGCATGAAAATGCGTAACGGGTGAGCCCGAGTAAGGAGTAAGGCTTGGAACTGGCTTAGGTCCAGGGTCCTTTTGGTCGAGGTACCACTGTGGATGGGAAAAAGTTTGCTTTTGGCGCTTCATCAATTCACTTTGACTTTGACTGCCTTTGTGAACTGCGAACTCGCCTTGGCCTAGGCCGGGGACGAGACCTACATACACACATCCCCATCAGCCGTGCACTCACACGACGGGCTCAAGTTGCCTCTACTTTGGCTTAATCGCACATAAGCGGCGGAGTTTTTTGTGTACTTACGAAACCACTTAAGAAGTCGTTAAATAATCAATGAATAAAGATTCTTGCCGCCTTTCTTCTTGCCTTGCCGCGTTTGTTTTTCTTCCCCGGGCTGCTGCTGCTGCGGCTGCGGCTGCGGCATCGCATAAATTGTCATAAATAAATGAGGGAGCGCCTGTGGCGCTGCAAAGGCTTGCAGGACTTGTGCACTTGTCCTTGTCGAGCCGCCTTCAACCGCATTCCCTATTCGTGATTTCCGATTTTCAGGAAGCTGTCAGGGTTGGCTTTAAGGTGCTCTCTTTTTTTTTTGACAATACAGCCGACACTTCCGCATCAATTGCAGGAAACTTTTCACTGTGCCGAGTCTTAGGCTGGGTGTATACTGTCAGTAGGAAGTACAATCGTCTGTGCGGCGCATAACTTTTGCATTTCCAGCCAGTGACAGGTAATTGAGCGGAAACGTGGGGCAGAATTAACGGTTTATAGGACTCCGCAGGCCACCGTTTTTGGGGGGAGGTTGGAAGGGTAAAGTAGCCGGGAGGCATTCAACCCGCTGAAAATTGATTGGTTATGGATCAATTGGTGTTCAATGCGAAGGGATATCAAGGAAACTGAGGCAGTGATACAGTGGCAAGTGGTTATAAGCATTATATATATTATAAGTACCTATTGTGTTGAAAACTAACAAAATCTGAAAGAAAAACTTTATTAAAAGCTAGCTTTAACTTTGTTTTTGTTAGCAAACAAAGTGGTGGGAATAGAATGAAGTGGTCAACTTGACTGTGAAACTGCCAGGCGATCGGAACTGAAGGGCAGTCCATCTGTCAGTTAGCTCTCTTTTTGTAAAACCTGTACTTTTGATCTCTCTCTCTCATTTTTGGAAAGCGAACTTTTTCACACACTCTCTTTTTCCCCCTTTTCAAAACTCTCTCTCGCTCTCTCTCTCTCTTGATCATTGTTATGTGTTCTATTTCATCTCAAATAGCATCTTGCAAGCCTAACTTATTAGCTATCTCCCTCTTTTTATCTCTCTTTCAATCCGAACTTATTCCTCTCTTTCTCTCTCCTTTGCAATCTATACTTCTAAAGCAGTGAAGGAATCATTTCCGACCCTATAAACCATATATATTCTTGATCAGCATCAACAGGCGAATCGATCTGGCTATATCCGAGAAAAATTTAATTTTTTCAAAATTTTCAATATTTTATAAATCATTAAAATTGTCAAAAATTGGCAAAATTTTCAAATTTTTTTCAATTTTAAATGAAGTATGCAGATTTATTACCCTAATAAAAACTAACATAGGAAAGCTTTCCGAATTGAAATTAATGCATTTTTGGCAAAGTTATGAGATTTTTAAACTCTGACTTGTCATATCAAAATACCGATAAATACCGACTAAAAGAATGGTATTGTAATTGTAGTCAGAAGCTTGAAACTCTGTGAAGGAGTCGTTTCCGACCCTATAAATCATATATATTCTTGATCAGCATCAAAAACTGAATCGATCTAGCCATCTCCGGCAAAAAAAAAAAATTTCAAAAATTTTCAATTTTTTGAAAAAAAGGAAAGGGGTTGTTACATCGTTAAAATTGGCAAAAATTGGCTAAATTTTCAAATTTTATTGAAGTATGCAGATTTATTACCCTAATAAAAACTAACATAGGAAAGCTTTTCGTAAAAATAGTCATATAAAGATATCGATAAATATCGATTCTTAGAATGAGAATATTTTAATGATTTATTGTGATCGATTTCACTATAATTCAATTGAAAACTGTGAGAGTACATATACCTCAGCTTCCCAAAGTGGCTTTCCTTTCGTGTTTATTGATCATTGCAATATTTTCCCTCTCATTAAAAGGATCTCTCTTGGAAGCCCAAGTTCTTTGCTTTCTCTCTGATTCTCATTCCCTCAAGCTGAAATTTCTTTCTCTCACAATTTCTCTCTCTCTTTGTTATTGATCCCAGCCACTTGTTCTCCTCTCTCATCCTCTTTTCCACCAACCTCGAAGAGCTAATAAAGCAAACGATTCTTTACGAAAAATTTGCTTTAGCGTTCCCTGTCCGGCCCTGCCTCTATTTCGCCACTGACTTTTATTGCATTTGATTGCTGTTTCTCTTTACTTTCTTTCTTTCTTTTTTTTTATTTTTGCCCCCCTGCTCCCACCCCGATTTTCATCATTTCTTTGGCTCCGCTTTCTACGTTATTGACTTTGATTTTACTTTCGGCGTTGGCTTTGTGGCTCCTGCACCGCGATTTAACGGCTTTTAGCTAACAGTCGGATGTCGGATAGACGACCAGCGAAGCACAAAGGCGGTGGCAGTGGCAGTGGCACAGGCGACCGAGGAGGAGGAGGTGTCCCCCAGTCTCGACATTCGACAGCTGTCATGACACCCTGCTGGCGGGCTCATCCTGCCTGCGCTATCCGAAAAAGGACTCGCCACGCTCGAAGGACGGGGGGGAAGGGCAGCAAGTGCCTTAATTTGTGGATTTCGTACAAATGGTTCGGAAGAATTGCTTTAAGTAATTGTTTTCGCCTCCTGTCTGTGCTGCTGTTGCTGTTTGCGAGTATTGTGCCATTTTTCCCCAATGCTTCGTCCTTCGTCCTTCGAGCTTTGTGCTCCTGCTCCTGTTTATGGCATCATTGCGTGCCTGGCGGAAGTCACACACATATATCCTCCAACCTGCTTTTAATAATGCAGAGTTTAGCTCTGTTGCAATCGCAAACGCTGCTCGTTGATGTCTTGATTTAAGGCGGGCCTCCACTTGAAGTGTCAATGGGGGAGTCCTGCCAGTTAACAGGTCTTTAATGAGTCCTGGCTGGGCCGGAAAGGCGGTGCGGATCCCACAGTCCATGGCTTTGCAATTTTCATTTTACATATTGCCCTCGGAGTTGCATTTTATTTTCATTTTTGTATATGTTTCGTTTTCCTTTTTTTTCTTTCTATTTTCTGTTGCCTTTGTGTGTGTGTGTTTGCCTAACTACCTGGTCCTGGGCCTGGTCCTGTGCCTGATCCTGGCTCCTGCCTGAATGTTGCTCTTAGAATCATCTGGCTGTGCGAATTGCCGCCTCCATGGCCAGCATATCGACGGGTGAGTGTCTGCCTGTTGGACTGTGTCTATCCGTGTGCCATTTCGCCCTCTGTTTGCGCACACGGTGCCGCGCTCTCCCCCCTCGGTTTTTCTTTTTTTTTTTCTGTTTTTTTGCACCTTTTGTACGTTTTTAATTTTCCTGTTTTATTTCCGGTTTTACGATTCCCATCTCGAATCTAGATTGCAATGGCATCGTCAGTCAGTCAGTGACTGCTCCACCTCCACCTGCCCCGGCAGGCGTTTGTCCGAGTCACTGCAGTTCCGCGTAATTATGCCACAGCCCTGGCTGCAACATATACACAGAGTAAACCCTCCCCCAGGGTCTGGTCAATGGATATATCGTTTAATATAACCATTAATTAGTTAAATCAACTTGGTTATTATAGCTGGCTCTGCTTAGATTTTCATGTGTGCACTTGCCTTGAGTAAGTCTATAGTTTGAAAGCCTAAAGCCTAAAGCCTTGCCATGATTTGGCAGAAACTCTCTCGCCCAGAGAGCTAAAGATTGGGTTACGGATAAGTCCTGAAATGTGGGAGGACAGGTGAGTCCAACGCTGCATGTGCTTGCCGGGCTGTGCTCCTGCTCCTTTACTGCTTGTGCTGTCAACTTTGCCTTTGGGTAATATTTGCATAAAAAGGTCACTGGCATCCCATTGAGGAAGCCCACGATGCTATCTGCAATGGCTGATGGTTTGGGAGGCGGTCTCCAACCGCAGATTTGGTCAGCGTGTCAGGCCGTCATTTGGGGATTGCTGCAAAAGTGTGGCTTTAAGGCGGAACTTGTCAAATCGAACTGCGATTGTTTTTAGCCACAGCAGTCGGAGTCAGAGTCACTTCTCCCCCAACTTCCCTCTACGCTTTTGGCTATAAACAACAAAAGGCAATTTGCAAAACAGAAAAGCTCGGCAAAAAGACGGCTGACGGCTGATGGACAAGCACAAGCAGCAGAGTAACTAGGATACGGAGCCAGGGAGGCATCAACGCATTACGAAGCGTTATAGAAGGCATTGTTTCTCGCCATCCTGGCCAGCTACAGCTCCTGCTCCGGCTCCAACTCCTGCTCCAGCTCCTGCTCCTGCTCCTGCTCCAGCTCCTGCTTCTGCTGCCAAAACAAATAAGATGCAGCGCACAAACTCCAAACTCTCCAGCAGGAGAGAGAGAGCCACGGGCGGGTGTCCTTTCCTGGTCCCGGCTGGAGCTGGAGCTCCTTCTGGGCTGTCTGGCAGATTGCTGGATAAAAAGATTGACAGCGTTGATAGTCGAAATAATTAATTGAATGAAACTGCTACAACAAATGCCTTTAATTAGCGTCGGGTTTCGCTTAACGGACGCCCATCCCAACCGCCTTCTCCTGTCCCAGACAATCGGTGATGATCCCCCTGCCTAGGAAGGGAGGTCCTTGAAAGTAACATAGACACCGATCCTGATTTGAAGAGAAGCCTCCATCCCTAAGCAGCAGGAACTTTGAATGGTTTTTGGAAAACTGAAAATACAAGAGTAGGCTTGGTTCTGTTCCTCACATCGTCCTTCGTCGCTATGTCGCGCATAGCGCATTTCCATGAAAATTATTCAAGCAGAAGGATATATGATAATTTCCGACGGAAGTGTAATCAAAAATCGCTTAGACAAGTGCTTGCTTGCCTCAACACCCCAGCTAACACCCCGGAGACACACCCGCACACACACCCCGGCACATGCGTACACACACACAGGGCGGGAATACATGGGAACAATGAGAGATAAACTCACCAGGTATATGCATCTGGTTAAGCCGGATTTACACCCCTTCCAGTCGTATCATCTTCTATTAGAATCATCTAGCTTATTATGAGGGAAGTTGAGGATCTGAATAATATCCTTGTGTTTTGTTAAACTCATCCTATGGCGTTATGGCACTGCATTGTTAGAAGTGTGACCGTTCTTGGTAGTTTTTGTCTTCCTTTTTTAGGTTTTATAATAACCCTCTTTTAAATCTACAACAGGGTTTAATTTTGTATAATTTTGGTTAATTAAGGATAAGTTTCCTTATGGCCTTACAACACTTTATTGTTATACCCTTGCAGGGTATTATAGGAGATGTAACTCTGTTGTGAGTCATTTCCGACCCTATAAACCATATATATTCTTGATCAGCATCAAAAACTCAATCGATCTAGCCATCTCCCGCAAAAAAACAAAATTTTCAAAAATGTTCCATTTTTTGAAAAAAAAGGAAAGGGGTTACATCATTAAAATTGTCAAAAATTGACAAAATTTTCAATTTTAAATGAAGTATGCAGATTTATTACCCTAATAAAAACTAACATAAGAAAGCTTTCCGAATTGAAATTAATGATTTTTTGGCCAAGTTATGAGATTTTTAAATTTTGTTTTTTTGATAAAATTGTCATAAAAATATCGATAAATACCGACTAAAAAAATGGTATTGTAATTGTTGTCAGAAGCTTGAAACTCTGCAAAGGAGTCGTTTCCGACCCCATAAACCATATATATTCTTGATCAGCATCAAAAACTGAATCGATCTAGCTATGTCTGAGAAAAATTTAATTTTTTCAAAATTTTCAAAAATTTGCAAAAATTTTACTTTTTGAATTGAGTATGCAGATTTATTAACCTATCAAAAACTAACTTGGAAAAGCTTTCCGAATCGAAATTAGTTATGGTATTTTTAATGCATATATTTTTTCGGTCTTCTTGAACAAGCCTTGGAATCACGCCTCTTCACCCTCCTCTAAAGATACTTACTCTGATAAACCTCTAAGTAACTTGGTAATATATATTTAATTCGCAACACCAGATACTTCCGAATGGGGATAATATTATCCTTAGGGGTCTGAGCCTTCCGTCCAGCAACTAAGCCGGAGTCAGGCACTCCACTCATGACGCACTCGTGACGAGCCGGAGCCCAGGGCCGGCGGTTGACTGCTGACACAATGTGGCTAATGCTGTCGGCTCACTTCACCTTTTAGCCAGCTCCCAGCCTCCTCCGGCCCTCCGGCTGGCCCCCGCCCGCATCCTGACATCCTGTGGCATTGGCAATCGGCTCGATTTTCAGTTGACTTGAATGCGACAATAATGCCATTTGGCCAGGCCATATCGCTGACTATTTGCAGTGTGTTTTGTAGTCCTTCTTTCTGACGGCTCTTTTTTGTTTGTTTTTTGTTTGGTTTTTTGTTTTACGAATAATCCGCTTTTGCCGGGCCTGAACCTAGTCAGCTTTTGTCCGCTTTCACACCAACGAGGCTGAGGATGGGACTTGGGGGACTTGGGGGACTTGGAGGGCTGGAAGGACTCTCTTTGTTTTCCGGTTTGCGCTTTTTCGTTCCATTTTCGCTTTCATTTTGGTGCAAACGGCCGAAAAACCAAAAGATTTTAATGCCATAAATTCATATTCCCATCATTCAATTGACAAATGGCCATATGTGGCCAGTGACATGGTTTCCACCTCCTGCTCCACCTCCTTCTCCATGCGAGTCTCCCTCCATTGTTGCAGCAGGAGGAGATTTTTAACAGGATTTGCAGTGCATTTTAACTGAATAATTGATAAAATTTTGACACAAAAGTTTATTTAAGTGCAGAGCGATGGCATAAACGAACCACAACACAGGGCACAGGACGCACAGGACACGGGACATGCACTCTCTCTCGACCCAAAGCTACTCATCTAGTCGGGGAGTTCAGGAGCAGCCACATTGAGGTACTAGCTCGGTCGGTACAGGCCAAAGGATTAACTGTCAAGCCCGGCAAATGGGTGTGGCCTATGAATTGTTATTAATTAATAAGGGGGATAACGCGAACTGGAAATGTTTTGTCTGAATCTCGGTCGGTGACTGTCAACAGTCATTCAGTCATTCAGTCAGTCATCTGACCGAGAGCAAGCCCTATCAAAGCCAATTGCCCAGGTTGTCCTCCGTCCTTCGTCCTGCGTCCTTCGGCCTTCGTCCTTTCGTCTGCCGTTGATGTATGTTTGATGCACAGTGCCAGCAAAAATGAAATGTACAAAGTGGAATTGAAGTGGAATTATTCATGGGCTCTCGCTTCACCAGAAGCTGCTGCTGCCGCTGCTGCTGATGCAAAAAAATGGTGGGGATATTCCTACTTCGCGATTGTTAGCTGGGGTTGATTTCCAGGTGCCCCTCCGGCAGGAAGAGCAACAGGAACGGCAGCTGGCACAGGAACAGGATGGAGGCATCGCTGTGCCGCTGTGCCGCTGCATTCCTGCTCCTGACAAAGCCATGCCAAAGCCAGTGACAATAATAACTTTGCCTTGGAAAACAAACTGATGGACTACCTGGGAAAGTCAAAAAATCGAATTAAGAGAGAGAGAGAGCGAGAGAGGTCCTTCAGGGCAACTCCTTCTTTGGCAACTCCCACTACTACTACCCTTTCGTGTCCCGCAGCCATGACAATAAAACTGCGAACATGGCCCCATCAATTTCGGGCTTTTAATCTGCGATGACACTCGCACGACACTTGCCGGGGGAGGTGGGGTATATCCTTTCTATGTATGTGGGGAGGGGGTGGTGCTGGGTGGACCCGGGGAATGCCGCATTTAGTGGCTGTTAAAGCCAAATAGTTTGGCCAATTAGCTCTGCCTCAAACCCACAATGAAATGAAACCATTCAATGAATTCAACTTGTCATATTTATGGCCATGTTGTTTGGGGTGGGAAATGGGGACAATCGGTATCGAAGCATTTTTATCGGCGGGCGACCATGCATCGTGCGTGCGCCTGCCTGTCTGTGCGTGTTTGTGCCTGCGTGGTGTGCCCACTTATGTCATATGCATGTTTGACTACTTAAAATTCAATTGGCTCTAAAATAAATGATTGCCAAATATGTGCTGTGCCTGCTGATGTGGCCACTCTTGTTGCCACTGCCGCTGCCCGCCCCGCCCATTGTAACCAAGTGTCAATTGTCATGTGTCAAATTGTGGCATACAAATTAGGGTAATCAGTGTACAACAGTATGTTTGATTGCTTGCTTTATTTATGATTGTTTGCACAACTCTGCGAGCCACACACAGAGACACCCCATAGTGTCCAGGTAAACACAACTAGCCACCAGCAGCAGCAGCAGCAGCAGCACTAGACGCTCTGTCGGGGTGGGTGTGTGTTGTGCCAGGGTGTGTGTGTGTGTGTGTGTGTGTGTGGACTGACGCACGACTATTTGCTCGGCATTTGTATAAATTGTCATTGGCATTGCCATGAGGTTGAGGGAGAGGGAGGTTTGAGTGCGGGGTCAGGTGTCCCAGGCAAAGATAATATAAGATACAAGATGCATAACGCGCAGGCAAATTTTCTGCTAGCAACAAAAATATTTTATTTGGAATAAAAAACAATTAAAATTGGTCGCTGAGAGCTAAAATAAACTCCAAAGCAATATAAAAATCGATCATTCAACGTTGTGATGATGGATCGAAGGTGTCTTAACAAAATAAACTTAAAGAATTATGTAATATTATGTATTTATTTTACAAAAACATTAGTCAAATCGATAGTGTAATAAAAAGTAAAATATATAGTTAATTTTATCATATTTTCCATATTATATTAATACTGCATCTACATCTAAAATTAAGGCTTTTTTGAGTTAGTTATGAGTTTTTAAAACTTTGGTTTGTTACAAAAATATTTATATAAAATATCGATAATTATCGATTCTAAGAAAGCGAATATTTTAAGCTATTATTGGAAAATGCAATGGTATATAAACTACTGATTTCTGAAGTTAGTTATTTCTCGCCATATGTAGATTCCTAAGAACAAAATCATCTGGCGTTACTCATCTTTGGGCTTATATTATCTGCACAGCAAGCGCTGTTTCCCAGTTTCCTCTTAAGATCTCCCAAGGACCACTCACTAATTACTTTTACTGGGCTAAAAGCCGACACCACTTGCTCATAGAGGCAGGGCCTGATTATTTTCTACAAACTACCCAAAATCCAAGAGGCAAATCCAAATGAAAACAAGTTAAAATATTATGAATGCATAAAGGGATATGGTGTGGGGATGGGGACTGGGGCAGGGGACAGGGACTGAGGACAGGCAATCCAAGGACCGGATCCGGATACGGAGCACAATTAACATGTGCGGCAGGCGGAGAGAGAGAGAGCGCCCGAGGGGGAGGGATGGAGGCCACCAGTGTGGGCGTTGTCTCAACTTAAAATTTAACCCGGACCGGGATACAAAGGTCTTTTTGGGACACACACACACACACACACACACACAGCGCCAGAGCAGCTGCAAAAAGTGGCCGCAGCTTTTAACAATACACACAAGAGTGTGTGTGCTGGGCGTGGCGCCTTTTTGTTCACATTTCCCCCTAATGTTTTTCCTGGGCCTTTGTGCAAGGATCGTCCATAGTCCTCCATGCTACCACCTCCCGGGAACAATTGCAGGCCAACAGCAGCTGCTGGCAAGGACAATTAGAAGGACCCAAAAACCTCCTTCATGTGTGTGCGTGGCAGCTGGCACAGGGTCCTCCTAATGAAGGCGCAAAAATTATGAACTTTTGGCCAAAGATGAACACGCTTTTAATTTATAAATATAACGCTATAAGACTGGAGACAAAGGACGATGATGGTGACGGGGTCCTGGAGCACTCTGCATAATTTACAGGCCTTTACAGGCAGGATGCACAGAGCCACCTGGGCGGAGATCGCACCTGTGCCGAACTGGGCAGCAACACGTGGCACACCGGGAACACTCAACGACCACGTGTTGCTCCGCCGGGACAAAAAACGTAAACAAACCGCCCACTTGGAGCCAGCCAGGCCGCCACTCGTCGAGGTCGAGTGCTGCCGAAGCGGCGACGAAGTGCCCGCCAGCCAACAGCCAACCGATGTTTGAGTGAAATCCGCTCGGCTCCCGGACCCGGCCCGTTCGGGCGAAAGCTTTTGCGAATCGCAGCGACTCGGCCGAATCTCGGCTGGTTATGGCCATGGCTATGACTGTGGCCAGAAAATTCCGGCAAGAAGTGACTCTGCCGCCGTCAGTTGCTGTGCCAGCGTGTACGAGTGCGGTTCGGCGGCCGCTCGCTCTCCGGGTTTTGCCTCGAGTATCCAGTATTCCAATATTCCGCCTTTCAATTTCGTCTCCGAAAAACAATTATTTTCCAGTGTTGTGCTGAGTGTGTGTGCTTGCATTATTATTAATATTAATATTATTATTAGTATTACTATTATTACTATTATTGCCCCGTGCTGACTGTAAAGTCTTGGCCAGAAAACTTGCGAAGGTCAGCGACGCGATCGCCTCTTGTCTCTGCGAGTGTTCGTAGTGTGTTTGTGTGTGTATTTCGAGTGTGTGTTCCAAGTGTTGTGTCGTAATCGCAGTGGGAGGTCTCTGTTTGGCGGCCTCTGATCTGGCGATCGTGCAAAGGGGAATTCTCCATACGGCGGCCACTCTAGTTTCTTGGGCAACAGTACGTATACGTGATGTTGATCATTGGGGTTTTTTTGGTGGAAATTAAAGAAAAAATAAACAGAAAATATTTAATTTATTAATATAGGTAATAGAGTGTGTTTCCAGATTTGTTTCTATATTTTTTAAGGCTGAAAAAGACTTACAATTGAAGGGTAACAGTGCGTATACGTGATGTTGATCATTGGTAGAAATTAAAGAAAAAATAAACAAAATATATAAATTATTAATATAGTTAAAAGGGTGTGTTTCTGGCTTTCTTTCAATATTTTTTTAGGGCTAAAAAAGTCTTAGAATTGAAGGGTAACAGTGCGTATACGTGATGTTGATCATTGAGGTTTTGGTGGAAAGTTGAACGAAATTAAAGAAAAAATAAACAGAAAATATATAATTTGTTAATATAGTTAATAGAGTGAGCTTCTTGGTATATTTATGTATTTTTAAGGCTGAAAAAGAGTTTAAAATTAAAGGGTAACAGTGCGTATACGTAATGTGTATCTGCCTAAAAGATTGTTTAAATATAATTTTTAATATTGTAAGGAGAGTTTTTTCTTTCTTTAATTATATATGTTTTTTTTATTTATTAAATACTTTAATTTGAAACAAAATAATTAAAGTTATGAGGGTAAATGTAAGCATTTGTGATCCTCGGAATTTAATTACCATTTTAAAATATTTAAAATGGATACTTGCAATATAATTTTAATATGTGTTTTTTAATAGTGTTTTTCCCTAATTTATTTACTTACTATTTGCATTGATAATTAACGCATTAAGTTAAGGAGCAACGATGCGTATACTTGATATGGATGTAGATCCTCCTGAAGGCTGTTAATAAATGTTGTAAGGAAATTTTGTCTAGAAGTATAGTATTTTTTCTTAATTTTTAGTGCCAGTTAATAGGCTTAATTGGAAAAAAACAAAGTACGTATACGTAATCATGACCTTCAGGGTATTAATACCAATGCAAAGGCAGTTAAAAATACATAAAATATTATTTATTAATAATTTTATTATTTTAGTTAATATAGAGTTATTTTCTAATTTAATTTTACTTTATATCTATTAAAGCCTCAACTTAAAAGGCAACAGTACGTATACGTAATTTAGATCCCCCTAGAAACAGTGAAAAAAATGTTTAAAAGCGGAGTATGTTTATTTAAAATGATTTCCTCGTTTATAATTGTAAAGAGTAAGGCCAAGTTAAAGTGGAAATAGGTTCTGGAAAGGTTTTTAGCGAAGCAACATTTTTATTATTATATATTTTGATTATTTTTTTATTGCCTTCATATATTTCCTTTTTGTATTCGTGTTTGTTATTGCATAATAGTTGCGTTTATTGTTTTATTCATTTATTTATTGTGATTATTTATTGCGTTTTGTTTACATATTGTATTTCTTATTTTTTGTTTGTTTAATTGTATTTATTTGTTAATATTATTATGCCCTTGTGGTGTGTTATTATTAGGGTCAGAAGCTTGAAACTCTGTGAAGGAGTCGTTTCCGACCCTATAAACCATATATATTCTTGATCAGCATCAAAAACTGAATCGATCTAGCCATCTTCGGCAAAAAAAAAAAAATTTTCAGAAATTTTCAATTTTTTGAAAAAAAGGAAAGGGGTTACATCATTAAAATTGTCAAAAATTGGCCAAATTTGCAATTTTTAATGAAGTATGCATATTTATTACCCTAATAAAAACTAACATAGAAAAGCTTTCCGAATTGAAATTAATGCTTTTTTGGCCAAGTTATGAGATTTTTAAACTTTGATTTTTCGATAAAATTGTCATAAAAATACCGATAAATACCGACTAAAAGAATGGTATTGTAATTGTAGTCAGAAGCTTGAAACTCTGTGAAGGAGTCGTTTTCGACCCTATAAATCATATATATTCTTGATCAGCATCAACAGCCGAATCGATCTAGCCTACTCCGGCAAAAAAACAAAATTTTCAAAAATTTTCCATTTTTTGAAAAAAAGGAAAGGGGTTACATCATTAAAATTGTCAAAAATTTGAAAAAAATTTAATTTTGATTATTTTAAAACTTTATATGCAGATTTGTAAGCCCTGTAAAAACTAGCACAAAAAAGGTATCCGAATAGAAATTAATGCATTTTTGGCTTAGTTATGGTATTTTAAAAACAAATATTTACCCTAAAAATTAGCATATAAAAATATTGATTTTAATGACCTATAAACATATGTTTTAGATTTTCTTGGGGGTATACGAAGGCCAAAGAGTCAATGATTGCCATAAGTCATATATATTTCAACTTGCAATCAAAAACTTGACCAAAAATGATCGCTAACTGCAAGAGTATAAAAAATTCGGTTTCTTATACTTAACTTCCTGCCTTGATTTTTAAATGTATTATTTATATTTAGTTTGTCTTTACTCGAATGAGTCGTCCAGCCAATCTGGAGCCTTGCCAACTTATTTATGTATTTTTTCCTAGGCGTACAAGTGTGTCAATTAATTGTTTTATTTTTTTTTTTCTTCTAAACGTTGGTTTATTAAAAGGGTTCCAGGGAAAGTATCTCTCTAAGTTCTCTCTCCTGGTTGGCTTTTGTCCTTAATTTCCGCCACATCTATGAGGCACATCTGGAGCTCGGCCGGCAAAGGTTCATGCGACACACTCGCTGGCATTAGTTTATTCGCAGAGGCAAAGTTTGGGGGCTTTACAGTGCTGGCTGGCGCCTCACTTACGCATGATTGGAATAAAAATGTCCTGCAGGCGGCGGCAAGGACATAACAATATATACATGCGAGTACAACAATGACAACAAGTGTTGTCTCTACGAGAGCCATTAAGTGTGGCAACTACATACAACAACTGCCGACTGCCGACTGCCGACTGCCGCCACCTTGCACACACACAAGACACACAACATGAAATTGTTGCAAAATATGAAACTGCTGTGCCGGAGTCGGAGTCGGAGTTGGAGTATTATCCTGGAAACCACGACCTAGGCTGGGACCCGTGGCCCCTGCCCCTGCCCCGTGTCTGGAACGTGCCCCGTTTCGCTGGCGGTAACCCTTTTGAGCCCAACCACATATGCATATGGGTCTCGGGCCATGTCTGCGTCCGTGTTGTGTCCCTCCTTGTTGATAACTTAATAGCAGGACAATGCAATACTTTCCATTTACGAGTTCATTTCTCGTTGGCCGAACCTGTGGGTGAGACATGGCCTTAAATTAGGAGGAGGAGCTGCTGCCCCCCGGCAGCCATGATCTGTGAGTCGCAGCAAGTGCGACTTTAGCGCCACTTGAAGCCACTTACTTTTGAGCACTTCCTGGCAGTAATTTCCTACGAATATCACAATGTAAGCGGAAAGTCAGGCAACGTGTGCTGCTCCTGCTCCTGCTGCTGCTCCCTTGGTCGTGACCAGGCCAGAGTGAAGCATAAAAACGTGTGCCAGTGGCAGCAACAAAATTAAGCGAGCGGTGGCGGCAACTTTGCTGTAACGTGCCGTACGTGATGCTCCTCCAGCTCCAGCTCCAGCTCCAGCTCCTGGTCCAGCCCCTGCCCTAGCTCCTGCTCCTGCTTCTGCTCCAGCTCCTGCTCTAGCTCCTGCTCTAGCTCCTGCTCTAGCTCCTGCTCCTACTCCTGATCCCACTGCCATCGGACTGTCTGCAGATACTAAATCAACTTCAACTCCACTCCCGGAGCACGATCCCTGGTCCCGGACATGGTTACAGCTGCTGTTTTTGGTTCTGTTTCTGTCCATATATGTGAATATACATATATTTACCAAAGTAAATAATACAAAGGGAAGTTTGGCCTGCTAATTGGAGGGATTTACTCTGGAGTGGCATTTGCATTAAGTGCATTTTTCTCAAGTAGTTTGTAGTTTGCCATTTAAATTAAAGCCTCCCTTCCCTCCCTTGTTAAATACTCTTAATTTGGATAGAGATCACAAAACCCCAAATCAGATGGCCAGTGTTTTATGCTCCTCTCCACTTTGAATGCACTAAACTTGGCCATAAACAATTCAAGTAATTGCCAGAGCGGCGCACACTATATAAACATTAAAAACAAACCAGCAACCAAGAGAGAAAATAAGAATATAAACAAAAAAACAGAGCAGAGATCGGTTGGAGATCGTAAAGTATATATTTACGGGCCATTAGTCAGTGTACACATGTGGTCGGTGCTGGGCTCCCTCGAGCGGAGCGGAGCGGCCTGATCATCATCATTCATACCCGAAACGAAACGGAACGCATCATAAAAATAAGTCTGCCACCGCAAGAGCTGTATTATCTATACAGTTATTTATATATTTTTATTGGGAGCGCGTTAAGTCTATATATTTCTTTGGCTTGATGGCCAAGATATCATGGCGAGGCGACGAGAGATTGATGGCAGCCTAATTTTAGGCACATTTTAGGCTAGTTTAGATCAGCCCTTTAAAGCCCATGTTCCAGTGATTACCTTCGACATCAGATTGCCTGGATAAAAACAAAAAACATTAAAAAAAATATAATTTACTTGCTCTCCTCCTCTAGAATTACTTATTTATTTATTTATTTCACGAGACTCATGAGCAAAAAAGTCCATAATTTATTCATTTATGACTTTTTATTTTATTCATTATGATTTCTTTTGACAGAATGGTTTAATAACATACACACACTCGCCGGGCTCATGCATGTAAATGCATTGCACACGCACGCCCAGCCTCCACGCCCAGGCGCCATGCTCCTGCCCATCCCCAGTCCTGCCCCCATTCCCATCCCCATCCCCATTCCCATCCCCATTCCTGGCCACCTGCATGCACATAAATGTACGTAGCTGCAGGCATGCATAATTGAAGAGCTGCACGTGTGAAGTCGCCAACAGCTGACGCCACTAAAGTCATCAACTGGCGCAGTTGCAGTTACAATTGGACCAGCACCAGAGCCAGGACCAGGACCAGAACCAGGACCAAACCCAGCACCATGAAGCTGTAGCTGCAACTGTAGCTGTAGCAACTTTGTTGGCTGCTTGGTGCTTCCATTGAGGGCTAACCTGCAACAGCCTGGTGCATATTTTATAGTCCACAGTCCACAGTCCAGACTCCGTCGAGTGTGTGGCAGCACATTACCCTTTTGCCGGGCAGATTTATGGTTATCCAAATACAAAGATATCCAAAAGTCCAGACAGGGCTGGGGGTGTGGGGAAGGGCATCTGCTAGCATCTCAATTTGAAGGAATACTATTCTGGTTACTTGACACTAAGATTTATATCATTTTCATACAGATCTTTTAAAGATATAAAGTCTTGATCTTTTAAAGATATAAAGTCTTGATCTTTTAGAGATATAAATCAATTTAAAGGGAAGTTAACACTTGACAAAGAATTTCTATGGGACTTGGAGGTGATTCTTTTCTTGACAGTTGGACTGTCCACTTGTTTCAATTGTGTGACAGGCTGTGTCTTAATTTGAAAGAATAGAAAGACAAAAGATTTCTAATTAATTGAAAGATTAATATTAATTCCATAATTGATCCTTTAAACAAACTCTATTTATTAGGAACTAACTTAGCTTTGTGACATACGACAGGAAGTCTTTCTTTTTTTTGACAGTAGGACTAACCACTTGTTTCGATTGTGTGACAGGCTGTGTCTTAATTTGAAAAAATAGAAAGACAAAAGAATTCTAATTACTTGAAAGATTTATATTAATTCCATATGGATCCTTTAAAGAAACTCTATTTATTAGAAAGTATCTTAGCTTTGTGACATACGACAGGAAGTCCTTCTTTTTTTTGACAGTTGGACTAACCACTTGTTTCAATTGCCTCACAGACTGACAGTCGAGCTGCCCACTTGCTTCGATTTCCGGTCTAATAAGTTCTATAGAATGAAACATTTTTAGCTGATAATTCCTTTCTCGCCTCTCATTAAACCCTTTTAATCACGTTTTTTTTTGTTTTGCCCATTAAAATGTGAACATTTTCGGCTTTAAACTCAGAGCCGTGACATCGAAAGCGGGGTTTGGTTTGGAAGTAACCGCAGTGGCAGCCGCATTCAAAGAACATCACAATAGGCACCGAAAATCGTTTTATTTTAAATGCCGCTTTCATTTTCGTTTTCCTTTTCCCCGCTTTTTCCCCCGATTTTCGCGTGAATTTTTCTGCTTTTAATATTGACTGTGCCAGCGACCCCATGGAGCGATGCTTTTATTTTCCACCAAACATATATATAATATTAAAATGCAGCTATATATGGCATAAAACCCATGATAAAGAAAGTCCAAAGCGACCCCCGCTTGACATTAATATTTCCACTCTTCCTTTGACATACTCCACAGAGTTCTGGATCGGCAACGGACTTGGGATCGTCAGCGGTTCAGGAATCCCACTCTCTCCATCAAACATGACCAGCTCCTGGAGGATGACGTCTGCGTCTGCGGTGCAATAGCTTAGCAGCAATGTTGGCCGCCGGCAGCAGTGGGGACAGCACTGAATACGGACCAACCTTGCGGCGCCTGCCAGCAACCAGCGGCGGCGGCGGCGACGACGAGGCCGGCAGACAGCACCAGAACCGGCTCTCAGTTGGCACAACGCCCAAGCGGCCCCATACCCACCGTCCTGGCTCGGGCCCCGGTCCGATGACAGCCAGCAGCAGCAGCGGAGCAAGCGGAAACGGACACCACACCAGTGCCTCGATGGCGGCCACGGCAAAGGGCACTGGCGGCGCCATGACGACGGTAACAGCAGGAGCCGGGCCAGGTAAGGCGACGGTCAGCCATGGGCATGGTCATGTCGGAGGACGTGGCGCACGCAGCACTGCTGTCGGAGGAGGTAACCGCTCCAACGTGGACGTGGGCTTTGTGGGCGGCATTGAGACCTATCTGGGCCTCATCGGGTGGCGCAAGAAGTGCCTCTACACGCTGCTCCTGCTGCTGATGCTGCTCATTATCACCAACCTGGTGCTCACCCTCTGGATACTCAAAGTGATGGAGTTCTCAACGGTAAGTGCCAGCGGCTCCAGGACTTCCTCTGACTAACTAACTCTCCAAACTCTCTCTCTGTTGCGATTTTCCCGGATTGATTTCAGGAGGGGATGGGTCAGCTGAAAATCATACCTGGCGGCATACAGCTATCGGGCCAGGCGATAATTATGGACATGCTGCGCGCCTCCACCATACGTTCGCGGCAAGGCCAGCCCATATCCATAGGTGAGTGGGCGTGTGTGTGGTCATCATCTGCGCCCGGGGGCGCTCGATTAGTCGCAAACATAGTCCCTGCTCCTGCCCCTCCCCCGTCATTAATATTCATTTCATAAATTTCCACTTTTCACGCTCCTGATGAGCTGATGATTGGCGGTGGGTTGAATGTCAAAGTCACGGACGGTGACTGGTCTGAATGGACAGGGCCCGACGCATGTTTAATGAACTGCACTCGGTTGCTATTATGCAGCCTCCCAAAGAAGCAACCAGTTCACCTGCGCCGGAGCTTAAATATTTAGGGAGGAGTGGGTTGAATGGTTGGTTGTGCCAGGATACAGGGACGACGACAAATGTGTGCCGTTGCCCGTCAAGACATAAATCAGGAGATACAAGGTTGAGGCAGGAAATCAGAGACGCTAAGCGTCGGCAAATGAGATCGCTGTTTGCTGCTCCTAACTGCGGCTCCTGTCTCCTGCTCCTGCTCCTGCTCCTGGCTCCTGGCTCCTGCTCCTGCTCCTACTCCTGGCTTGCCACAACCAAGATGTACAATTACAGATAAACCATATGAAAGCAGGGCCAAAGAAGACGGATGCGATGGCCCAGGGACCTTCGTCCTGCATGTGTTGACAGGAAAATGCTATCAAGGAGCAAGAAGCAAGGCAGCTAGGAGTGGAGTGGCTAGGAGTTGAGCGCCAGTATTTCCCGCAGCGATAAGCAGGAGCAGGAGCAGGGACAGGAGCAGCAGCAGCCGCAGACACGCACGCGGAAGTGGGCAGAGTGGGGTGGTGTGCCGTGTGTGCCGCGGACAGTGACGGCTCCCGGCTCCCGGCTCCCGGCAGGTGTGCGCGCGATGGGGCGATAGCTGATAGCTGCTGGCTGATAGCCAAGAGAGCGATGGCTTTGGCGGCAAGGGATTTGATTTCCGTTTCCGGTTCTGTCTTGTCTTGCAACTATCTTAACCAAGCTCCCTGCGGGGGCGTGTGTGTATGTTGCGGTTGTGTTTACTTATTTATATTGCAATTACTGCTAAAATTACCCGCATTTGTCATACAAACACGTGGATTAATTTCCCTTCCTCGCCTCCCCGTCCTGGTTAGACAAACTTCCTGCAAGGACTTCGCCTAAACCGAATCTCTCTGCTCTCTCTCTCTTTTCCATTTCCATTTCTCGCAGAATCATCACGTAATTTTTCAATCAATACACGTGACCCGAACGGTTTGATTGAGAATCATTTATTCCTGGGACACGACAAGTTCGAATGCCTCTCGTCGGGATTTCGCATCAACGACACCAACGGGCGTAGCCTGTTCTCGGTGAACCGGAATGAAGTCACCATTGGAGCCCACGCCCTGCGGATCGACGGCGAGGGCGGTGCCGTCTTCCGGGAGTCCGTGCAGACGCCGCATGTCCGCGCCGAGCCAGGACGAGAGCTCAGGTGAGTTGGCCGGGAAGGATGATGATGATGATCAGCACTGGCTGCGATGCCCAATTAAAGTAAATGAAATCGAAAGCCAACCTGCCCGGCTCGCAGGTTGTGGAGAGCACACAGCCAGGCACTGGCGTTGGTGTTGAAATTCAATGAGTGTAATAAATTTTTCAAGGCACCCGTCGGTGGTCACCCAGGCATGGGGGAAATCTGAGAAATAAAAAATTAAAAGCAAACACTCAGCTGCCGCGCGTCACCTTTTGCGGTAACAAAACAAAAATAACAACCGGCCGCAACACGGCTGCACCCGGCTGGGAGGTGTCGCTATTCAGCTCACTGGGCTCGGAGTCCTGTGAGCTGTCCTGGGGAGTGAAAATATTTATACACATTTGTCTGAATGTACACAAACGGCGGCAGTGAATTAAAAAGCGCTAAAGGGTCCAGACCTTTTTTCCTGTTTGGCTAACGCGGGGACAGAGACTGCCACTGCCTCTGCCACTGCCACTGCCGCTGCCACTGCATTATGCAACTTGCAACCTGCCACTGACCAGCCATCCATCCATCCCCGCCTGGCTGGCTGACTGCCTGTGAGAGTCCTGTTTGTCCATATGAACCATTAACAGGATCGGCGGCTTGTAATAACATTTTCATTGACAAATTTGGTGATAGCTCTGGCTCGTCCTGCGTCCTGTGTTGTTGGCTCATGAAAATGACAAATTGTGCGGCACTGAAGCACCAGCCAGGATGGCCAGGATGCCCGGGATGGTTGTGTGGCAGCGATTTCAAATTGAAATTGCAATGTTTTTAAATCAACCGAACCCGTGGCAGGGCGACTTTCCGTTTCATTAGGCAGACGGGGAAGGGGTCCGGCTTCAATCGGCGCATTAACCGAGGCGGTGCCTCTCTCTCCCGTTTGATTTAATTACAGACTCGAGTCGCCCACCCGGCAATTGGAGATGACGGCGGCCAAGGACATCAATTTGCAGTCGCGGGCAGGCGGCATCGAAGTCGTGGCCCTCGAGGATGTCAAGTTCCGAGCCCTGGACGGAAGCGTAAGTATGATTGCCAAGGCGGAGCGGGACTGAGAGGAGAGCTCTGGCATCATTTGTCCTGCCCTTCTGCTTTCTTTTTCTACGACAGCTACGTTTGGAGTCCTCCAAGATCCTAATGCCCAACCTGCGCACCGCCCAGCCGCCCATACTGGGCACCGCCCAGAGTCGGGATCACATGCACCGGGTCTTCCAGCTGTGCGCCTGCTCCAATGGTAAGCTCTTCCTGGCGGCCCCGCACTCGATTTGTGCGGGCGACGACTCCACGGTTTGCAGATGATTGCACGGCTTCCAGGACCAAGTCCCGCAGCCAGGCTCAGGACGAGGACGGAGGGTCTGAGGAGGAGGATCGGGCGTGGTACATGTTAAATTATTTATACGCTAACTGTAACATAGAGAGTATAACACACACACACAGGATATGATTATCCAGGAGATGTATCCCAGAGAATTCGAGAACAAAATCAAGAGCTTCTTAGACACTTGGATGTTGTGTACTAGTATCTACACTACTATATCGCACACAGAGACATAGGCATATCCCTCATAGACATATACAGCATGCATATAACTGCCGACAGGAGCGAAAGGATCCCGAGAAGCCACATCCTTCGCGCCCACAGATAATGTATATAATTACCTACCCTCTCGTGTAGATAATCTCGCAACGATCAGCATGTATTGGCATATATCTAGTCTATAACCCAACTAATACAAATACGAAGACAATGAAATATCATCCAATGAATCGCAAGAGCTATAACACTCACACGAATGCAATATGAATATCAGTATGAATACAGAATACACAAATATGGCTAGAGGATAAACGATAAACGATAAAGGATAATGGATACTATGGATATGAATATGAATACTAACTAGAGTTGAACCTGCAAGTTGCCGTTGAATTTGTCAAGTGCGAGTACACTGATATATAGATATATATATAATATATACGATACAGCATAATAATAATATTAACATGATATATATTTAAAGAAATACCTAAGCAAGCAACTAGATAAATGTATATGTATGTAAAGGCTTTTAGTTGTTGATTCTTGTTGTGTTTTTCTGTTTGTTCTTTTTTTTAGCACGATTAGGAGACCTAATGTTTATACAGAAAGTGGAAGGATATACGAACGAAATCTTTATATATAACACATGTATTGTAATACGGCAAAAGATAATGGTACTAAATAAACAGAAGCAAAACTGAAGTTTTGAAGTCGGCCGGCTGGCCGCCTGTCCCTGCAATTGGTTGGGAGCCAGCGGATTTTTTATTCGACAGCCGGGATTGTGCGCACTTTTTACGGGCCAAAGCGCTCAAACGAGCGGCTCGAGCCGAGTGCTCGCCACGGCACGTTGGTTAACGCCTTCTTCTAGTCGCCACTTCAGTCTGGAGCTGTGCTGAGCCAGTGCCTTGTGGGTGCGGGTCTAACCGCGACGCTGATGACTCCAAGTCAGGGGGAGTCGCCGCTGACGACGACACACGACGGACGCCTCGGAGCCTCGGAGCAATTGAGTTATTCTCCGAGCCAAGGACCCTCCTCAGTCCTGGGTCCTTGCTTTGAGCCAAAACCGGAGCTTGCCAACGGCAGGCACAAAGCTTTGAAAGCTTCTCCACCTAGACGGAGAGAGTGTGTGGTGCAGCCATCCTGGCCAAGTGCAGGACGAACGCAGCTGCCGGTCCAGCCTTGGCCCCCCGGCATCAGTTGAGGGCCAGATTGAATATGTCACAGCTTGACCCTTGCACTTGGGGACTGCCCGGTAAGGGTTCAGGTTTAGACACCGCAGCAGATCCCAGATTCAGTCCGGAGTTGGAGTCGGAGTCGGAGTGGGTAAAGTTTGGGGTGACACACACGCTCCTCCTGACGTTATATTTAGTATTCCATTAATATTCTAATAGGCGCTTTTGTACTTTTCTGCTCCTCATCATTGGCTGCCGGTTGGAGTGTGTGTGTGGAGTGTGTCTGGTGTGTGTGTGGTGTGTGTGTCGCTCTTTTTGTCATCCATACGCCCCGTGGTCCCTGACTTGTACGGCTCCGTGCCAGTAATCACATAAAATTTTCTAATTACCACACTAACAAACACACGGCCCTGGAAACTGTCAGGCTAGGAAGTAACTTTCGCGAGTCGCGTGGCCTGACGAGGCTTCTAGCTGCTGCCAGGATATCTCCTGCTCCTCCTCCTGCTCCTGCTGCTGCTCCTGCTGCTGCCTCTCCTGTGCGTTAGAGCCCAGAGCCCTGAGCACATGCATAGTTTAAATTTCAATGCATAACTCAACTGCTCTGCCTTCGACCTGTCTTAAGCCGTCCTAAAATTTAAATGAAAACACCTTGCGGCGCCATATGTGAGCGGCCATAAATTCAGCACAGGGCCGACCTAGAAGCCAGGACACAGGACTCAGGAGCTCAGGACCCGGGAGCCACCCCCAGCTAGCAGAGCGTTAATGGCAGGACCCAGGGAGCGGGTTGGACGCAACAGTTAGTTAGTTAACGGTATCTAAAATGGGTGTAAACCTGCGCCAAGCTGACAAATTAAGTATGCATGAAAGTGGCAGCGACACACACACCCACCCCCCACACACACCCCCCACACACACACCCCACACACACACATGCCAACACACTTAAGGGAGAAAGCATTTCTTTAACGTTGCAGTTAATAGGATTTGGCTGGAGAGTGGAATCAAATTAATTGTTTCATTTGTTTACAAAACGCTCCAGCTTGGAGTCATTGTTGTTGCAACACTGTTGACAGCGCGGTATGTGTGTGTGTGGGGGGTGTGAGGTGTATGGGGTGTGTGTAGCGTGCGTGCACGTTCCGGGTACAGGTGTGCAAGTGTGCGAGTCGGGGATCTTTAGGTGCATGCCTTAACTGACGTTTAAGTGGGCAATTAGGCAAAACTGTGTAATGTTTTCATCGTTAAGGATGTATGTACGTGGCTCTGCCGGGTGCCGTGCCCAGCCCAGGATTTGGCGGCGGAGCACACACGCCCACTCAATGCTCTCTCAGTGCTGACCCCCGGGCGGCAACTGATTTGTTAGACGACATCCACCTCAAAGGGATAAATTGATCCTAAGGGTGACTCTACTACTACTCCTCTGAGGCGAGAGCCTCTTATTTCTGGTCTATCGCTGTCCTGTCACCTGGGTATTTATTAACTTATAGCATTACACACACATGAGAAGCTGCAGTCCTGGAGTCCTGCAGTCTGGGAGCCCTGAATTCCTGCAGTCCTTGGGCCTTGGCATCCAGATAGCCCGACACCTGGTCCCTGCCTCATTTGGTCACATGCAAAGGAGGCCCGTGACCGCACTTACTTTACGGCTCTTGGGCTCAGATCCGGAGCAGGGAGCATCGACATTTCCGTCTTATCTCCAGCCAGGGGTCCAAGCAACTAAACGAATTTATGTCGTAATGAATGTCAGTTGCCACACACATATCTCCGTGTCTATCTGCGCTTTATGCACAGTTCAGCACTTCTTTCCGTTTACGTAAGTGTTCGGTGGCTCGCCAGGATCTTGATGTGTTCCCGGGCGCCATCCCCATTGCGTTGGGGGGTAAATTTAATAGTTATTCAAAGCATTCGGAAGCCGTTCGAGCCAGTGGAGCCGGAGCACAGCCAGAGCCAAGGACAGAGAGTCGCCGTTGCCGTCATTTATAAAAATGTTTCTGCATTTTCGCGGGCCCGGCTTATCGGCGAAAGTTGGGAAAGTTGATTAGTTGCAGCTCCGCCTCAGAGGCCAGGCCTAGGCCTAGGCCCAGGAGGCAGGAGGAGTGCGCTACAATTGCTGCTTGAGTTACGAGCTGTTCACTTCGTGCTTAACATGGTCTCCCCCGCTACACCCCTTCCAGTGTCCTTTCCGCTCCCTGCCAGGCCAGAAGTATCTGGGTCTCGTCCGTGTATCCTTTCGCGCGGTGCCGTTTTTTGTTTTTTTTTTTTGTTTTTTTACGAGCTGTTACCGGTCGTGCCCGCTATGCGCGAGTGCGTGTTAACAGGCAATTAAATCCGAATTACACTTTGCTCCTTTTTGCAGGCACCCACACACACACACACACACAGAGAGAGAGAGTGTGTGTGCCTTAAACGGCAGGTGTGCCAAGCGCCACGCTCCCCGTCGCGATAAGACTGGCGCAAAGTTCAAGAAGTCAGTGTGTGTGTGTGGCCAGGTCCTGACCCGGCAACCAATTAAAGATAAATTTTAATTGCCGCCACTGAATGGAGATTTATGCTGCGGGCATTAACCAGCCGAATCGGCTATCGGCTCTAATTGAATGGAACGCGGCACCTGCTCCGCCCTCGCCCGCCAATAATCGAATCGCCCAAAAAGGTCGAGAGTCAGCACTTGCTTTTGGGAATGTCAAAAGGCGCTAAGCCGCAAAAAGTTAGCCCAATTGAGTTTTGTGTAACCGCTGGCCCAGGGACGGGGTCGGACATCAGGGAGAACAAGCAGAGTCCCCATAAAGTGCTCATACTTTTTAGCCTGAAACTCAGTCTGGCAAATAGGTTTTATGTTTGCACTGTCAGAAATCGTCGCTTAGTTAGAGGCCCATCCAATCTCCCACATTTTTTCTATAGCATATATATAAAATTATAATTATGTGATGTAGTATGCAAAAGGAATAGCCCAACAGCATAAGTTTTAAATGGTAAATAATATTAATTTAGCCAGCTATTGCTTTGCGTCTTTGTAGGTTTACCCATGTTTATTGATAGCATACTTTTTTGGGCATCCGTTGAAGTTAACACGCTTTCTGCGCCTTCTGTTCGCATGATACATCCGTGTCCAGAAAAGACGATCAGTTGCCCCCACTTGAGTTAATCGACAAATTTGAATTCGAATTTAAAAAGACGATCAGCTGCCTTCTATACCTTAAATATGGCCTAAAATACACATATATTAAATGGATATTTTGACATGCTAAATTTCGGGGTAAAACAAAGTGTTTCAAATATCATAACTAATCAAAAAATGGGTTAATTTCAATTCGGATAGCTTTTCTGTGCTAAATTTGATTGGATTAACAAACCTGCATATTGAGTTTTTTCATTTAAAAAATTCAATTTTTTGTCAAAATTTGACAATTTTAATGATGTAACCCCTTTCCTTTTTTTCAAAAAATGACACATTTTTGAAAATTTTGTTTTTTTGCCGGAGACAGCTAGATCGATTCAGTTTTTGATGCTGATCAAGAATATATATGATTTATAGGATCGGAAATGACTCCTTCACAGAGTTTCAAGCTTCTGACTACAATTACAATACCATTTTTTTAGTCTTTCGATTCTTTCACAAAGATCTTTTCAAAGTAAAAAACATCGAAACGGAAGCCGCTGAGTTCAAATTCAAATTTCAAGTCCGATAAGTTCCATTTTGTTTCCATTATCAGGGTCGATGTTGACAACTATCGGCAGCCATCGAAAAAGTGCCAAATTTATAATCCGACACAGCCACACTGGTCCCACTGGGTCCCTATATAAGCAGTACGGCACCGGTCCACAGGTTCATTCCACTTTGTTCTGCCAGTGGAGTCACAACTTACTTATTTTCTGATTTATTTATTTTCTGATTTATTTATTTTCTAATTTATTTATTTTTTAATTTAAATTTTATTAATGCTTACTTGAAATATATCTTGTTGTTGCTGTTTGCTACCCCAACTTGTATTTACCTGACGCTTACACTCCTTGATGATCAATTTAATGTCCTTGTTAATGATTATAAAAATGACATATCGCTTTAATTTAATGTTTTTAATTTTCTCTTTGCGCTTTTTTTATATAAAAGTTTTTATTGACTTACTTTATAGTATCATCCTGGTCATCCTGCCTGCGTTGACCTGTTGGATCCTTGGAAAATAAAGAAAAATGTCGGCGTTTACATTCGGAGTGCATTTTATATCTGAATTCAAAAATAATAAAATATTTCCCATACCAAATTTTCAAATTAAAGACATTAAAATTTTCGTTTATTTTTGACAATTTTTTCCTTTTTTTTTTTAAAAATTGAACATTTTTGAAAAATTTTCTTTTTTTTTGCCGGAGACGGCTATTGGTTCGATCGGTTCAGTTTTTGATGCTGATCAAGAATATATCTGATTTATAGGGTCGGAAGCGACTCCTTCACAGAGTTTCAAGCTTCAACCAAGAAGAACACACGAAACCAAACTGAAATCGGTTGAGTTTAAGCAAAGTTATGATGAAAAAACTATTTCATATGAAGCTCGATTTTTTCATTTTTTGATAAGGGGTTACATCATTAAAATTGTCAAAAATTGGCCAAAAATTTGAAATCGAGATTTGAATGCAGAAATGATCTCCTATAAAAACCAAGAAGAACACACCAAACCGAACTGAAATCGGTTGTGTTTAAGCAAAGTTATGATGAAAAAACTATTTCATATGAAGCTCGATTTTTTCATTTTTTGATAAGGGGTTACATCATTAAAATTGTCAAAAATTGGCCAAAAATTGGAAATCGAGATTTGAATGCAGAAATGATCTCCTATAAAAACCAAGAAGAACACACCAAACCGAACTGAAATCGGTTGAGTTTAAGCAAAGTTATGATGAAAAAACTATTTCATATGAAGCTCGATTTTTTCATTTTTTGATAAGGGGTTACATCATTAAAATTGTCAAAAATTGGCCAAAAATTGGAAATCGAGATTTGAATGCAGAAATGATCTCCTATAAAAACCAAGAAGAACACACCAAACCGAACTGAAATCGGTTGAGTTTAAGCAAAGTTATGATGAAAAAACTATTTCATATGAAGCTCGATTTTTTCATTTTTTGATAAGGGGTTACATCATTAAAATTGTCAAAAATTGGCCAAAAATTGGAAATCGAGATTTAAATGCAGAAATGATCTCCTATAAAAACCAAGAAGAACACACCAAACCGAACTGAAATCGGTTGAGTTTAAGCAAAGTTATGATGAAAAAACTATTTCATATGAAGCTCGATTTTTTCATTTTTTGATAAGGGGTTACATCATTAAAATTGTCAAAAATTGGCCAAAAATTGGAAATCGAGATTTAAATGCAGAAATGATCTCCTATAAAAACCAAGAAGAACACACCAAACCAAACTGAAATCGGTTGAGTTTAAGCAAAGTTATGATGAAAAAACTATTTCATATGAAGCTCGATTTTTTCATTTTTTGATAAGGGGTTACATCATTAAAATTGTCAAAAATTGGCCAAAAATTGGAAATCGAGATTTAAATTCAGAAATGATCTCCTATAAAAACCAAGAAGAACACACCAAACCAAACTGAAATCGGTTGTGTTTAAGCAAAGTTATGATGAAAAAACTATTTCATATGAAGCTCGATTTTTTCATTTTTTGATAAGGGGTTACATCATTAAAATTGTCAAAAATTGGCCAAAAATTGGAAATCGAGATTTGAATGCAGAAATGATCTCCAATAAAAACCAAGAAGAACCCACCAAACCGAACTGAAATCGGTTGAGTTTAAGCAAAGTTATGATGAAAAAACTATTTCATATGAAGCTCGATTTTTTCATTTTTTGATAAGGGGTTACATCATTAAAATTGTCAAAAATTGGCCAAAAATTGGAAATCGAGATTTGATACAGAAATGATCTCCTATAAAAACCAAGAAGAACACACCAAACCAAACTGAAATCGGTTGAGTTTAAGCAAAGTTATGATGAAAAAACTATTTCATATGAAGCTCGATTTTTTCATTTTTTGATAAGGGGTTACATCATTAAAATTGTCAAAAATTGGCCAAAAATTGGAAATCGAGATTTGAATGCAGAAATGATCTCCTATAAAAACCAAGAAGAACACACCAAACCGAACTGAAATCGGTTGAGTTTAAGCAAAGTTATGATGAAAAAACTATTTCATATGAAGCTCGATTTTTTCATTTTTTGATAAGGGGTTACATCATTAAAATTGTCAAAAATTGGCCAAAAATTGGAAATCGAGATTTGATACAGAAATGATCTCCTATAAAAACCAAGAAGAACACACCAAACCGAACTGAAATCGGTTGAGTTTAAGCAAAGTTATGATGAAAAAACTATTTCATATGAAGCTCGATTTTTTCATTTTTTGATAAGGGGTTACATCATTAAAATTGTCAAAAATTGGCCAAAAATTGGAAATCGAGATTTAAATGCAGAAATGATCTCCTATAAAAACCAAGAAGAACACACCAAACCAAACTGAAATCGGTTGTGTTTAAGCAAAAATTGGCCAAAAATTGGAAATCGAGATTTGAATGCAGAAATGATCTCCAATAAAAACCAAGAAGAACACACCAAACCGAACTGAAATCGGTTGAGTTTAAGCAAAGTTATGATGAAAAAACTATTTCATATGAAGCTCGATTTTTTCATTTTTTGATAAGGGGTTACATCATTAAAATTGTCAAAAATTGGCCAAAAATTGGAAATCGAGATTTGATACAGAAATGATCTCCTATAAAAACCAAGAAGAACACACCAAACCAAACTGAAATCGGTTGAGTTTAAGCAAAGTTATGATGAAAAAACTATTTCATATGAAGCTCGATTTTTTCATTTTTTGATAAGGGGTTACATCATTAAAATTGTCAAAAATTGGCCAAAAATTGGAAATCGAGATTTGAATGCAGAAATGATCTCCAATAAAAACCAAGAAGAACACACCAAACCGAACTGAAATCGGTTGAGTTTAAGCAAAGTTATGATGAAAAAACTATTTCATATGAAGCTCGATTTTTTCATTTTTTGATAAGGGGTTACATCATTAAAATTGTCAAAAATTGGCCAAAAATTGGAAATCGAGATTTGAATGCAGAAATGATCTCCTATAAAAACCAAGAAGAACACACCAAACCGAACTGAAATCGGTTGAGTTTAAGCAAAGTTATGATGAAAAAACTATTTCATATGAAGCTCGATTTTTTCATTTTTTGATAAGGGGTTACATCATTAAAATTGTCAAAAATTGGCCAAAAATTGGAAATCGAGATTTAAATGCAGAAATGATCTCCTATAAAAACCAAGAAGAACACACCAAACCAAACTGAAATCGGTTGTGTTTAAGCAAAGTTATGATGAAAAAACTATTTCATATGAAGCTCGATTTTTTCATTTTTTGATAAGGGGTTACATCATTAAAATTGTCAAAAATTGGCCAAAAATTGGAAATCGAGATTTAAATTCAGAAATGATCTCCTATAAAAACCAAGAAGAACACACCAAACCAAACTGAAATCGGTTGTGTTTAAGCAAAGTTATGATGAAAAAACTATTTCATATGAAGCTCGATTTTTTCATTTTTTGATAAGGGGTTACATCATTAAAATTGTCAAAAATTGGCCAAAAATTGGAAATCGAGATTTGAATGCAGAAATGATCTCCAATAAAAACCAAGAAGAACCCACCAAACCGAACTGAAATCGGTTGAGTTTAAGCAAAGTTATGATGAAAAAACTATTTCATATGAAGCTCGATTTTTTCATTTTTTGATAAGGGGTTACATCATTAAAATTGTCAAAAATTGGCCAAAAATTGGAAATCGAGATTTGATACAGAAATGATCTCCTATAAAAACCAAGAAGAACACACCAAACCAAACTGAAATCGGTTGAGTTTAAGCAAAGTTATGATGAAAAAACTATTTCATATGAAGCTCGATTTTTTCATTTTTTGATAAGGGGTTACATCATTAAAATTGTCAAAAATTGGCCAAAAATTGGAAATCGAGATTTGAATGCAGAAATGATCTCCTATAAAAACCAAGAAGAACACACCAAACCGAACTGAAATCGGTTGAGTTTAAGCAAAGTTATGATGAAAAAACTATTTCATATGAAGCTCGATTTTTTCATTTTTTGATAAGGGGTTACATCATTAAAATTGTCAAAAATTGGCCAAAAATTGGAAATCGAGATTTGATACAGAAATGATCTCCTATAAAAACCAAGAAGAACACACCAAACCAAACTGAAATCGGTTGAGTTTAAGCAAAGTTATGATGAAAAAACTATTTCATATGAAGCTCGATTTTTTCATTTTTTGATAAGGGGTTACATCATTAAAATTGTCAAAAATTGGCCAAAAATTGGAAATCGAGATTTGAATGCAGAAATGATCTCCTATAAAAACCAAGAAGAACACACCAAACCGAACTGAAATCGGTTGAGTTTAAGCAAAGTTATGATGAAAAAACTATTTCATATGAAGCTCGATTTTTTCATTTTTTGATAAGGGGTTACATCATTAAAATTGTCAAAAATTGGCCAAAAATTGGAAATCGAGATTTAAATGCAGAAATGATCTCCTATAAAAACCAAGAAGAACACACCAAACCAAACTGAAATCGGTTGTGTTTAAGCAAAAATTGGCCAAAAATTGGAAATCGAGATTTGAATGCAGAAATGATCTCCAATAAAAACCAAGAAGAACACACCAAACCGAACTGAAATCGGTTGAGTTTAAGCAAAGTTATGATGAAAAAACTATTTCATATGAAGCTCGATTTTTTCATTTTTTGATAAGGGGTTACATCATTAAAATTGTCAAAAATTGGCCAAAAATTGGAAATCGAGATTTGATACAGAAATGATCTCCTATAAAAACCAAGAAGAACACACCAAACCAAACTGAAATCGGTTGAGTTTAAGCAAAGTTATGATGAAAAAACTATTTCATATGAAGCTCGATTTTTTCATTTTTTGATAAGGGGTTACATCATTAAAATTGTCAAAAATTGGCCAAAAATTGGAAATCGAGATTTGAATGCAGAAATGATCTCCAATAAAAACCAAGAAGAACACACCAAACCGAACTGAAATCGGTTGAGTTTAAGCAAAGTTATGATGAAAAAACTATTTCATATGAAGCTCGATTTTTTCATTTTTTGATAAGGGGTTACATCATTAAAATTGTCAAAAATTGGCCAAAAATTGGAAATCGAGATTTGAATGCAGAAATGATCTCCTATAAAAACCAAGAAGAACACACCAAACCGAACTGAAATCGGTTGAGTTTAAGCAAAGTTATGGTGAAAAAACTATTTCATATGAAGCTCGATTTTTTCATTTTTTGATAAGGGGTTACATCATTAAAATTGTCAAAAATTGGCAAAAAATTGGAAATCGAGATTTAAATGCAGAAATGATCTCCTATAAAAACCAAGAAGAACACACCAAACCAAACTGAAATCGGTTGTGTTTAAGCAAAGTTATGATGAAAAAACTATTTCATATGAAGCTCGATTTTTTCATTTTTTGATAAGGGGTTACATCATTAAAATTGTCAAAAATTGGCCAAAAATTGGAAATCGAGATTTGAATGCAGAAATGATCTCCTATAAAAACCAAGAAGAACACACCAAACCGAACTGAAATCGGTTGAGTTTAAGCAAAGTTATGATGAAAAAACTATTTCATATGAAGCTCGATTTTTTCATTTTTTGATAAGGGGTTACATCATTAAAATTGTCAAAAATTGGCCAAAAATTGGAAATCGAGATTTGAATGCAGAAATGATCTCCTATAAAAACCAAGAAGAACACACCAAACCGAACTGAAATCGGTTGAGTTTAAGCAAAGTTATGATGAAAAAACTATTTCATATGAAGCTCGATTTTTTCATTTTTTGATAAGGGGTTACATCATTAAAATTGTCAAAAATTGGAAATCGAGATTTGAATGCAGAAATGATCTCCTATAAAAACCAAGAAGAACACACCAAACCGAACTGAAATCGGTTGAGTTTAAGCAAAGTTATGATGAAAAAACTATTTCATATGAAGCTCGATTTTTTCATTTTTTGATAAGGGGTTACATCATTAAAATTGTCAAAAATTGGCCAAAAATTGGAAATCGAGATTTGAATGCAGAAATGATCTCCTATAAAAACCAAGAAGAACACACCAAACCAAACTGAAATCGGTTGAGTTTAAGCAAAGTTATGATGAAAAAACTATTTCATATGATTGCCATTTTTAAGCTCGATTTTTTCATTTTTTGATAAGGGGTTACATCATTAAAATTGTCAAAAATTGGCCAAAAATTGGAAATCGAGATTTGAATGCAGAAATGATCTCCAATAAAAACCAAGAAGAACCCACCAAACCGAACTGAAATCGGTTGAGTTTAAGCAAAGTTATGATGAAAAAACTATTTCATATGAAGCTCGATTTTTTCATTTTTTGATAAGGGGTTACATCATTAAAATTGTCAAAAATTGGCCAAAAATTGGAAATCGAGATTTGATACAGAAATGATCTCCTATAAAAACCAAGAAGAACACACCAAACCAAACTGAAATCGGTTGAGTTTAAGCAAAGTTATGATGAAAAAACTATTTCATATGAAGCTCGATTTTTTCATTTTTTGATAAGGGGTTACATCATTAAAATTGTCAAAAATTGGCCAAAAATTGGAAATCGAGATTTAAATTCAGAAATGATCTCCTATAAAAACCAAGAAGAACACACCAAACCAAACTGAAATCGGTTGTGTTTAAGCAAAAATTGGCCAAAAATTGGAAATCGAGATTTGAATGCAGAAATGATCTCCAATAAAAACCAAGAAGAACACACCAAACCGAACTGAAATGGGTTGAGTTTAAGCAAAGTTATGATGAAAAAACTATTTCATATGAAGCTCGATTTTTTCATTTTTTGATAAGGGGTTACATCATTAAAATTGTCAAAAATTGGCCAAAAATTGGAAATCGAGATTTGATACAGAAATGATCTCCTATAAAAACCAAGAAGAACACACCAAACCAAACTGAAATCGGTTGAGTTTAAGCAAAGTTATGATGAAAAAACTATTTCATATGAAGCTCGATTTTTTCATTTTTTGATAAGGGGTTACATCATTAAAATTGTCAAAAATTGGCCAAAAATTGGAAATCGAGATTTGAATGCAGAAATGATCTCCTATAAAAACCAAGAAGAACACACCAAACCGAACTGAAATCGGTTGAGTTTAAGCAAAGTTATGATGAAAAAACTATTTCATATGAAGCTCGATTTTTTCATTTTTTGATAAGGGGTTACATCATTAAAATTGTCAAAAATTGGCCAAAAATTGGAAATCGAGATTTAAATGCAGAAATGATCTCCTATAAAAACCAAGAAGAACACACCAAACCAAACTGAAATCGGTTGTGTTTAAGCAAAGTTATGATGAAAAAACTATTTCATATGAAGCTCGATTTTTTCATTTTTTGATAAGGGGTTACATCATTAAAATTGTCAAAAATTGGCCAAAAATTGGAAATCGAGATTTGAATGCAGAAATGATCTCCTATAAAAACCAAGAAGAACACACCAAACCGAACTGAAATCGGTTGAGTTTAAGCAAAGTTATGATGAAAAAACTATTTCATATGAAGCTCGATTTTTTCATTTTTTGATAAGGGGTTACATCATTAAAATTGTCAAAAATTGGCCAAAAATTGGAAATCGAGATTTGAATGCAGAAATGATCTCCTATAAAAACCAAGAAGAACACACCAAACCAAACTGAAATCGGTTGAGTTTAAGCAAAGTTATGATGAAAAAACTATTTCATATGAAGCTCGATTTTTTCATTTTTTGATAAGGGGTTACATCATTAAAATTGTCAAAAATTGGCCAAAAATTGGAAATCGAGATTTGATAAGGGGTTACATCATTAAAATTGTCAAAAATTGGCCAAAAATTGGAAATTGAGATTTGAATGCAGAAATGATCTCCTATAAAAACCAAGAAGAACAATATTTTATTATTTTTGAACTCAGATTTTAAATGCGATTCCGAAAAGATACGACTTTTGGCAATGCGTGGCTTATTGGCAATGTTGTGCCATTAGGAAAACTGAAAATAATAGTATTTTTTGGGCGCTGGAATAAGTATTTATTGGGTTCATAGAATTGCATCTTTTCGGCGCAATGCACCTCTAACTGTGCGCCGGCCTAAACTAAGCGCAAAAGCATGCCACGCTTTAGCACTTGCGCCTGCTTAATAATTCAGCCTAAAAGATGCACCATTATATGGCCCTGCAGTTCCGCCACTCATTTACTTTTTTTTCATAGCCTATCTTTGCGGCGCAAAGAATATTGTGTTGATATTAAATGTTAGCATACTGTTTTGGGCTGCCGACGGAAGCAGCACGGGCTTCGCAGCAAATTATTATAAATTGTAGCAAGATTTGGCATTGTTTATCATGCAGGTAAATATTATTTAATTCAGATTTTAAAGACGATTCTGAATATATACGACTTTTGGCAATAGGTGGCTTATTGGCCATGTTATGCCATTAAGAAAATTTAAAATATTAGTACTTTTGATGCGATAGTATTATTGTTTTATTGTTGTTGTAAATTGCCAATTGTTGTTGCAAAAGAGTTGTTTATTGTTGTTGTTGTTGTTGTAGGCAAAAACAAGCCTTCAATTTGCTAATTTTCAGTACGAATTGGTCAATTTCTGGATTTGATGTACCAGGCGAACAGAAGCCGCAGCAGGTGAAATAATTTTAGTGCAAGAGCCAAATTCAAATTCAAATTTGCCGGCTTGCATATGTGGCGTCTATTCGTCTATTCAAATTCAAGTTCAAATTGGTCGGTTATGTGGCAGGGCGCTAATTGAATGTCTTTTTAAATTTGAATTCAAATTATAAGGCGGTTAAGGCGGGAATCAAATGTGTATTTAAAATTGAATTCAAATTTGGCAGTTAAATTAATTTATTTCAATGTTAGTCAGAAGCTTGAAATTCTGTGAAGGAATCGTTTCCGACCCTATAAATCATATATATTCTTGATCAGCATCAAAAACTGAATCGATCTAGCCATCTCCGGCAAAAAAACAAAATTTTCAAAAACGTTCAATTTTTTGAAAAAAAAAAAAGGAAAGGGGTTACATCATTAAAATTGTCAAAAATTGGCCAAAAATTGGAAATCGAGATTTGAATGCAGAAATGATCTCCTATAAAAACCAAGAAGAACACACCAAACCGAACTGAAATCGGTTGAGTTTAAGCAAAGTTATGATGAAAAAACTATTTCATATGAAGCTCGATTTTTTCATTTTTTGATAAGGGGTTACATCATTAAAATTGTCAAAAATTGGCCAAAAATTGGAAATCGAGATTTGAATGCAGAAATGATCTCCTATAAAAACCAAGAAGAACACACCAAACCAAACTGAAATCGGTTGAGTTTAAGCAAAGTTATGATGAAAAAACTATTTCATATGAAGCTCGATTTTTTCATTTTTTGATAAGGGGTTACATCATTAAAATTGTCAAAAATTGGCCAAAAATTGGAAATCGAGATTTGAATGCAGAAATGATCTCCTATAAAAACCAAGAAGAACACACCAAACCAAACTGAAATCGGTTGAGTTTAAGCAAAGTTATGATGAAAAAACTATTTCATATGAAGCTCGATTTTTTCATTTTTTGATAAGGGGTTACATCATTAAAATTGTCAAAAATTGGCCAAAAATTGGAAATCGAGATTTGAATGCAGGAATGATCTCCTATAAAAACCAAGAAGAACACACCAAACCAAACTGAAATCGGTTGAGTTTAATCAAAGTTATGATGAAAAAACTATTTCATATGAAGCTCGATTTTTTCATTTTTTGATAAAATTAAAATTGTTGTCATTAAAATTGTCAAAAATTGGCCAAAAATTGGAAATCGAGATTTGAATGTAGAAATGATCTCCTATAAAAACCAAGAAGAACACACCAAACCAAACTGAAATCGGTTGAGTTTAAGCAAAGTTATGATGAAAAAACTATTTCATATGAAGCTCGATTTTTTCATTTTTTGATAAGGGGTTACATCATTAAAATTGTCAAAAATTGGCCAAAAATTGGAAATCGAGATTTGAATGCAGAAATGATCTCCTATAAAAACCAAGAAGAACACACCAAACCAAACTGAAATCGGTTGAGTTTAAGCAAAGTTATGATGAAAAAACTATTTCATATGAAGCTCGATTTTTTCATTTTTTGATAAGGGGTTACATCATTAAAATTGTCAAAAATTGGCCAAAAATTGGAAATCGAGATTTGAATGCAGAAATGATCTCCTATAAAAACCAAGAAGAACACACCAAACCAAACTGAAATCGGTTGAGTTTAAGCAAAGTTATGATGAAAAAACTATTTCATATGATTGCCATTTTTAAGCTCGATTTTTTCATTTTTTGATAAGGGGTTACATCATTAAAATTGTCAAAAATTGGCCAAAAATTGGAAATCGAGATTTGAATGCAGAAATGATCTCCTATAAAAACCAAGAAGAACACACCAAACCAAACTGAAATCGGTTGAGTTTAAGCAAAGTTATGATGAAAAAACTATTTCATATGAAGCTCGATTTTTTCATTTTTTGATAAGGGGTTACATCATTAAAATTGTCAAAAATTGGCCAAAAATTGGAAATCGAGATTTGAATGCAGAAATGATCTCCTATAAAAACCAAGAAGAACACACCAAACCAAACTGAAATCGGTTGAGTTTAAGCAAAGTTATGATGAAAAAACTATTTCATATGAAGCTCGATTTTTTCATTTTTTGATAAGGGGTTACATCATTAAAATTGTCAAAAATTTGCCAAAAATTGGAAATCGAGATTTGAATGCAGAAATGATCTCCTATAAAAACCAAGAAGAACACACCAAACCAAACTGAAATCGGTTGAGTTTAAGCAAAGTTATGATGAAAAAACTATTTCATATGAAGCTCGATTTTTTCATTTTTTGATAAGGGGTTACATCATTAAAATTGTCAAAAATTGGCCAAAAATTGGAAATCGAGATTTGAATGCAGAAATGATCTCCTATAAAAACCAAGAAGAACGCACCAAACCGAACTGAAATCGGTTGAGTTTAAGCAAAGTTATGATGAAAAAACTATTTCATATGAAGCTCGATTTTTTCATTTTTTGATAAGGGGTTACATCATTAAAATTGTCAAAAATTGGCCAAAAATTGGAAATCGAGATTTGAATGCAGAAATGATCTCCTATAAAAACCAAGAAGAACACACCAAACCGAACTGAAATCGGTTGAGTTTAAGCAAAGTTATGATGAAAAAACTATTTCATATGAAGCTCGATTTTTTCATTTTTTGATAAGGGGTTACATCATTAAAATTGTCAAAAATTGGCCAAAAATTGGAAATCGAGATTTGAATGCAGAAATGATCTCCTATAAAAACCAAGAAGAACAATATTTTATTATTTTTGAACTCAGATTTTAAATGCGATTCCGAATATATGCGTTTTTTGGCAATGCGTGGCTTATTGGCAATGTTGTGGCATTAGGAAAACTGAAAATAATAGTATTTTTTAGGCGCTGGAATAAGTATTTATTGGGTTCATAGAATTGCATCTTTTCGGCGCAATGCACCTCTAACTGTGCGCCGGCCTAAACTAAGCGCAAAAGCATGCCACGCTTTAGCACTTGCGCCTGCTTAATAATTCAGCCTAAAAGATGCACCATTATATGGCCCTGCAGTTCCGCCACTCATTTACTTTTTTTTCATAGCCTATCTTTGCGGCGCAAAGAATATTGTGTTGATATTAAATGTTAGCATACTGTTTTGGGCTGCCGACGGAAGCAGCACGGGCTTCGCAGCAAATTATTATAAATTGTAGCAAGATTTGGCATTGTTTATCATGCAGGTAAATATTATTTAATTCAGATTTTAAAGACGATTCTGAATATATACGACTTTTGGCAATAGGTGGCTTATTGGCCATGTTATGCCATTAAGAAAATTTAAAATATTAGTACTTTTGATGCGATAGTATTATTGTTTTATTGTTGTTGTAAATTGCCAATTGTTGTTGCAAAAGAGTTGTTTATTGTTGTTGTTGTTGTTGTAGGCAAAAACAAGCCTTCAATTTGCTAATTTTCAGTACGAATTGGTCAATTTCTGGATTTGATGTACCAGGCGAACAGAAGCCGCAGCAGGTGAAATAATTTTAGTGCAAGAGCCAAATTCAAATTCAAATTTGCCGGCTTGCATATGTGGCGTCTATTCGTCTATTCAAATTCAAGTTCAAATTGGTCGGTTATGTGGCAGGGCGCTAATTGAATGTCTTTTTAAATTTGAATTCAAATTATAAGGCGGTTAAGGCGGGAATCAAATGTGTATTTAAAATTGAATTCAAATTTGGCAGTTAAATTAATTTATTTCAATGTTAGTCAGAAGCTTGAAATTCTGTGAAGGAATCGTTTCCGACCCTATAAATCATATATATTCTTGATCAGCATCAAAAACTGAATCGATCTAGCCATCTCCGGCAAAAAAACAAAATTTTCAAAAACGTTCAATTTTTTGAAAAAAAAAAAGGAAAGGGGTTACATCATTAAAATTGTCAAAAATTGGCCAAAATTGGAAATCGAGATTTGAATGCAGAAATGATCTCCTATAAAAACCAAGAAGAACACACCAAACCGAACTGAAATCGGTTGAGTTTAAGCAAAGTTATGATGAAAAAACTATTTCATATGAAGCTCGATTTTTTCATTTTTTGATAAGGGGTTACATCATTAAAATTGTCAAAAATTGGCCAAAAATTGGAAATCGAGATTTGAATGCAGAAATGATCTCCTATAAAAACCAAGAAGAACACACCAAACCGAACTGAAGTCGGTTGAGATTAAGCAAAGTTATGATGAAAAAACTATTTCATATGAAGCTCGATTTTTTACTCATTACATCAAATTGGCCAAAAATTGGAAATCGAGATTTGAATGCAGAAATGATCTCCTATAAAAACCAAGAAGAACACACCAAACCGAACTGAAATCGGTTGAGTTTAAGCAAAGTTATGATGAAAAAACTATTTCATATGAAGCTCGATTGTCAAAAATTGGCCAAAAATTGAAAATCGAGATTTGAATGCAGAAATGATCTCCTATAAAAACCAAGAAGAACACACCAAACCGAACTGAAATCGGTTGAGTTTAAGCAAAGTTATGATGAAAATGCAGAAATGATCTCCTATAAAAACCAAGAAGAACACACCAAACCGAACTGAAATCGGTTGAGTTTAAGCAAAGTTATGATGAAAAAACTATTTCATATGAAGCTCGATTTTTTCATTTTTTGATAAGGGGTTACATCATTAAAATTGTCAAAAATTGGCCAAAAATTGGAAATCGAGATTTGAATGCAGAAATGATCTCCTATAAAAACCAAGAAGAACACACCAAACCGAACTGAAATCGGTTGAGTTTAAGCAAAGTTATGATGAAAAAACTATTTCATATGAAGCTCGATTTTTTCATTTTTTGATAAGGGGTTACATCATTAAAATTGTCAAAAATTGGCCAAAAATTGGAAATCGAGATTTGAATGCAGAAATGATCTCCTATAAAAACCAAGAAGAACAATATTTTATTATTTTTGAACTCAGATTTTAAATGCGATTCCGAATATATGCGTTTTTTGGCAATGCGTGGCTTATTGGCAATGTTGTGGCATTAGGAAAACTGAAAATAATAGTATTTTTTAGGCGCTGGAATAAGTATTTATTGGGTTCATAGAATTGCATCTTTTCGGCGCAATGCACCTCTAACTGTGCGCCGGCCTAAACTAAGCGCAAAAGCATGCCACGCTTTAGCACTTGCGCCTGCTTAATAATTCAGCCTAAAAGATGCACCATTATATGGCCCTGCAGTTCCGCCACTCATTTACTTTTTTTTCATAGCCTATCTTTGCGGCGCAAAGAATATTGTGTTGATATTAAATGTTAGCATACTGTTTTGGGCTGCCGACGGAAGCAGCACGGGCTTCGCAGCAAATTATTATAAATTGTAGCAAGATTTGGCATTGTTTATCATGCAGGTAAATATTATTTAATTCAGATTTTAAAGACGATTCTGAATATATACGACTTTTGGCAATAGGTGGCTTATTGGCCATGTTATGCCATTAAGAAAATTTAAAATATTAGTACTTTTGATGCGATAGTATTATTGTTTTATTGTTGTTGTAAATTGCCAATTGTTGTTGCAAAAGAGTTGTTTATTGTTGTTGTTGTTGTTGTAGGCAAAAACAAGCCTTCAATTTGCTAATTTTCAGTACGAATTGGTCAATTTCTGGATTTGATGTACCAGGCGAACAGAAGCCGCAGCAGGTGAAATAATTTTAGTGCAAGAGCCAAATTCAAATTCAAATTTGCCGGCTTGCATATGTGGCGTCTATTCGTCTATTCAAATTCAAGTTCAAATTGGTCGGTTATGTGGCAGGGCGCTAATTGAATGTCTTTTTAAATTTGAATTCAAATTATAAGGCGGTTAAGGCGGGAATCAAATGTGTATTTAAAATTGAATTCAAATTTGGCAGTTAAATTAATTTATTTCAATGTTAGTCAGAAGCTTGAAATTCTGTGAAGGAATCGTTTCCGACCCTATAAATCATATATATTCTTGATCAGCATCAAAAACTGAATCGATCTAGCCATCTCCGGCAAAAAAACAAAATTTTCAAAAACGTTCAATTTTTTGAAAAAAAAAAAAGGAAAGGGGTTACATCATTAAAATTGTCAAAAATTGGCCAAAAATTGGAAATCGAGATTTGAATGCAGAAATGATCTCCTATAAAAACCAAGAAGAACACACCAAACCGAACTGAAATCGGTTGAGTTTAAGCAAAGTTATGATGAAAAAACTATTTCATATGAAGCTCGATTTTTTCATTTTTTGATAAGGGGTTACATCATTAAAATTGTCAAAAATTGGCCAAAAATTGGAAATCGAGATTTGAATGCAGAAATGATCTCCTATAAAAACCAAGAAGAACACACCAAACCGAACTGAAGTCGGTTGAGATTAAGCAAAGTTATGATGAAAAAACTATTTCATATGAAGCTCGATTTTTTACTCATTACATCAAATTGGCCAAAAATTGGAAATCGAGATTTGAATGCAGAAATGATCTCCTATAAAAACCAAGAAGAACACACCAAACCGAACTGAAATCGGTTGAGTTTAAGCAAAGTTATGATGAAAAAACTATTTCATATGAAGCTCGATTGTCAAAAATTGGCCAAAAATTGAAAATCGAGATTTGAATGCAGAAATGATCTCCTATAAAAACCAAGAAGAACACACCAAACCGAACTGAAATCGGTTGAGTTTAAGCAAAGTTATGATGAAAATGCAGAAATGATCTCCTATAAAAACCAAGAAGAACACACCAAACCGAACTGAAATCGGTTGAGTTTAAGCAAAGTTATGATGAAAAAACTATTTCATATGAAGCTCGATTTTTTCATTTTTTGATAAGGGGTTACATCATTAAAATTGTCAAAAATTGGCCAAAAATTGGAAATCGAGATTTGAATGCAGAAATGATCTCCTATAAAAACCAAGAAGAACACACCAAACCGAACTGAAATCGGTTGGCCAAAAATTGGAAATCGAGATTTGAATCCAGAAATGATCTCCTATAAAAACCAAGAAGAACACACCAAACCGAACTGAAATCGGTTGAGTTTAAGCAAAGTTATGATGAAAAAACTATTTCATATGAAGCTCGATTTTTTCATTTTTTGATAAGGGGTTACATCATTAAAATTGTCAAAAATTGGCCAAAAATTGGAAATCGAGATTTGAATGCAGAAATGATCTCCTATAAAAACCAAGAAGAACACACCAAACCGAACTGAAATCGGTTGAGTTTAAGCAAAGTTATGATGAAAAAACTATTTCATATGAAGCTCGATTTTTTCATTTTTTGATAAGGGGTTACATCATTAAAATTGTCAAAAATTGGCCAAAAATTGGAAATCGAGATTTGAATGCAGAAATGATCTCCTATAAAAACCAAGAAGAACACACCAAACCGAACTGAAATCGGTTGAGTTTAAGCAAAGTTATGATGAAAAAACTATTTCATATGAAGCTCGATTTTTTCATTTTTTGATAAGGGGTTACATCATTAAAATTGTCAAAAATTGGCCAAAAATTGGAAATCGAGATTTGAATCCAGAAATGATCTCCTATAAAAACCAAGAAGAACACACCAAACCGAACTGAAATCGGTTGAGTTTAAGCAAAGTTATGATGAAAAAACTATTTCATATGAAGCTCGATTTTTTCATTTTTTGATAAGGGGTTACATCATTAAAATTGTCAAAAATTGGCCAAAAATTGGAAATCGAGATTTGAATGCAGAAATGATCTCCTATAAAAACCAAGAAGAACACACCAAACCGAACTGAAATCGGTTGAGTTTAAGCAAAGTTATGATGAAAAAACTATTTCATATGAAGCTCGATTTTTTCATTTTTTGATAAGGGGTTACATCATTAAAATTGTCAAAAATTGGCCAAAAATTGGAAATCGAGATTTGAATGCAGAAATGATCTCCTATAAAAACCAAGAAGAACACACCAAACCGAACTGAAATCGGTTGAGTTTAAGCAAAGTTATGATGAAAAAACTATTTCATATGAAGCTCGATTTTTTCATTTTTTGATAAGGGGTTACATCATTAAAATTGTCAAAAATTGGCCAAAAATTGGAAATCGAGATTTGAATGCAGAAATGATCTCCTATAAAAACCAAGAAGAACACACCAAACCGAACTGAAATCGGTTGAGTTTAAGCAAAGTTATGATGAAAAAACTATTTCATATGAAGCTCGATTGTCAAAAATTGGCCAAAAATTGAAAATCGAGATTTGAATGCAGAAATGATCTCCTATAAAAACCAAGAAGAACACACCAAACCGAACTGAAATCGGTTGAGTTTAAGCAAAGTTATGATGAAAATGCAGAAATGATCTCCTATAAAAACCAAGAAGAACACACCAAACCGAACTGAAATCGGTTGAGTTTAAGCAAAGTTATGATGAAAAAACTATTTCATATGAAGCTCGATTTTTTCATTTTTTGATAAGGGGTTACATCATTAAAATTGTCAAAAATTGGCCAAAAATTGGAAATCGAGATTTGAATGCAGAAATGATCTCCTATAAAAACCAAGAAGAACACACCAAACCGAACTGAAATTGGCCAAAAATTGGAAATCGAGATTTGAATGCAGAAATGATCTCCTATAAAAACCAAGAAGAACACACCAAACCGAACTGAAATCGGTTGAGTTTAAGCAAAGTTATGATGAAAAAACTATTTCATATGAAGCTCGATTTTTTCATTTTTTGATAAGGGGTTACATCATTAAAATTGTCAAAAATTGGCCAAAAATTGGAAATCGAGATTTGAATGCAGAAATGATCTCCTATAAAAACCAAGAAGAACACACCAAACCGAACTGAAATCGGTTGAGTTTAAGCAAAGTTATGATGAAAAAACTATTTCATATGAAGCTCGATTTTTTCATTTTTTGATAAGGGGTTACATCATTAAAATTGTCAAAAATTGGCCAAAAATTGGAAATCGAGATTTGAATGCAGAAATGATCTCCTATAAAAACCAAGAAGAACACACCAAACCGAACTGAAATCGGTTGAGTTTAAGCAAAGTTATGATGAAAAAACTATTTCATATGAAGCTCGATTTTTTCATTTTTTGATAAGGGGTTACATCATTAAAATTGTCAAAAATTGGCCAAAAATTGGAAATCGAGATTTGAATCCAGAAATGATCTCCTATAAAAACCAAGAAGAACACACCAAACCGAACTGAAATCGGTTGAGTTTAAGCAAAGTTATGATGAAAAAACTATTTCATATGAAGCTCGATTTTTTCATTTTTTGATAAGGGGTTACATCATTAAAATTGTCAAAAATTGGCCAAAAATTGGAAATCGAGATTTGAATGCAGAAATGATCTCCTATAAAAACCAAGAAGAACACACCAAACCGAACTGAAATCGGTTGAGTTTAAGCAAAGTTATGATGAAAAAACTATTTCATATGAAGCTCGATTTTTTCATTTTTTGATAAGGGGTTACATCATTAAAATTGTCAAAAATTGGCCAAAAATTGGAAATCGAGATTTGAATGCAGAAATGATCTCCTATAAAAACCAAGAAGAACACACCAAACCGAACTGAAATCGGTTGAGTTTAAGCAAAGTTATGATGAAAAAACTATTTCATATGAAGCTCGATTTTTTCATTTTTTGATAAGGGGTTACATCATTAAAATTGTCAAAAATTGGCCAAAAATTGGAAATCGAGATTTGAATGCAGAAATGATCTCCTATAAAAACCAAGAAGAACACACCAAACCGAACTGAAATCGGTTGAGTTTAAGCAAAGTTATGATGAAAAAACTATTTCATATGAAGCTCGATTTTTTCATTTTTTGATAAGGGGTTACATCATTAAAATTGTCAAAAATTGGCCAAAAATTGGAAATCGAGATTTGAATGCAGAAATGATCTCCTATAAAAACCAAGAAGAACACACCAAACCGAACTGAAATCGGTTGAGTTTAAGCAAAGTTATGATGAAAAAACTATTTCATATGAAGCTCGATTTTTTCATTTTTTGATAAGGGGTTACATCATTAAAATTGTCAAAAATTGGCCAAAAATTGGAAATCGAGATTTGAATCCAGAAATGATCTCCTATAAAAACCAAGAAGAACACACCAAACCGAACTGAAATCGGTTGAGTTTAAGCAAAGTTATGATGAAAAAACTATTTCATATGAAGCTCGATTTTTTCATTTTTTGATAAGGGGTTACATCATTAAAATTGTCAAAAATTGGCCAAAAATTGGAAATCGAGATTTGAATGCAGAAATGATCTCCTATAAAAACCAAGAAGAACACACCAAACCGAACTGAAATCGGTTGAGTTTAAGCAAAGTTATGATGAAAAAACTATTTCATATGAAGCTCGATTTTTTCATTTTTTGATAAGGGGTTACATCATTAAAATTGTCAAAAATTGGCCAAAAATTGGAAATCGAGATTTGAATGCAGAAATGATCTCCTATAAAAACCAAGAAGAACACACCAAACCGAACTGAAATCGGTTGAGTTTAAGCAAAGTTATGATGAAAAAACTATTTCATATGAAGCTCGATTTTTTCATTTTTTGATAAGGGGTTACATCATTAAAATTGTCAAAAATTGGCCAAAAATTGGAAATCGAGATTTGAATGCAGAAATGATCTCCTATAAAAACCAAGAAGAACACACCAAACCGAACTGAAATCGGTTGAGTTTAAGCAAAGTTATGATGAAAAAACTATTTCATATGAAGCTCGATTTTTTCATTTTTTGATAAGGGGTTACATCATTAAAATTGTCAAAAATTGGCCAAAAATTGGAAATCGAGATTTGAATGCAGAAATGATCTCCTATAAAAATCAAGAAGAACACACCAAACCGAACTGAAGTCGGTTGAGATTAAGCAAAGTTATGATGAAAAAACTATTTCATATGAAGCTCGATTTTTTCATTTTTTGATAAGGGGTTACATCATTAAAATTGTCAAAAATTGGCCAAAAATTGGAAATCGAGATTTGAATGCAGAAATGATCTCCTATAAAAACCAAGAAGAACACACCAAACCGAACTGAAATCGGTTGAGTTTAAGCAAAGTTATGATGAAAAAACTATTTCATATGAAGCTAGATTTTTTCATTTTTTGATAAGGGGTTACATCATTAAAATTGTCAAAAATTGGCCAAAAATTGGAAATCGAGATTTGAATGCAGAAATGATCTCCTATAAAAACCAAGAAGAACACACCAAACCGAACTGAAGTCGGTTGAGATTAAGCAAAGTTATGATGAAAAAACTATTTCATATGAAGCTCGATTTTTTCATTTTTTGATAAGGGGTTACATCATTAAAATTGTCAAAAATTGGCCAAAAATTGGAAATCGAGATTTGAATGCAGAAATGATCTCCTATAAAAACCAAGAAGAACACACCAAACCGAACTGAAATCGGTTGAGTTTAAGCAAAGTTATGATGAAAAAACTATTTCATATGAAGCTCGATTTTTTCATTTTTTGATAAGGGGTTACATCATTAAAATTGTCAAAAATTGGCCAAAAATTGGAAATCGAGATTTGAATGCAGAAATGATCTCCTATAAAAACCAAGAAGAACACACCAAACCGAACTGAAATCGGTTGAGTTTAAGCAAAGTTATGATGAAAAAACTTTTTCATATGAAGCTCGATTTTTTCATTTTTTTATAAGGGGTTACATCATTAAAATTGTCAAAAATTGGCCAAAAATTGGAAATCGAGATTTGAATGCAGAAATGATCTCCTATAAAAACCAAGAAGAACACACCAAACCGAACTGAAATCGGTTGAGTTTAAGCAAAGTTATGATGAAAAAACTATTTCATATGAAGCTCGATTTTTTCATTTTTTGATAAAATTGTCAAAAATTGGCCAAAAATTGGAAATCGAGATTTGAATGCAGAAATGATCTCCTATAAAAACCAAGAAGAACACACCAAACCGAACTGAAATCGGTTGAGTTTAAGCAAAGTTATGATGAAAAAACTATTTCATATGAAGCTCGATTTTTTCATTTTTTGATAAGGGGTTACATCATTAAAATTGTCAAAAATTGGCCAAAAATTGGAAATCGAGATTTGAATGCAGAAATGATCTCCTATAAAAACCAAGAAGAACACACCAAACCGAACTGAAATCGGTTGAGTTTAAGCAAAGTTATGATGAAAAAACTATTTCATATGAAGCTCGATTTTTTCATTTTTTGATAAGGGGTTACATCATTAAAATTGTCAAAAATTGGCCAAAAATTGGAAATCGAGATTTGAATGCAGAAATGATCTCCTATAAAAACCAAGAAGAACACACCAAACCGAACTGAAGTCGGTTGAGATTAAGCAAAGTTATGATGAAAAAACTATTTCATATGAAGCTCGACTTTTTCATTTTTTGATAAGGGGTTACATCATTAAAATTGTCAAAAATTGGCCAAAAATTGGAAATCGAGATTTGAATGCAGAAATGATCTCCTATAAAAACCAAGAAGAACACACCAAACCGAACTGAAATCGGTTGAGTTTAAGCAAAGTTATGATGAAAAAACTATTTCATATGAAGCTCGATTTTTTCATTTTTTGATAAAGGGTTACATCATTAAAATTGTCAAAAATTGGCCAAAAATTGGAAATCGAGATTTGAATGCAGAAATGATCTCCTATAAAAACCAAGAAGAACACACCAAACCGAACTGAAGTCGGTTGAGATTAAGCAAAGTTATGATGAAAAAACTATTTCATATGAAGCTCGATTTTTTCATTTTTTGATAAGGGGTTACATCATTAAAATTGTCAAAAATTGGCCAAAAATTGGAAATCGAGATTTGAATGCAGAAATGATCTCCTATAAAAACCAAGAAGAACACACCAAACCGAACTGAAATCGGTTGAGTTTAAGCAAAGTTATGATGAAAAAACTATTTCATATGAAGCTCGATTTTTTCATTTTTTGATAAAATTGTCAAAAATTGGCCAAAAATTGGAAATCGAGATTTGAATGCAGAAATGATCTCCTATAAAAACCAAGAAGAACACACCAAACCGAACTGAAATCGGTTGAGTTTAAGCAAAGTTATGATGAAAAAACTATTTCATATGAAGCTCGATTTTTTCATTTTTTGATAAGGGGTTACATCATTAAAATTGTCAAAAATTGGCCAAAAATTGGAAATCGAGATTTGAATGCAGAAATGATCTCCTATAAAAACCAAGAAGAACACACCAAACCGAACTGAAATCGGTTGAGTTTAAGCAAAGTTATGATGAAAAAACTATTTCATATGAAGCTCGATTTTTTCATTTTTTGATAAGGGGTTACATCATTAAAATTGTCAAAAATTGGCCAAAAATTGGAAATCGAGATTTGAATGCAGAAATGATCTCCTATAAAAACCAAGAAGAACACACCAAACCGAACTGGAATCGGTTGAGTTTAAGCAAAGTTATGATGAAAAAACTATTTCATATGAAGCTCGATTTTTTCATTTTTTGATAAGGGGTTACATCATTAAAATTGTCAAAAATTGGCCAAAAATTGGAAATCGAGATTTGAATGCAGAAATGATCTCCTATAAAAACCAAGAAGAACACACCAAACCGAACTGAAGTCGGTTGAGATTAAGCAAAGTTATGATGAAAAAACTATTTCATATGAAGCTCGACTTTTTCATTTTTTGATAAGGGGTTACATCATTAAAATTGTCAAAAATTGGCCAAAAATTGGAAATCGAGATTTGAATGCAGAAATGATCTCCTATAAAAACCAAGAAGAACACACCAAACCGAACTGAAATCGGTTGAGTTTAAGCAAAGTTATGATGAAAAAACTATTTCATATGAAGCTCGATTTTTTCATTTTTTGATAAAGGGTTACATCATTAAAATTGTCAAAAATTGGCCAAAAATTGGAAATCGAGATTTGAATGCAGAAATGATCTCCTATAAAAACCAAGAAGAACACACCAAACCGAACTGAAGTCGGTTGAGATTAAGCAAAGTTATGATGAAAAAACTATTTCATATGAAGCTCGATTTTTTCATTTTTTGATAAGGGGTTACATCATTAAAATTGTCAAAAATTGGCCAAAAATTGGAAATCGAGATTTGAATGCAGAAATGATCTCCTATAAAAACCAAGAAGAACACACCAAACCGAACTGAAATCGGTTGAGTTTAAGCAAAGTTATGATGAAAAAACTATTTCATATGAAGCTCGATTTTTTCATTTTTTGATAAGGGGTTACATCATTAAAATTGTCAAAAATTGGCCAAAAATTGGAAATCGAGATTTGAATGCAGAAATTATCTCCTATAAAAACCAAGAAGAACACGCCAAACCGAACTGAAATCGGTTGAGTTTAAGCAAAGTTATGATGAAAAAACTATTTCATATGAAGCTCGATTTTTTCATTTTTTGATAAGGGGTTACATCATTAAAATTGTCAAAAATTGGCCAAAAATTGGAAATCGAGATTTGAATGCAGAAATGATCTCCTATAAAAACCAAGAAGAACACACCAAACCGAACTGAAATCGGTTGAGTTTAAGCAAAGTTATGATGAAAAAACTATTTCATATGAAGCTCGATTTTTTCATTTTTTGATAAGGGGTTACATCATTAAAATTGTCAAAAATTGGCCAAAAATTGGAAATCGAGATTTGAATGCAGAAATGATCTCCTATAAAAGAAGAACACACCAAACCGAACTGAAATCGGTTGAGTTTAAGCAAAGTTATGATGAAAAAACTATTTCATATGAAGCTCGATTTTTTCATTTTTTGATAAGGGGTTACATCATTAAAATTGTCAAAAATTGGCCAAAAATTGGAAATCGAGATTTGAATGCAGAAATGATCTCCTATAAAAACCAAGAAGAACACACCAAACCGAACTGAAATCGGTTGAGTTTAAGCAAAGTTATGATGAAAAAACTATTTCATATGAAGCTCGATTTTTTCATTTTTTGATAAGGGGTTACATCATTAAAATTGTCAAAAATTGGCCAAAAATTGGAAATCGAGATTTGAATGCAGAAATGATCTCCTATAAAAACCAAGAAGAACACACCAAACCGAACTGAAATCGGTTGAGTTTAAGCAAAGTTATGATGAAAAAACTATTTCATATGAAGCTCGATTTTTTCATTTTTTGATAAGGGGTTACATCATTAAAATTGTCAAAAATTGGCCAAAAATTGGAAATCGAGATTTGAATGCAGAAATGATCTCCTATAAAAACCAAGAAGAACACACCAAACCGAACTGGAATCGGTTGAGTTTAAGCAAAGTTATGATGAAAAAACTATTTCATATGAAGCTCGATTTTTTCATTTTTTGATAAGGGGTTACATCATTAAAATTGTCAAAAATTGGCCAAAAATTGGAAATCGAGATTTGAATGCAGAAATGATCTCCTATAAAAACCAAGAAGAACACGCCAAACCGAACTGAAATCGGTTGAGTTTAAGCAAAGTTATGATGAAAAAACTATTTCATATGAAGCTCGACTTTTTCATTTTTTGATAAGGGGTTACATCATTAAAATTGTCAAAAATTGGCCAAAAATTGGAAATCGAGATTTGAATGCAGAAATGATCTCCTATAAAAACCAAGAAGAACACACCAAACCGAACTGAAATCGGTTGAGTTTAAGCAAAGTTATGATGAAAAAACTATTTCATATGAAGCTCGATTTTTTCATTTTTTGATAAAATTGTCAAAAATTGGCCAAAAATTGGAAATCGAGATTTGAATGCAGAAATGATCTCCTATAAAAACCAAGAAGAACACACCAAACCGAACTGAAATCGGTTGAGTTTAAGCAAAGTTATGATGAAAAAACTATTTCATATGAAGCTCGATTTTTTCATTTTTTGATAAGGGGTTACATCATTAAAATTGTCAAAAATTGGCCAAAAATTGGAAATCGAGATTTGAATGCAGAAATGATCTCCTATAAAAACCAAGAAGAACACACCAAACCGAACTGAAATCGGTTGAGTTTAAGCAAAGTTATGATGAAAAAACTATTTCATATGAAGCTCGATTTTTTCATTTTTTGATAAAGGGTTACATCATTAAAATTGTCAAAAATTGGCCAAAAATTGGAAATCGAGATTTGAATGCAGAAATGATCTCCTATAAAAACCAAGAAGAACACACCAAACCGAACTGAAGTCGGTTGAGATTAAGCAAAGTTATGATGAAAAAACTATTTCATATGAAGCTCGATTTTTTCATTTTTTGATAAGGGGTTACATCATTAAAATTGTCAAAAATTGGCCAAAAATTGGAAATCGAGATTTGAATGCAGAAATGATCTCCTATAAAAACCAAGAAGAACACACCAAACCGAACTGAAATCGGTTGAGTTTAAGCAAAGTTATGATGAAAAAACTATTTCATATGAAGCTCGATTTTTTCATTTTTTGATAAGGGGTTACATCATTAAAATTGTCAAAAATTGGCCAAAAATTGGAAATCGAGATTTGAATGCAGAAATTATCTCCTATAAAAACCAAGAAGAACACGCCAAACCGAACTGAAATCGGTTGAGTTTAAGCAAAGTTATGATGAAAAAACTATTTCATATGAAGCTCGATTTTTTCATTTTTTGATAAGGGGTTACATCATTAAAATTGTCAAAAATTGGCCAAAAATTGGAAATCGAGATTTGAATGCAGAAATGATCTCCTATAAAAACCAAGAAGAACACACCAAACCGAACTGAAATCGGTTGAGTTTAAGCAAAGTTATGATGAAAAAACTATTTCATATGAAGCTCGATTTTTTCATTTTTTGATAAGGGGTTACATCATTAAAATTGTCAAAAATTGGCCAAAAATTGGAAATCGAGATTTGAATGCAGAAATGATCTCCTATAAAAGAAGAACACACCAAACCGAACTGAAATCGGTTGAGTTTAAGCAAAGTTATGATGAAAAAACTATTTCATATGAAGCTCGATTTTTTCATTTTTTGATAAAGGGTTACATCATTAAAATTGTCAAAAATTGGCCAAAAATTGGAAATCGAGATTTGAATGCAGAAATGATCTCCTATAAAAACCAAGAAGAACACACCAAACCGAACTGAAGTCGGTTGAGATTAAGCAAAGTTATGATGAAAAAACTATTTCATATGAAGCTCGATTTTTTCATTTTTTGATAAGGGGTTACATCATTAAAATTGTCAAAAATTGGCCAAAAATTGGAAATCGAGATTTGAATGCAGAAATGATCTCCTATAAAAACCAAGAAGAACACACCAAACCGAACTGAAATCGGTTGAGTTTAAGCAAAGTTATGATGAAAAAACTATTTCATATGAAGCTCGATTTTTTCATTTTTTGATAAAATTGTCAAAAATTGGCCAAAAATTGGAAATCGAGATTTGAATGCAGAAATGATCTCCTATAAAAACCAAGAAGAACACACCAAACCGAACTGAAATCGGTTGAGTTTAAGCAAAGTTATGATGAAAAAACTATTTCATATGAAGCTCGATTTTTTCATTTTTTGATAAGGGGTTACATCATTAAAATTGTCAAAAATTGGCCAAAAATTGGAAATCGAGATTTGAATGCAGAAATGATCTCCTATAAAAACCAAGAAGAACACACCAAACCGAACTGAAATCGGTTGAGTTTAAGCAAAGTTATGATGAAAAAACTATTTCATATGAAGCTCGATTTTTTCATTTTTTGATAAGGGGTTACATCATTAAAATTGTCAAAAATTGGCCAAAAATTGGAAATCGAGATTTGAATGCAGAAATGATCTCCTATAAAAACCAAGAAGAACACACCAAACCGAACTGGAATCGGTTGAGTTTAAGCAAAGTTATGATGAAAAAACTATTTCATATGAAGCTCGATTTTTTCATTTTTTGATAAGGGGTTACATCATTAAAATTGTCAAAAATTGGCCAAAAATTGGAAATCGAGATTTGAATGCAGAAATGATCTCCTATAAAAACCAAGAAGAACACACCAAACCGAACTGAAGTCGGTTGAGATTAAGCAAAGTTATGATGAAAAAACTATTTCATATGAAGCTCGACTTTTTCATTTTTTGATAAGGGGTTACATCATTAAAATTGTCAAAAATTGGCCAAAAATTGGAAATCGAGATTTGAATGCAGAAATGATCTCCTATAAAAACCAAGAAGAACACACCAAACCGAACTGAAATCGGTTGAGTTTAAGCAAAGTTATGATGAAAAAACTATTTCATATGAAGCTCGATTTTTTCATTTTTTGATAAAGGGTTACATCATTAAAATTGTCAAAAATTGGCCAAAAATTGGAAATCGAGATTTGAATGCAGAAATGATCTCCTATAAAAACCAAGAAGAACACACCAAACCGAACTGAAGTCGGTTGAGATTAAGCAAAGTTATGATGAAAAAACTATTTCATATGAAGCTCGATTTTTTCATTTTTTGATAAGGGGTTACATCATTAAAATTGTCAAAAATTGGCCAAAAATTGGAAATCGAGATTTGAATGCAGAAATGATCTCCTATAAAAACCAAGAAGAACACACCAAACCGAACTGAAATCGGTTGAGTTTAAGCAAAGTTATGATGAAAAAACTATTTCATATGAAGCTCGATTTTTTCATTTTTTGATAAGGGGTTACATCATTAAAATTGTCAAAAATTGGCCAAAAATTGGAAATCGAGATTTGAATGCAGAAATTATCTCCTATAAAAACCAAGAAGAACACGCCAAACCGAACTGAAATCGGTTGAGTTTAAGCAAAGTTATGATGAAAAAACTATTTCATATGAAGCTCGATTTTTTCATTTTTTGATAAGGGGTTACATCATTAAAATTGTCAAAAATTGGCCAAAAATTGGAAATCGAGATTTGAATGCAGAAATGATCTCCTATAAAAACCAAGAAGAACACACCAAACCGAACTGAAATCGGTTGAGTTTAAGCAAAGTTATGATGAAAAAACTATTTCATATGAAGCTCGATTTTTTCATTTTTTGATAAGGGGTTACATCATTAAAATTGTCAAAAATTGGCCAAAAATTGGAAATCGAGATTTGAATGCAGAAATGATCTCCTATAAAAGAAGAACACACCAAACCGAACTGAAATCGGTTGAGTTTAAGCAAAGTTATGATGAAAAAACTATTTCATATGAAGCTCGATTTTTTCATTTTTTGATAAGGGGTTACATCATTAAAATTGTCAAAAATTGGCCAAAAATTGGAAATCGAGATTTGAATGCAGAAATGATCTCCTATAAAAACCAAGAAGAACACACCAAACCGAACTGAAATCGGTTGAGTTTAAGCAAAGTTATGATGAAAAAACTATTTCATATGAAGCTCGATTTTTTCATTTTTTGATAAGGGGTTACATCATTAAAATTGTCAAAAATTGGCCAAAAATTGGAAATCGAGATTTGAATGCAGAAATGATCTCCTATAAAAACCAAGAAGAACACACCAAACCGAACTGAAATCGGTTGAGTTTAAGCAAAGTTATGATGAAAAAACTATTTCATATGAAGCTCGATTTTTTCATTTTTTGATAAGGGGTTACATCATTAAAATTGTCAAAAATTGGCCAAAAATTGGAAATCGAGATTTGAATGCAGAAATGATCTCCTATAAAAACCAAGAAGAACACACCAAACCGAACTGGAATCGGTTGAGTTTAAGCAAAGTTATGATGAAAAAACTATTTCATATGAAGCTCGATTTTTTCATTTTTTGATAAGGGGTTACATCATTAAAATTGTCAAAAATTGGCCAAAAATTGGAAATCGAGATTTGAATGCAGAAATGATCTCCTATAAAAACCAAGAAGAACACACCAAACCGAACTGAAGTCGGTTGAGATTAAGCAAAGTTATGATGAAAAAACTATTTCATATGAAGCTCGACTTTTTCATTTTTTGATAAGGGGTTACATCATTAAAATTGTCAAAAATTGGCCAAAAATTGGAAATCGAGATTTGAATGCAGAAATGATCTCCTATAAAAACCAAGAAGAACACACCAAACCGAACTGAAATCGGTTGAGTTTAAGCAAAGTTATGATGAAAAAACTATTTCATATGAAGCTCGATTTTTTCATTTTTTGATAAAGGGTTACATCATTAAAATTGTCAAAAATTGGCCAAAAATTGGAAATCGAGATTTGAATGCAGAAATGATCTCCTATAAAAACCAAGAAGAACACGCCAAACCGAACTGAAATCGGTTGAGTTTAAGCAAAGTTATGATGAAAAAACTATTTCATATGAAGCTCGATTTTTTCATTTTTTGATAAGGGGTTACATCATTAAAATTGTCAAAAATTGGCCAAAAATTGGAAATCGAGATTTGAATGCAGAAATGATCTCCTATAAAAACCAAGAAGAACACACCAAACCGAACTGAAATCGGTTGAGTTTAAGCAAAGTTATGATGAAAAAACTATTTCATATGAAGCTCGATTTTTTCATTTTTTGATAAGGGGTTACATCATTAAAATTGTCAAAAATTGGCCAAAAATTGGAAATCGAGATTTGAATGCAGAAATGATCTCCTATAAAAACCAAGAAGAACACACCAAACCGAACTGAAATCGGTTGAGTTTAAGCAAAGTTATGATGAAAAAACTATTTCATATGAAGCTCGATTTTTCCATTTTTTGATAAGGGGTTACATCATTAAAATTGTCAAAAATTGGCCAAAAATTGAAAATCGAGATTTGAATGCAGAAATGATCTCCTATAAAAACCAAGAAGAACACACCAAACCGAACTGAAATCGGTTGAGTTTAAGCAAAGTTATGATGAAAAACCTATTTCATATGAAGCTCGATTTTTTCATTTTTTGATAAGGGGTTACATCATTAAAATTGTCAAAAATTGGCCAAAAATTGGAAATCGAGATTTGAATGCAGAAATGATCTCCTATAAAAACCAAGAAGAACACACCAAACCGAACTGAAATCGGTTAAGTTTAAGCAAAGTTATGATGAAAAAACTATTTCATATGAAGCTCGATTTTTTCATTTTTTGATAAGGGGTTACATCATTAAAATTGTCAAAAATTGGCCAAAAAATGGAAATCGAGATTTGAATGCAGAAATGATCTCCTATAAAAACCAAGAAGAACACACCAAACCGAACTGAAATCGGTTGAGTTTAAGCAAAGTTATGATGAAAAAACTATTTCATATGAAGCTCGATTTTTTCATTTTTTGATAAGGGGTTACATCATTAAAATTGTCAAAAATTGGCCAAAAAATGGAAATCGAGATTTGAATGCAGAAATGATCTCCTATAAAAACCAAGAAGAACACACCAAACCGAACTGAAATCGGTTGAGTTTAAGCAAAGTTATGATGAAAAAACTATTTCATATGAAGCTCGATTTTTTCATTTTTTGATAAGGGGTTACATCATTAAAATTGTCAAAAATTGGCCAAAAATTGGAAATCGAGATTTGAATGCAGAAATGATCTCCTATAAAAACCAAGAAGAACACACCAAACCGAACTGAAATCGGTTGAGTTTAAGCAAAGTTATGATGAAAAAACTATTTCATATGAAGCTCGATTTTTTCATTTTTTGATAAGGGGTTACATCATTAAAATTGTCAAAAATTGGCCAAAAATTGGAAATCGAGATTTGAATGCAGAAATGATCTCCTATAAAAACCAAGAAGAACACACCAAACCGAACTGAAATCGGTTGAGTTTAAGCAAAGTTATGATGAAAAAACTATTTCATATGAAGCTCGATTTTTTCATTTTTTGATAAGGGGTTACATCATTAAAATTGTCAAAAATTGGCCAAAAATTGGAAATCGAGATTTGAATGCAGAAATGATCTCCTATAAAAACCAAGAAGAACACACCAAACCGAACTGAAATCGGTTGAGTTTAAGCAAAGTTATGATGAAAAAACTATTTCATATGAAGCTCGATTTTTTCATTTTTTGATAAGGGGTTACATCATTAAAATTGTCAAAAATTGGCCAAAAATTGGAAATCGAGATTTGAATGCAGAAATGATCTCCTATAAAAAACAAGAAGAACACACCAAACCGAACTGAAATCGGTTGAGTTTAAGCAAAGTTATGATGAAAAAACTATTTCATATGAAGCTCGATTTTTTCATTTTTTGATAAGGGGTTACATCATTAAAATTGTCAAAAATTGGCCAAAAAATGGAAATCGAGATTTGAATGCAGAAATGATCTCCTATAAAAACCAAGAAGAACACACCAAACCGAACTGAAATCGGTTGAGTTTAAGCAAAGTTATGATGAAAAAACTATTTCATATGAAGCTCGATTTTTTCATTTTTTGATAAGGGGTTACATCATTAAAATTGTCAAAAATTGGCCAAAAATTGGAAATCGAGATTTGAATGCAGAAATGATCTCCTATAAAAACCAAGAAGAACACACCAAACCGAACTGAAATCGGTTGAGTTTAAGCAAAGTTATGATGAAAAAACTATTTCATATGAAGCTCGATTTTTTCATTTTTTGATAAGGGGTTACATCATTAAAATTGTCAAAAATTGGCCAAAAATTGGAAATCGAGATTTGAATGCAGAAATGATCTCCTATAAAAACCAAGAAGAACACACCAAACCGAACTGAAATCGGTTGAGTTTAAGCAAAGTTATGATGAAAAAACTATTTCATATGAAGCTCGATTTTTTCATTTTTTGATAAGGGGTTACATCATTAAAATTGTCAAAAATTGGCCAAAAATTGGAAATCGAGATTTGAATGCAGAAATGATCTCCTATAAAAACCAAGAAGAACACACCAAACCGAACTGAAATCGGTTGAGTTTAAGCAAAGTTATGATGAAAAAACTATTTCATATGAAGCTCGATTTTTTCATTTTTTGATAAGGGGTTACATCATTAAAATTGTCAAAAATTGGCCAAAAATTGGAAATCGAGATTTGAATGCAGAAATGATCTCCTATAAAAAACAAGAAGAACACACCAAACCGAACTGAAATCGGTTGAGTTTAAGCAAAGTTATGATGAAAAAACTATTTCATATGAAGCTCGATTTTTTCATTTTTTGATAAGGGGTTACATCATTAAAATTGTCAAAAATTGGCCAAAAATTGGAAATCGAGATTTGAATGCAGAAATGATCTCCTATAAAAACCAAGAAGAACACACCAAACCGAACTGAAATCGGTTGAGTTTAAGCAAAGTTATGATGAAAAAACTATTTCATATGAAGCTCGATTTTTTCATTTTTTGATAAGGGGTTACATCATTAAAATTGTCAAAAATTGGCCAAAAATTGGAAATCGAGATTTGAATGCAGAAATGATCTCCTATAAAAACCAAGAAGAACACACCAAACCGAACTGAAATCGGTTGAGTTTAAGCAAAGTTATGATGAAAAAACTATTTCATATGAAGCTCGATTTTTTCATTTTTTGATAAGGGGTTACATCATTAAAATTGTCAAAAATTGGCCAAAAATTGGAAATCGAGATTTGAATGCAGAAATGATCTCCTATAAAAAACAAGAAGAACACACCAAACCGAACTGAAATCGGTTGAGTTTAAGCAAAGTTATGATGAAAAAACTATTTCATATGAAGCTCGATTTTTTCATTTTTTGATAAGGGGTTACATCATTAAAATTGTCAAAAATTGGCCAAAAATTGGAAATCGAGATTTGAATGCAGAAATGATCTCCTATAAAAACCAAGAAGAACACACCAAACCGAACTGAAATCGGTTGAGTTTAAGCAAAGTTATGATGAAAAAACTATTTCATATGAAGCTCGATTTTTTCATTTTTTGATAAGGGGTTACATCATTAAAATTGTCAAAAATTGGCCAAAAATTGGAAATCGAGATTTGAATGCAGAAATGATCTCCTATAAAAACCAAGAAGAACACACCAAACCAAACTGAAATCGGTTGAGTTTAAGCAAAGTTATGATGAAAAAACTATTTCATATGAAGCTCGATTTTTTCATTTTTTGATAAGGGGTTACATCATTAAAATTGTCAAAAATTGGCCAAAAATTGGAAATCGAGATTTGAATGCAGAAATGATCTCCTATAAATACCAAGAAGAACACACCAAACCAAACTGAAATCGGTTGAGTTTAAGCAAAGTTATGATGAAAAAACTATTTCATATGAAGCTCGATTTTTTCATTTTTTGATAAGGGGTTACATCATTAAAATTGTCAAAAATTGGCCAAAAATTGGAAATCGAGATTTGAATGCAGAAATGATCTCCTATAAATACCAAGAAGAACACACCAAACCAAACTGAAATCGGTTGAGTTTAAGCAAAGTTATGATGAACAAACTATTTCATATGAAGCTCGATTTTTTCATTTTTTGATAAGGGGTTACATCATTAAAATTGTCAAAAATTGGCCAAAAATTGGAAATCGAGATTTGAATGCAGAAATGATCTCCTATAAAAACCAAGAAGAACACACCAAACCAAACTGAAATCGGTTGAGTTTAAGCAACAGAAGTTTCATATTATTTTGTTAATATAACAAGTTCTTTACCAACCTAAGCTCCTGTATTTTATTTCGGTATTAATTTGAGTAACGATTCGTTTCCAGTGTAGCACATCAGCATAAATATGTGTGCTAAAGCTCTGGGTTCTGGGTTCTGGGTTCTGGGTTCGCCATATCAGGGCACCATATCATTACTGGAGGATGCAAATGAAGCCATTTTCAAGCCTTTCAGACCGAAAACTACTCACTAGAAGGGGGCGGCTAGACCCCAACTTAATCCTTTTGTGAGCAAACATATACGCTGACCGAGCCAGGAGCTCCTGCTGCTCCTGCTGCTCCTGCTTCCAGTTCCGCTTCTGTTTGTGACGCGGGCGGTGGAGGTCACAAAAAGTGTGGCAAGCGGAAATCAAATGAAAAACTCGTGCAGAGAAAATAGTACACAAAACAAAATGGAATGAAATAAAATGGAATGAAATGAAATAAAATAAAATAAAAGTCAACTTTTGCCGAACGCATTTCTATTGTCAGCGGCACAGAGAGTCACAGTCTTGGTCGTGGCTTTTCGGTGGGTGCAAAACTTTTCCACTGCGGGTCCCAGGCTCTGTCCCTTTGTTTGTTGTTCTCCGGCGTTTGTTTTCCTTGGCCCCCTCACCCCGCCTTGCCATTCATATTACGTATTTCACTTTTTTAGCTGTGGCAGCAGAACGCCGAGCCGTTCACTTCATTTGCCTACACGGCCCAAGGAGAGTCAAGGAGCACTTTTGCAGGCGGCGTTGTTACTGCGGCTGACAGGAGGCGCAGGGCGCGAGGGGCTGGCTCTGCCACTGGCAAAAGGACAAACTTTTGTCGCTTGGTAATGATGGCATTTTGGCATTGCTGCTCCGGTTGCTCCGGCTGCCCTGGCTGCTTGCTGTTGCCATTGTTGTTGTTAAAGTTTTGCGCACACACAAGTTTAAACAAAAGCAGCCGCCAGTCCCATAAACAGTCGACAGGCGTTGCACTCGCCTCTGCTCTCTCTCTCTCTCCCTCTCTTGGAACAACATTTGCAGTTCGCATCTGCATCTGCTTGCATCTGCTGGCCCCCGCGTCGTATACTTAATGCCATATCAAGTATACGCCCCGAGTGCCGCTTTCGGGCAATGGCAACTACAGGCTGCCGCCTTTGCCGCTTCTCTCTGCCAATAATAATGCTTTTTGCGGTTGACTTGCCACGAATTGCCCTTATCGCTTAATTGAAAAGCATAAAACAGCGTCTCATTAGTCAGTTTATTTAGTTAGTTACTTGTATTACTTGCCAGCTAATCGGCTTACGCAATGCATTATAGTTTTCGTAACCTCGGTAAATGGCAAATAATTTGCCAGGCGACCCCCTGCGCTGAACGCAAAGTTTCTTATCACACGCAGGACGCAGAACGCAGGACGCAGGACTTGCACGCTCCACTGAGCAGCTCTGGGACTTCTCTGGACAGCAGCCCGGGGTGGGTGATAAGCGGCGGGAAAACAAGCTCCAGAGGGCGGGGGCCTAGATAAAACATAATTGTGTCCAATGTTATGGCAAATTTAGCAGGATGACCAGAGGGACACAGTCCGAGCTGCGAACTGCGAACTGCGAACAGCGAACAGCGAACTGTGAACTCCAAACTGCAGCAGCTGCTGGAACTCTTTCGTCATCGTCTTAAGTTGGTCCTGGAACAGGGCCCCGGCATCAGGACTTGACTCATTTGCGAGATGGGAGACGAGAGCCTGGGCATCTTAATGACATGAATGCCGGAGGAGTAGACAACGTCAACGTCTTGAAAAGCGTTTAATTTGTTTCTCAAGAATTTGCACAAAAGCGTGCCAGGCCGTGTCCCTCGTCCTTCGGTGCGTTGCCGCTGCGCATCTTTTTTTTATGAACTCTTTTCGGCATGTCCTGGGCGCGTTATCTCCGATTCCTCGAGTCAAGTTCGCTGGCACGCTTAATTACCGTCTCCCGACTCTAACCGACAGTGGCAAAAATATGCTGTGACGTCATTTGGCTTCAATTAAAATAGCTGAGCGAGAGCGAGAGGGGGTTACGATTGCATGAGGATTTTTAATTAAAATTTACTTTGTAAATTATACGTTCAGGGATTTGGCCAGTGCGTGCTCTCAGCCCACAACCGTTCATCCCCTGTTCACACTTTACGGCCAACTGTTTATCGTTAAGGCCTCGGCTCCCCCGGAATTTGCACCCATATTCACCTTATTATCTGCATTGCCTTGTTATGCCTGCTATACCCTTGTCGAAGGGTACTGGCACTTGCCAGGATCGAGGTCTGTCTAACTGGGATTACTATGAGTTGGATTTCCTAGCTAGGTTGAAAACTTAAGCGAAAGGAGCAGGTGGACGGAGCCAGTGGGCAGCCTGGAGGGACTCTTTCTCTCCTTGTAAGAAGATCATTTACGCTGCCTTCCAACTTTCTCGTATGGTTTTACATATTTATATCGGAATATAAAAGATATAAAAGATTTGATATTTAACAGGAAACGAAACAAACATCGGGAAGCAGACATTTCTAAGCCCTTGCTGTTTGCATTAGAATTTCCGGATAAAATCGGAAAGCGATCACAACAAAGCCTAAAATATTCAATTATGTCAATTTTGTGGGTCAAATCAAAATTTAAAAAGCTCATAACTAAGCCAAAAATACATTAAATTCAATTCGGAAAGCTTTCCAATGCTAGTTTTTATAAGGTTAACAAATCTGCATACTTGATTTAAAAATTTAAAAAATTTAATTTTTTGCCAATTTTTGAAAATTTTAATGATGTAACCCCTTTCCTTTTTTTAAAAAAATTGAAAATTTCTGAAAATTTTGTTTTTTTGCCGGAGATAGCTAGATCGATTCAGTTTTTGATGCTGATCAAGAATATATATGGTTTATAGGGTCGGAAATGACTCCTAAATTAAATATTCAAAAAAATTAAATTTTTTGCCAATTTTTGACAATTTTAATGATGTAACCCCTTTCCTTTTTTTCAAAAAATGGAAAATTTTTGAAAATTTTTTTTGTTGCCGTATATGGCTAGATCGATTCGGCTGTCGATGCTGATCAAGAATATATATGGTTTATAGGGTCGGAAATGGCTCTTTCACAGATTTAGAAGCTAAAATTATAATATTCTGCTGGGGTATAAAAATCTAATATATTGAAATTTAAGATATTTTCCATATACTGTAATTTTGATTATAATTTTTTTTAGACATATCATATAAGACTTTTCCATGTATTGACTTGAAAGGGTGTCAGACAGACCTTCTCCAAAGAACACTAAAACTCCTTCGCCTATGCAAAGGATATAAGGAAGTGAATGTCCTTGCCAAATTAGGAGCCAGAGGAAGCTACGATTTAGTTACAGACTTCGTACGGTCGTAACAATTAATAGACTCTTAGGAACAAACAAGCTCAAAGTTGTTTTATGTGGAAAATAAATTGCTTTTGCCATGCCATGGCCATTGTCCTGGCTCGGCTTTGTGTTGTTTTTGCCGCTGCCACTGCCCGTGCCGCTGCCGGTCCTGCTGTCGTTGGGTCCTGTCAACGCTTATTTGCCAAACGAATTTACAGGCGAAAATGTGTGTTTATTTGCATATGTTGAATATAAATAAATAATTGCCGCAGCGTCGGGGCAACAATTTATGCATATTTCAATATAATAATTTCATTGGAAATTAAATCGTCGTCGTCGTCGTTTGGCCAATTGAGGCAATTAATGGGAGACCCAGACCCAGGCCCAGCTCCAGCTCCAGCTCCAGCTCCAGCATAAATCCTTGACTTGACAAAACCAAAAGCCAAAACCTATGCCGAGCGAACAGCTTGTTGTATCAATTGACAGCGAATAAAAATGTCAGTCGGGGGCTGCTGGCGTTGTAAACAAGGGTCATGCGTTCGGCATTTAAGTGTCCAATTTTTAGGAACCACAAACACAGCGCACAGCACACAGCACACACGAGCAAGACAAACAGCACACAGGACACACACAGAGGAGCGGAAGCCAAGCTGCCAATCCAATCCAGAAACACGCAATGCCCCCCCGCTCCAAAGGAGCCTTGACAGCATGCCGAAGGAAGTATAATAAGGAGGAAGGACAGGGAGTGGGTGTGAAAAGGAGACTGGGTCACACTCCCAATCGAACCCACTTAGATGGGTCGTGGGTCCGGGGTCCTGGGTCCCGGCTGGTAGGCATCCATCCTCCATTCGCCGCGAACTGTGTGCGTATATTGAAACGTATGAGCACATTATCTACGTGTTTACATCCCAATTTGATTCCCCGATGATTGCCTTTCGTCCTTCGTCCTGGCTGGCTTTTTGTCTTGGCAAGATTTGTTGGCAATATTCTTGAGAACGTCCGCTTTGCTCTCTCTCTCTCTCCAGCCACGCTTTTCGATTTCCGTTCAACATCCTCGTATATCCTGCGAGCTTAGTCACTTACAGTCATGTCTCGGGAGCAGGCAACCACCAAGAGCAGCGGCAGCAGGAGCAGCACATCCGGTTGGCAGTTGCCAGGACTCGCTTTCCCACCCTCCCCCGCAAATGGCTACATTGCGTTTCCCCCTTTCGCTTTCCCTTTATTTTTATTTTTATTTTTTTCTTTTGGTTTGTCGTGTTATATGGCCTGCTGTCTCGTGACTTCCGAGGTAGCCCTAATAACTGCTGATTGTGTGATTTCCCCGAGCCACCACCTCCTCCTCCAGTCTGGACACGTTGCGTGAGGGGTCAGACCCTTCCTCTCTCTTCCCCACCTTGGCTGGGCTGTCAGCGTTTCTGTTGGCATTGACCCTCCGGAGACCTTTTCGTACACTCATAAATGTCTTTCAATCATAATGTTTCAATAAGTCAAAATCGATTACCAACTTCATATGAAATTTATTGCACTTTCGCAAATATGACATTGACTGGTTGTGTGTAAGGGTGTGCGGGTGTGCGGGTGTGCGTGTGTGTCTGTGGGGTGTGTGTATTGGGGTGTGTACATGTTTACGACTGTTGGGAAAGCTTGCTGATGAGGAGGAGGAGGTAGCTGGCCAGCCGGACTCCAATCTGACGCGCGTGTGTACCGCATTTGCGGTTTGTTTATAGCAATGACAGGGTAGGGAGTGGGGCAGGAGAAGGTGGTGGAGGGGTTGGCTGGTAGGTAGTGGTAGGTTAGACAGGTGAGAGAAGCCAGGTAGCAAAGGCAGGTGACCGCCTGCACACAAAATTGAATTTGCCAAAGGGGCAAAGTGCTTAAATATTTAGTTAAATGATTGACAGGGATTGCTGGCTTGGGGGTGGCTCCACCCCAGATTTATCCTTCGAACACCCCCACTCAGCCGCTTCCCCCTGACTACACCCAATACCCCGAATATTGACAAAATTATTGACTGCTGAGCGACAGGATTAGCATGTGATGCCCCCGCAAAGTCGTCAGATTATCGCCTTGCATCTCATTTGACGCCCAGATAGTATCTTTTATGAGCCATGTATGTACGCTCGCTGGAGCGGAAGGTCATTCGTTGGGCCACTGACCCAGGGCCAGTTAGGGGTGGCAACAGGGAATGGGGACTTGCTTTCCCAAAAGGACATACATATGAGCGCGGGAGAGCTCGCCTGAGCGTGGCGTCTGCCGCTTTGTGTGCTTTTTAATTTCGCATTTGCTTGGGCAGAGGTAGCAGGAGCAGGAAGCGAGGAGCAGGTGCTAGGAGCAGGAAGCAAGGAGCAGGCAGCAAGGACCAGGTGCTAGGAGCAGGTGCCAGGAGCAGGCTGTAGGACGAAGCTAGAAGCTAAGGCTGCCTCCGAACAGGCGGCGCTTAATCAAAATCATACGCCACGGTGCCTCGCATTGCGCAACAACAGCAACAAAAGGACAAGGCACAAGGACAATAAGTCGCCTACACTCGCTCCTGCTCCCACCTCAGTCCTCCCCGCCTGCTCAGTGGCCTTCCCGGTAAGTCGAGGATCGGCGCATTCATTATTTTGAAATTTTTTAAGCGCGCATTTTCACAGCGCCTTCCTTCCTTCCGCAGGATGCCATAAGAGAATTAAAGGAACGCGCAAAGGCTAGGAGAGGATGGAGCGGGGGAAAAAGCCCGCAAGCAAGCTGGTTTAAATAACAATTTCGCGATAGAGCCGGGCAACTGGAACTGGAACTGGAAGCGAGGAGCTGGGCCAGAGGAGCGAGCCGCGAGGAGCCGCAGGTGTGCATCACCTGCTGTGTGTGTGTGTTTGGCTTAATGAATGCGACATTATGCCGTTGCTTCAAGTCCTTGGCGCGGATTAGTGTGGCTGCCAGCAGGGGTGCCACAGCACCAGGAGCAGGACCATCCTCAACCCCATCCCCATCCCAGCTGCTCGCTTTAACCACCTTGATTAGTATAATGCGCAATAATCGCTGAGGCAGCAGCAGCAGCAGCAGCTCCTGGCTGGGCCTGGTGAAAGTAAAAGTGAAAGGATTTTATTATTATTGCCCCCTGTTGCTTGTGCTCCTTGTGCTGGCCAAGGATAACTGCGGGTGGTTGCTAGTTGGGCGTAACTAGAGCTGCATAATTACATCCGGCAACGAGGCACTGTCAGCAACTCGTCAGGCGGCAGGACTTGAAGACCGCATCGTTTTTATTAGCAGCGCCTGGACTTTAAGCTTCGGTTTTAATTAATGCCTGAAATTGCGGGGCAAATACATATTATTAGCAGAGCCTGCCAATGGCCGGAAAACCGCTTCAACTGCACCCGACACCAACTAGCTAAAAACCGTAAAACCCTAAATATAGGGAGCTAGTCAGCTATGCCCCGGCTATTAACTGGATTTGGAAATAAAGACACCCGTGTTGCAGCGACAACTGACCACCGCTGATGGCCGGTCGGGGTCCTTGACTAGTCAGCCAGGTTGGAAATATAATCAAATGCGGTCCAGGCTGGCGAAATGAGCAGGTCCTGGGAAAGGGTAACAGGAAAGGGAGAGAGAGCTGCACGAGTGCAAGCGGAAGCTGGGGAGTGGAAGCCTGGTTGGCAACGTTGCCAGGGTCATGATGCTCTGGCTGGCTGGCAAACAATGCTGCTGCTTAGCCTCAACAAACAAACGCAAACACCCAGCTATGGCAATGGGTGTGTGCGAGTGTGCGAGTGTGGGAGTGCATGGCGACTGGCTTCCGTTTCCTGTTTCGTTGTGCTGCCAACTCAACTCGAATCCTGTTTGCCGTTTAATTAGAGACACACACACACACACAGAGAGAGAGACACATCCTCCTTGCGTTACGTCATACCGTGACCGGGCACAGAGTGCGGGGGTGTGACTGTGTGTCCGCCTATGTGGGTGGCTTGTGAGCGTATAACGATGTGGTAGGTAATCAGAAACTGCTTTTAATTATTCAAGGTTCCATTCTGATGAATGAAGACAACAACGATAACAGCGGCGGCGACCAGCGCCAAACTGCGCAATAAAGGCAACAGTGAGAGGCGGCAACAGCAGCAACAGCAACAGCAGCAACAAAAATAGCAAAAACAACAACAAGGCCCAAAGAAACGGCCGACAGTCCACGGTTTGTGCTTGGCATTAAGGCAACAAAGCCAGATATTGAGTGGAGACCATAAGACACCCTGCTTTTAATGGAACAAAGGGGAAAATAGTATTTAAAACTACATATTCAAATACAAATGAGATATAAAACCTCACAACAGAGAAGCTAGTCCTGCCTCCATTACCGATTTCCGGTAGACTAGGTGGCAACCTTATGCGATCGTTTCCGCTTTCCCTTTCTCTCTCTCTGTTATTTTGACAGCTCGCCTGCTAAGCTTGCTCGTTCATGTTAAGAAAAACATAATTAATCCTTACATTTTCCCATTCAATACTCAATACTAATAAATAAATATAACAAGTAAATACTATACAATATACCCTTCGCTTCCCCTCCCACATGGGTTAATCTCATTACACTCCATAAATAAGATCAAAATGGAAAGACAATATACCCTAGTACTCCACCGAGTACCAGGTATAAACACTGACTGACATCCAACGAAAGGGGATTAAAATTCACTGCAACAACAAAGTGCTTGGTTTGTGTGGATTGGTTCTCCGCTTTTTGATGTTGCCGCTGTCCATCGTGGTTGCACTTGCTCCAGCTCCAGCTCCAGCCCGAGCTCCAGCTCCAGCCCGAGCTCCAGCTCCAACTCCTGTCCCTGGCCCACGCCATTTAAATGTGCGCATAAAAAAGTCAAGCACTGATGGCAGCTGCAACAACACAAGAGCAACAAGAGCATCAACGGACAGCGGCCAGGACGAGGACGAGGACGAGGACGAGGACGAGGACATGACGACGGGAGCACTGACCACAACAAACGCAAATAAGTCACATGAAAAATGCCCATCGACGGGAACGGGAACGGGAACGGGAACGGGAACGGGGACAGGATCGGGGTCTCCGGGTGTTGACTGACGGGTGTCCAGTGGCGGTTGGCCAACAATAAGACGCAACACAAATAATTTTAATGCACTCGGCCAAAGGACTGGATCGCAGGTGAAGGAAGCACTGCCCCGACCATGGCACACAATAGAGTCACAGTGTGTAGGAAGAGGGATTTCATAAAAGAATGTGATCGGAAAGAACAGAGGCACAGCTTCTACGATCTTTCAAGGAAGAAAGTTATTTGGCAGCAGGCATGTACCCTTTTTAGGAAAGTCTCCTCATAATTGATTATTTTTGATTTGTAAACTGTTTTAATCCAATAAAAACGAATAAGATATCCGATTTAAGGTTAAAGCTTTATTGGCTTAGCTAAGGATTTTAAGCCCTCGCAGTTTAATCATTCAAAACATCATAACTAAGTCTAAAATACATTAATTTGAATTTGGGAAGCTTTCCAATGCTTGTTTTTATAAGGTTAACAAATCTGCATACTAAAATTTAAAATTTAAAAAAATGAAATTTTTTGCCAATTTTTGACAATTTTAATGATGTAACCCCTTTCCTTTTTTTTCAAAAAATGGAAAATTTCTGAAAATTTTGTTTTTTTGCCGGAGATGGCTAGATCGATTCAGTTTTTGATGCTGATCAAGAATATATATGGTTTATAGGGTCGGAAATGACTCCCAAATGTAATATTAAAAAAAATTACATTTTTGGCCAATTTTTGACAATTTTAATGATGTAACCCCTTTCCTTTTTTTCAAAAAATGGAAAATTTCTGAAAATTTTGTTTTTTTGCCGAAGATGGCTAGATCGATTCAGTTTTTCATGCTGATCAAGAATATATATGGTTTATAGGGTCGGAAATGACTCCTAAATTGATTATTCAAAAAAAATCAAATTTTTGGCCAATTTTTGACAATTTTAATGATGTAACCCCTTTCCTTTTTTTCAAAAAATTGAAAATTTCTGAAAATTTTGTTTTTTTGCCGGAGATGGCTAGATCGATTCAGTTTTTGATGCTGATCAAGAATATATATGGTTTATAGGGTCGGAAATGACTCCTAAATGTAATATTCAAAAAAAATACATTTCTGGCAAATTTTTGAAAATTTTAATGATGTAACCCCTTTCTTTTTTTTCAAAAAATTGAAAATTTTTTTTTGTTGCCGTAGATGGCTAGATCGATTCGGCTGTCGATGCTGATCAAGAATATATATAGTTTATAGGGTCGGAAATGACTTCTTCACCGCGTGGTAGGCTTCTGACTCTAATTATAATGCCCTGCAAGGATATAAAAGTAAATTAATTAAATTTATAAAAACATAGTGCTTCCGTTCGCTACAGCAACAAGTCTCTTTTTGGGAGCAGCCAGAATCTGAAATCCAGAAAAAATCTTGCATCAGGCAATTAACAATCGCTAAACTGGCTGACAGGCAGACTGACTGACAGACAGACAGACTGACTGACATCCTGCTCCTGCCAGGAGCTCTCTCTCTCTCTCTCTCTGTCGGTCTCTCCTGCTCCTGGAGGGTCAAAAAGTGTTTTGTCACGCTCGTTAACGCGGCAAAAGTTACGGCTCAGCCAGAGCCGCGGGAGCTGGAGGTGGACTGGGACCGGGACCGGGACCAGGAGCACTTGGCGGGGCACTTAAAGAGTCGGTTGGGTTCAGGCGGGCTTCGCCCTTTTTTAATGGCCGGGCACATTGTGATCGTGATTGCGATTGCGGCCTGGCGGAGGTGTAAATGCGAATGTGAATAGGATGTGGCTGTGGTTTGGGGTCCTGATTATGTGCGTGTTGCGGAGCCGCGGCCTTGCCGGCTTTTGTTGTTAATTCTGTTTGCTTTAAAGCGGAACGGGCGGCGGGGAGCTTCGTCTGGACTGGCAAATATTTGTCGTATTAATGAATGCACGGGTTAATGTGTTTACATGCGGCTGCTGACGAGGAAGGCATGAATCCTGGCGACGACAGCCATCAATTTGAAAGACGACAACGCGGATTGACCCTCGCCCGCCGGTCGCCCATTGTCCTTGTGTCCTGGTCTCTCCTTGCCGCCGTGTGTCTGCGGCTAGAAAATCAATAAATCGCCCTTTCCGGGATGCGCACTTGCAGGAGAGGGGCTGCGACCAGCTCCCCCGCCAAAGGGAAAGTGGAAGCGAGAGCTCATTGACCGTATTCGGTTTACTTTTACTCGGCGGCTGCCGCAACAAATTATTGTACACATGAATTTCCACTTAAGGCCAATGAAAATGTTTCAACAATGGCCCCCGTTTGGGCCAAGTGGCTACCGGGAAACTGTTTTAAAATGTAAATTCCCTTTTTTTCCCCACTCGCTAGCAAGCCGGCATTAAGGCCAATAAACAGAGTAAATGTGCCATTTAATAAATGCGAAAAGTACGAAAATACGGAAAAATACGAACAAAAAATACGGCTAAAGAAATACGTAATGCAAAATGCAAAATACGTACAGCACACACACACACACAGAAACTGGGGGGAGCTCGGCGGAAGGAAAGGCAATAAGTTAAATTGAATTAAAAACAAATTAATTAAATCCCTCATGAAAATCTGCAGCAAGGATGAGCCAGGAGCAGGCTGGAGCCTAATGGCGGGGACCAAGGGAGAGTGAGTCCTCGAGTGGAGGCTATAAAGTGCTTCAAGGCTCTCGTTTCCACATAATTAGAGGCCTGGCACACCTGATGCATCAGCGGCGAAGGCATCCATCACGCCAGGATAATTACCAGGATGCCACCACAATGCCCCGCTGATCACAGCGAAAATCTAATTCCACTAATAGGAATCATAAAAAGGCTAACACGCAATAAATAATGACACTGACACAGCCTGGGCCCAGGATTATTGGAAATGCGCGGCACGTATGTATTCAATTACTAGGTGGACCTGGGGGATCATGCCAGGACGTCCTCGCATCCGAGGGAAGTGAGAGAGCGAAGAGGTCGCTCTTTGCGAAATCATATTTTCTGTTATTGTGGCAGAAATGAGATTATTAAATGGGTTTTCGGATAAAACCCAATAAGGCGCCGGCTCGAATCAAAACAGCAGACGGCGGGAAAGTAAACAGAGCAGAGAGCAGCAGGGCGGAGGTCCTGCCATCCAGGAGGACAACTGTCTGCTCGTGAAAGTGTAATGGGCTGCGGTGTGTGTGTGTGAGCCGCGTACGTGACATGTATACAGTGTCCTGCCAAAAATGTGAAGGGGTCTCCCGTCTTGGCTCCCTTCCTGGGCCACCTCTCCTGCCAGGCCATCGTCTTGGTTGACTTTTCAAGGTTCATTTTTCGGACGCAACAATGGCAACAGTTGTCGGTGGCGTTCAGTCTGCGACTTGGGTCTAAGCCGGCTGTCTGGAGCAATTTGTAACCATTTACTGATGGCCCAGGCCAGGACCCGGAACAATCACAGAGGTATCTGTTGCTCCCAGCTGCCGCTGGCGGCACGTATTGTTTGTCCACTCAATCGGGGCCATGATTATGTGTCTTGGTCTTGGCCTGGGATTCAATAAATATTTAAGCCCACTCAAATTAGCATCCAGGGCGTGGCTAGACCTTGCTCTCTTGGCCTTAATTGTGCCGGGAAATTGGCGTCAAGATTGAGCGGGCATAAAGGGTATATGCCAAGCCCTCTGTCTGGCCCAGAAGGTATCCAGGATCTTAGGGGGGGGAGGGAGCACAAATATAAAATCTCACAAAGGCGGCGTCAAGCTTATGCAAATTATTCAACGGAAATGCGGAAAGCGAAATGCGAAATGGATGTCATCCCTGCACAGGATGCTCCGCCGTGCAAATCCGCCTTGCAATGTTGCAGCGTAAGTTGGTGGCGTTCGCAAATTAAAATTCAAGCAACGCCGGCGTATGGAAACATTTGCATTTGCATGCGCCGGCTCCTCGCCATCTCGTGTCCCTTCTCACCTTTGAGCTGACTTTTGCCACACCTGCGGTGTGTTCGAGGAGTGTGTGTGTGTGTGTGTGTGTGTACAACTGCTGATTACGAAACGAAAATTGAAAATCTTAAGCCCGGAATGAAGGCATATTGAAAACGGCAATCCGGGTCACGAAGAGGCGTTGCCTTGGCCAGGAGCCGGAGAAGGCTGAAGAAGTCTGCCTCCGAACTCAATCGGAATCGCAGAAGCCCAACTTTATTTCCCAGCAGCAGCTGTTTAGACTATGAGCCACGTGTGCCTTCATTTAAGTCAACTGTCAATGTTTCGTTTTGTTTTTCGGTTAGCTTCCAGCTCCATTTCCCAGCGCCAGCTATGTCCTTCGTCCTGTGCCTAGAACACACACAGATAAAGTCAGAAATTGTGTCGAAAGTCGAAACTGATTCTGGTGCCGTGCATATTAATGAGCGCGGGGGAGGTCGCCACCGAGAGACGGAGAGATCAAACGCTTAGGCTGCACCAGGCAGGCAGGCAGGATGGCAGCCAGGACTTCCTCCTCCTCCTTCAAGGCAAAAGTAATAAAGTTGCGGTTAGATTAAATTGTGCAGATGTATCGATAAAGCTTTACGAGGACAAGGCTGTCTCCCCGTCTAGATAGGTATCCTCCAGTGCAATTCCAGGGGTCTAAGCTCTCCTCCTCCTCCTCCATCAACCCATTGGTAGCTTGTTGCTCCAGCTCCTCTCCTGGAGGAGGATTGGCCACCAAAAACAACTGATTAAAATGTTGGCCACAAAACGTATTAACATGTCGACGCCAGAAGAACCATTTGACAGCCACGGCACGGCCAGGGGAATAGGAGGGCCTAGACCACGGACTGAATCCTGACAAAGTCAGGGAAAAGAAAACACACACAGGCACGGTGACGACAACGAAAACATCAGGGAAACGCAGGAGAGCAAACAGACAAAACAAATAAGCCAAGCATAAAAGTTTATATTGCGGTCTCTGATTCACTGCCTCCCATCCCACAAACAAAAAAAAGAGCACCCGGAACACAAGCCCGGTGTAGTGATGTTCCGGCGGCACAGCTGCAACGTTGGGCCATTCAAAAATTTTGACATTTTGCGTTGGATGCGTCTTGGTCTCGCCCGGCGCCTGCTGTTTACACACAGTGGCAGGACAGCACCAGGACAGCGCCAGGACAGCAGCAGGACCCCCCAGGACAGCAGCAAATGAGTCATAGGTCGGCATCTTGGGGCAGCCTCCCCTGGCAGGCAGCAGCAGACATCCCCGGTTCGAAACCCATTTACTTAATGGATATAATAAATTTTTCTACAAATTGAAACTCGTAATTTCCATTGTTCTCGCGCTGCTCTCCCAGGCTCCCAGGCTCTCCCAGGCTTGGTCCATGTTGTGGTTCTGTGCCGAATTTCCCAGCCATCCCAGGACCTTCATTTTCTTGTGCTCCTGCTTCTCCTGCCTTGGCGTTGGGCTCCAGCTCAACCGTAAAACTACTTGTAATTACGTTAAGCATTGTGGCTACAGTGGCCATGGATGGCACTCCCCAAGGGGAGTTTGCCTTGAGTGGGAGGCGGTATTTTCCCCCCCTTCCAGTGTCGAACCCGTTGACACCGACACCGAGACCGAGAGAGAGACAGGAGCAGACCGAGGTTGAAAGTGGTGACACCGCAGACACACAGCTCTCGAGGATCCCAAAGAGAGGATCACAGGCACAGAGACAAAGACCGAGGCCAGCCTAGTTCTAATTTGTAACTGGGATAAGCATCAGTTATGTAGGAATTAGTGCCGGTAAAAATGTTATGTCCTTAATTCGCTTTAAAGCACACACACACACACACAGCGGGAAGGAGCCCCGGCAGGACCCAGCGGTGCCCAAGGAAATATGCTTTCAGTTCCTTGCGGCCCTGGGCCCGAGTCCCAACTTAATGTCTGGCTTCATAAATTTTATGTTGGTGATGTTTAATTTGGCAACGGTAACTCATGTCTGCTCGGACCTGGAGCCCCGTCCCGGCGCCGGCCGACTGCTTCATTTGGATATATAAATAAATTTGCCCCATCTCGGCCCCTCATCCTTTGGCCGGGACTAACACCGAACAACGACACGTAGCCTCCTGCTAGACAAAAGATGGATTGTTATCGCTCAAGATAAGAGCCGCAACACACACACACACACAGCAGGTATCCCAAAATCCCCGAGCCGGCCCCCCCAGCCCCAACTGCGATTACCTTTTCGGGGCGCCCCAACGACCGTTATTTCATTAGTGTCTGAGCTGAGCTGGGCTGAGCTGTGCGCCGACAACACCTTGCCATTTGCCCTAAGTACGTGAAAATTTTTCATCAGCAAATTAAGAATATACGCTTAACCGCCAGCAGTCCCGGCTGGATAAACCAAAGTGGAAGATAATTTCCATGTTTCACGGTTTCACGGAGTTGCGCGCTTGGAAAGCTGGAAAAATAAGGATAATAACCGGTTTTCCCAAAGCGACAAGCGATCGCAGCCAGTGGACAGGCTTGTAATGGAATAAATCCTTTAAACCATCCATCTCTTTTCAGTTGCTATCTCCGGAAACGGAAGCTGTGATGGAAGCACCCTGTTTAGTTGCAACATGGCGTCGGTCCCTCTCTATCCCGCTCTTAATCTGACATTCCAGATGTCAAGCTTGGCTTAGATCTAACCAATAAACCGCCAGATTGACAGCCCTGCCGCTGGCGGAATGCCAAATTCGAAATCGAAATCGAAATCGCACTTGTCTTGGGTAAACAAACATTTCGTGCATATCGATATTAACATTTATGGGCTCTTTAATAAGTAATTACCCGCGACCCCCAGCCCAGGCTCTAGGCATTTCTACATACTAAAAAATTCAATTAGTGCTGCAAAGCCAGATAGTGAAAGTTTAATACGGAGCCTGCTACATAATAAGCATGTGTGTAATGGGTGGGTGTGCGTGTGTGTGTGGAGCCAGGCAATGCACAAATGTTAAATCCAAACAATGAAATCAAATGATTTAATTATAACAGACAATAAAGCAACAGAATAATTGCGGCCGGTAACTGTGCAGCAAAGGCTGCCTGTCATTGAAGTGGTGAAGCTGGCCAGGACTGGGCAGATGCTCCTCTTTAGGGCGTTGTAATAACCACAAAATACACCAGAGAGAGAGAGAGAGAGAAACACAGGAAGAGAGAGAGGCATCCACAAACACACTAGCCAAGCAGCAACAATGAATAGCAATAATAAAACAAACAGAAACAGAAAAAAAACACAATCACAAACACAAACACAAATACAAAATGCAATGCAACTGCAACTGCAATAACAATTGCAATTAAAATGCGTGCAAAAACAACGCTGCAAACAGTAACAATAAAAAATAACGCAAATAATTCACAATGCCAGGCAGGGGCAGCAACAACCACATGTTGTAAACTGTTAAACAATTGATTAACAACAATTAGCCGCTTATTAAATTACAATAACAACGCCTCAACAACATCGCGCCACAAAAATAACTTTTGCAATAAAGCCAATTCGGATGCAGAGCTCGTCGTACCCATGCCTCCACCCCCCTTTCCAGCACACACAGGAAACAAAAACGGCATTTAATTAAATTAGATCATAAAAACACAAAAACAATACATACTTTTCGTCAATATGTGCTTATTTTTCACTTCCTGCAGCTAGCGGGTTATCGATGACCCCTAACATGGCGGCAAGATGGCGGCAAGATGGCGGCCACCGGAAACAGTCGGCAGTTGTTAATATATATTTGCAACATTTATTCTGCATTTTCCTCAGTGCAGGCCCAAACGCGGCCACATGGTCGTGGCCTCCACCACTGGATGCGGCCAACAGCTGCCCATGGACAAGTCAATCGGTTAGAATTTAACGCGTATAAATTATTGCCACCCCCCGCCGTTGTATGTGTGTGTGTGTATGTGATTTAACGAGGTGAACCGGGGGTGAGCCGAGGAAAAGCCGGGGGAAGTGCCGCCAATTATCCACGCACTGTCCGCCGTTCAGGCCCTGGCCCTGGTCCTGGTCTCTTGTTGTTGAAGGACCACCAACCGCCACTTGGCTGGCATTAGCAGGACGAACTTCTAAAAGTGTAGCATACTTAGGAGCTTACCTGGGGCCTGGGGCGAAACGCATGCAAATTCCTAAACAACACATGCTGACAGGACACAGGCGGCAGGAAAACAAAAACAAAACACACAAAAAATAAGAAGGGGCACAAGCCGCAGTTGTTTGCTGCTTGACGGTGAGGATACCCAGTAACAGCAGGTTTGATTTAAAATGCTAAAAATGCCTAAAGAAAAGGGGGCGAGGAACTGGAAGGATCAAAAGTCATTGGAAGGATGTTGCATACCCAGAGAGAGTAGGAGGAATACTGTGCAAGCTTAGCTCTCTCGAGAGAAAGTTAACTGACAGACGATCGTCATGCTCATTATACCCTGTACACCCTCTGGCTACGGGGTATGCGGAAACTAAAATAAAAACAGCAAACGAAAACAAACAAAAGGCCGGGCCAAAGGTTCCCACCCTTCTCGGGGGCCAAAAGTTGCAAATGTCTAACCGCAAAATGGGCGACAAATGTGAAAAGTTTTTTGCCTTAATTTCCGACACATTTGTAGCCCGGAAGAGTGCCGCCGATCAATATGCCACTCAGCCGAGAGATATGGAGTCGGAGAGGGCACCCATTGACACTCATTAATGTTGACCTTCTTGAAAGTAATTAAAAGTGACCCTCAAGTATAATGCTTAGTAATTTTTCAATACGCAGCCGCATCCCTAACGCCCGCACAACAACAGGCAGCAGCCAGGATTCAGGACACTGCAGTCCGGAGCCTTGCCCGAGGGCTAAACCATTTCCATAAGCAATTTATGCATGGCGATAGTTTTCGCACACGATGACCCATACAAACACCAGCCACAAACACACGCATACACAACCTGCAAGACCCACACACCCACACACACACACACACCGACGCCAGGCTGGCTGGCAGGCAGAGCTGCAAACATTTTGGTTAACGAGACTTTTAATCTGTCCAAAGGTATTTAAAGTTGGCTAAGCCCCAACACTGACTGACTTTTATGGTTACGGAGCAAGTGTCAAAATGTTTGTTGACGACAATGACCCTCCCCCTGCGCCTGGCTGCGCCTGGCTCCTGCCTCCGGCCGCAACCACGCCAAGGAGCACAACATGAGTGGTAATTTATTTTGCCTTTGCTTTACCAGCCGCCACACCCCCGACACCAGGCGGATCTCCGCCCCGAGCGGCAGCAAGGAGCACAAAGGATAACCCAGCTAGCAGCTCCCACTCCGACTACGAGCAGGTCCTGCGACATTAGGCGCTAATCTGGATGCTGCACCAGGCAGGCAGGCAGGCAGGGGCAGGGCCCAGTCAGTCATCTGGCGCTGACAAGGAGCGGCAGCCAAGGTTAAGCTATTGAAGCGGAGCAACGCCTCCCAACAGGACACAGGATGACAGGATGACACGGCCAGCTAGGCTGGAGGCGTTGGAGATTTAATTGAGCAGCGGCGATCATAAGCCCGGCACCGACCAAGGCTGCAAACATTTTCCAGCCCGATTCCCTGAGTCAGGAGCAGGAGCTCCTTGCCGTCGTCCAGTCATGGACCTGAACCTCCACCAGTACGGCTTATAATCCCCGCCTCTGTGGCTGCCGCTCGAAGTGGATTCAAAACTGTTGGTTAAGTAACTGCCGGGATTAATTCAAAACGTGTAAAGACGAATCGCTCAGGGACGTGTGTGTGCGCGCTATGTGTGTGTCCTTGATGTATCACTTCCGCTGTCTGTTAACTTACGAGTGCGCCATAAATACGCTTGGCGGGCAAGAGCACACGCGCGGCAAGCGTACCATTTGATAGCAACACGTCTTTCTGGTATTTTCACACGCTTGAGCATCGCATTGGATTCAACGTCACGTTTTAGTGTCACACACCCACAGCTACAGCTGCAGACCAGGAGCAGGACCAGAACCAGCACCAGCACCGGGACCGGGACGAGAGGACCCCAACCTGGACCCGGACCCGGGCCCGAACCCGCTGTCGAATGGCGACGCCTAATATGCTTATGCTGAATGCCCGGCCAGCTGTCTGGCAGCCAAAAGAGAGAGCGACAGGCACGGTATCCAAACAGACGTGGATGTGGCCATGGGTGTGGGTGTGGACGTGCAATCGAACCCTTTTTCGGGTGGAGCAGACGAAAGGCCGCAGCCACAGTCACAGCCACAGCCACATCCACATCCAGAGACAGAGGCAGAGCCAGAGGCAGAGGCAGAGCCAGAGACACAGACTGACAGACACACGCACGGGCCCCACGGCGCAGCACGTCAATGTTGATATTTCAACTACAATATTATTTTCACTTTTAGACAGACAAGCGGGAAACCCAAAGCATACAGTTAGTTTATTTTGCAAATTATAATAAGCCACTTTGTGGCGGAGGCCTGTCAAGGCAGGACCATCAGGACCTGTTTGCCCAAACTTATTCCAGCTTGAACACAGATTACGTTTCAAGGGGTTGAGCTTTGCCAGCTGCAAATACATACTGCGAAGCGAATCAAAGTCAAAATGCATACAAATCGGTATGGATAATGAAACATGAAATCTGAAAACCTATTTAGTTAAATTAATTTTGGGAATACAAGTAGTGAAATCGAGTCAAGGATTATTCACAGGAGGAGAGGTGCCCATTTGCTACGATCTTCATTAAAAGTGAAGTATATTTTGCATTTATTTCTAGTAATTAAAATTATATATAATCTTACTTTCTTCTGCCCTCCTTTCTGTGAAGTTCCTTTTATGAACCTAATCCCTAAGAATTCACCATCATTAGTATCTGTTTATATGAACTGAGAAGCCTGGACTGAAAGCCGGCTATCTATGACTGCTCTTAATAAGATAAGTCGCGGCCTTAAGGGCAACTAATGCAATTTGAGATGGAGACCGAGCTGGAATGCAGCCGACAGCCAACAGCCAACAGCTTTTCCAAATTCAATCATCCGTGGAAAAATTGCAGAGGCAGGAGCAGAGGGAAAAATGTAATTAAGCTGGGGAGCTCCGCAGGAAGGCAGGAGGCCTGCACACGGAGCTCCGGTCCTGGAGAGCTACCCCTCTCCCATGGTCATAGAGTCTCTCATAGAGAAAGCGAGACAAATGACAGAGATAATTAGGATTATGTCCATTACGACGGGGCTCTCTCTGGTGGAGCGGAAAAGCAATTTGCAGAGTCGAAGAGCCTGGGCCAAGGTATGCGATGATGATCGTCCTTCGTCCTGACGGTGATCCCATTCCAGGCGGGACCTGCCCGATGACCTACACCCCGCGTGCCGACCTTCGCGCGAAATGAGATATATTGAGGCTGTGCGGCACAACTTTTATCATAAATTTTTGAGCCAGTTCAGGGAGAGTTCGTTCTGGTTAATGTAAATAAATGGCCCGGCCCGCGCCTCCTCTTTCGGCTTGGCTGCTCTTTAAGCTGCCCGCCATTTCACAATCACAGTTGCTGCTCCTGTGTGTGTGTCCCAGTTCGAGGACTCCATCCCGACGGTGGGATAATTTCAATTTTCCAGGCCTCCGAAGCTTAAACAGTGTTTATGCCTGTTAAATGCGGATCAGATAAAGGTCAACCAGCCCGGCTTGAGCTCCCCTGGCAGCCGTATCCTTGCGGAGTCTGCTGAACAATTCCCAGGACCCGGGCGACGACAGGCGGAATCAAATGTGTCATCAAGTGCCTGCACTCTCTGCCGGCCTGCGATGGCTTGCCATATGAATAGTTAATGACTCGCAGGACACTCTCACTCCACCGCCACACGTACACTCCGCAGACTAGCACTGGCACTGGCCCTGGCCTTGTCCTTGCCGCATTAGCCATGCAGGACGAGCGGACGGACGGACGGACGGAGGGTTTGTCGTGCGGTTAAATCTTACAGTGCAGTTTATGCAAAATTGCCGATAGCAATTTGCAAATTTAATGGCGTGAACAAATTCAATCAATGTATGCAAACAAATATCCTGGCAGGCAGGTCCTTCTTGCTGCTCTGTCTGTTGTCTGCTTCGGCTAAAACTGTAAAAGGCAACAATAATCACAGCTCCTGCCCAGAGATAAAACACACACACATACCCGCAGTGCACTCTCCAAAGCTCTTCGGGAGGACGAGGCGGAGGAGGAGGAGGAGTATCTGCTATCTGAGGGCAGTCAGGTGCCATAATTGTTTGGCTCCTGTCCAGGGGAACTGCTGCAGCTGCTCCTGGCCCGCTTTTCCGACTCAAATTCGTTGTCTTGTTGCTTTCCGTAGATACTCCTGCTAATTGCTGGGCTTTGGCTGTGGCTACGGCTATGGCTATGCACTTCCTCCATTATCACGCATGGCGATGGACGACAGAAAGAGTGCCTTTCTTCAGCCTGAAATATATGGCGAACATTTCCTTTCCTTTTTTTTTGCTTTCCCTTCTCTTATATTTTTTCCGCCTTACAAATTTGTCTCTAGTAAGCGGGGCAAAATGACAACTCAACTTAAAAAGTTGGCCAGGGCAGCAGGAAGCCAAGGAGCCAAGGAGGAGGTCCTGCCGAGCTCCCAGCTCCAGGGACTCGCTGGCAAAAGAAATATCTTGTAAATTATTGCAAAAAGCAGGCTGCAAATTAATGATAACGACCCCGGCCAACACCTTCGCTTCATTCAGCCACCCCGAGAGACAGCCAGGACGTCGTCGAGTGGCTGGCACGCCGGGAATCCAGGGCAGGCCCAGGCAGCGCCGCCGCCTTAAGTGACATGAAACAACCAACTACTTACGGAGGGAGGGGCGGAGGCCATATAGTGTGTGTGCTCCTTTGGGCTAGCTGCAGCGGGTATAAATAAATGCTTCCTGTTGCTTTTGCACCCGCACTACCCACGCACACACCTCGCACACACACTCGACCCTTCACGCATGCAAGTTATTTATGAAGACGAGTTTTTCATTAGCTTATCGGATCGCTGTAATAGCTATCAGCACTGGCCAGTGTCAGTGTCCTTTGACAGGACTTTTTTTGTGGCTCGCAACAACGTATACAAATATATATCCTTTCAACAAGGACTTGCCAAAGCCCTTTTTGCCTAACAAAATTGTATTTAAATGATTAAATATATATCACTTATCAAGTTCATTTTGTTTATTTTTGTGTCTGCAACACCCATTGATTATGGTAGTATGAAACTGCTTTTCTTTGCTTTCTTGAATATCAAAAAAAAGGAACTTTCTTTCCAGCAGTTCGTCCATAGCTATCGTCCTTAGTAGGGTAACTTTCTTAAGCACACTATATATCCTCCTGTATATCCTGTCCACCCCAGGATCATTGACGCTGATGTATCGTCCTTAGACTCTTTTATTAGATAAATAATAATAATATATTATTTATATTATTTCAGGTTATTCAAATTTCAGTTAATTATCAGTTGATTTTCCCATAAAATTAGCATATAAAAATATATATTAAAAGCATATAGTTTAGGTCTTCCTGGTGATATATGAATAGTGCGTGGAGCTAGAGTATGGCGCTACGCATCTTGAGCTTATATACAATCTCTGGTGCTGTACACTGAGTAATCGTGGCTAATCCAATTACATAATTAGTTCAACCAAAGCCCAGGGAGAGCGAGAGTGTGTGTGTGTGTGTGTTTTGACTCCGGACCAAGGATTTCCGATTCCGATTCTTTGTTTGTCAAACATTTGATTTGATTGCCCAAAAATCTGGCGCACACTCTGCGGGGGCGGAAGGGGGAACCCGAAATATGGCGTTATAATAATTTTCATTGCGAAATTTACACATGCATAATTAATTAGTATCAAAAATTTAATACTCACACTTTGTATCTGCTTAAATATTTACACTTCGTGCCAAATTTGTATGCAAATCGCTTTGCTACAGACTGACAATAACGAGTGTGTGTGTCTGTGTGTGTGTGTGTGTGTGTGTGTGTGTATACACACGCACAGGCACACGCCCTTACAGACACCAGCACCCATTCGCCCCCACACAGACACACAGGCACACGCGAAATGTCAGACAATTAAAAAAGCATACAGCAGGGGACAATCAACTAGCTCCGTTTTCCATGTAAATCTTGTGTACTGAAAGGGAACCTTACTATAGAAAGCCAAAGTGTATATACCCTTGCAGTTTGCAATTAAATGATACGATCGTTGCATCGATATTTTGATTTTGACCATTTTTTCGACAAATCAAAGTTTCAAAATCTCATAACTTGGCCAAAAAAGCATTAATTTCAATTCGGAAAGCTTTTCTATGTTAGTTTTTATTAGGGTAACAAATCTGCATACTTCATTTAAAATTTTAAAAATTTTAAAATTTTGCCAATTTTTGAAAATTTTAATGATGTAACCCCTTTCCTTTTTTTCAAAAAATTGAAAATTTTTAAAAATTTTGTTTTTTTGCCGGAGGTGGCTAGATCGATTCGGCTGTCGATGCTGATCAAGAATATATATGGTTTATAGGGTCGGAAATGACTCCAAAAAATAATATTCAAAAAAATTACATTTTTGGCCAATTTTTGACAATTTTAATGATGTAACCCCTTTCCTTTTTTTCAAAAAATGGAAAATTTCTGAAAATTTTGTTTTTTTGCCGGAGGTGGCTAGATCGATTCAGTTTTTGATGCTGATCAAGAATATATATGGTTTATAGGGTCGGAAATGACTCCAAAAAATAATATTCAAAAAAATCACATTTTTGGCCAATTTTTGAAAATTTTAATGATGTAACCCCTTTCCTTTTTTTCAAAAAATGGAAAATTTCTGAAAATTTTGTTTTTTTGCCGGAGATGGCTAGATCGATTCAGTTTTTGATGCTGATCAAGAATATATATGGTTTATAGGGTCGGAAATGACTCCAAAAAATAATATTCAAAAAAATTACATTTTTGGCCAATTTTTGAAAATTTTAATGATGTAACCCCTTTCCTTTTTTTCAAAAAATGGAAAATTTCTGAAAAAAATTTTTTTTTTGCCGGAGATGGCTAGATCGATTCAGTTTTTGATGCTGATCAAGAATATATATGGTTTATAGGGTCGGAAATGACTCCAAAATTTAATATTCAAAAAAATTACATTTTTGGCCAATTTTTGACAATTTTAACCCCTTTCCTTTTTTTCAAAAAATTGAAAATTTCTGAAAATTTTGTTTTTTTGCCGGAGATGGCTAGATCGATTCAGTTTTTGATGCTGATCAAGAATATATATGGTTTATAGGGTCGGAAATGACTCCAAAAAATAATATTCAAAAAAATTACATTTTTGGCCAATTTTTGACAATTTTAATGATGTAACCCCTTTCCTTTTTTTCAAAAAATGGAAAATTTCTGAAAATTTTGTTTTTTTGCCGGAGGTGGCTAGATCGATTCAGTTTTTGATGCTGATCAAGAATATATATGGTTTATAGGGTCGGAAATGACTCCCAAATGGAATATTCAAAAAAATTACATTTTTGGCCAATTTTTGACAATTTTAATGATGTAACCCCTTTCCTTTTTTTCAAAAAATGGAAAATTTCTGAAAATTTTGTTTTTTTGCCGGAGGTGGCTAGATCGATTCAGTTTTTGATGCTGATCAAGAATATATATGGTTTATAGGGTCGGAAATGACTCCCAAATGTAATATTCAAAAAAATTACATTTTTGGCCAATTTTTGACAATTTTAATGATGTAACCCCTTTCCTTTTTTTCAAAAAATGGAAAATTTCTGAAAATTTTGTTTTTTTGCCGGAGGTGGCTAGATCGATTCAGTTTTTGATGCTGATCAAGAATATATATGGTTTATAGGGTCGGAAATGACTCCAAAAAATAATATTCAAAAAAATTACATTTTTGGCCAATTTTTGACAATTTTAATGATGTAACCCCTTTCCTTTTTTTCAAAAAATGGAAAATTTCTGAAAATTTTGTTTTTTTGCCGGAGATGGCTAGATCGATTCAGTTTTTGATGCTGATCAAGAATATATAGCTTATGACTCTAATTATAATGGTATAAGTACACCTGTGCGTATACGTTATTTTTCGGACCATAAATGTCTAAAATAAAATGTAAGCCAGAAGGGAAGCCAACTTTGACTTTATTTACTACTTACTTTATTATTTACTTGTTTTCATGGATTTCGAGTGAAACGGATTGTCTTTCTGCTGCCTCAGTCCAATATCCCACCTCCAATATCCCAAATCCTTTAATAATCAGCGCTCCTAGCCGAATGACCCCAACTGTGAGCTCGTCCAGTGTTGGGTAAACAGAATCGAAAACGGGTTGCCTGCCGCTGGCGTTCCTGGCGGCTCCCAAAGCTCCCAACCCCAGGTCCGCCGAGGATGGGCGATTGGACCGTGGCTCTGGCCATGGCTCTGAGAGCTGGCAGCGGGGATCCTGGGAGCCTGCGAGGGGGACTGGCAATGGGCAGGCAGAAGGGTCGGTTGCTGCTGGCGTTGATTGTTGTTTTTGAAAACCCTTTTGGTGTTTGCATTTAACGAACAGGGCCACAACGACAGCGGCAACAAAAACAACAATAGAGCCAATATAACAGTCGGGACGAGAATGGTCTGAACTGGGGGAGGCAATGCGATGGCAGGACCTGGACGGGGCCAGGCTGGGTGGTGTGGCGTGGGGTTGGATTGGGTTTGGTCAGGGCTGGGCTGGGCAGGGGAGGAGGTCGGTATGCCACTGGAGCTAATAAAAGGCTAGTTACAATGAAAACAAATCAAATCGCTGGCTAGGCCATCATCATCATTCGTCAGACCAAAGCAAAGCCGAGGGCGAAAATGAAACACACGGCTAACACCGCCGCCAAACAGGAAGTAGTTTGGATTTCCGGTGTCATTCGGAATGGGGGGGGGGGGGCGGGGGCATCCCCAAAATGTTCAAATTGATTACGGCGGGCGGCGGGCGGCGGGCGGTGGGCGTGGATAGGTGACCCCGCTGCCGGGGTCAGCTCAGCCTCACTTTGAAATGCCATTAAAATGTATTTACAAACGCAAATTGATACTGATTTTCGGTTTGGTCGGCCTGGGCAGAGAGAGGAGGGGGTGGGTATATGGAGAGCCTTGGCCAGGACCTCGTGGTAGACGCGTTGACGTTGCAGCTTAGCCACGCCAGCAGGATTTCGTTGGCATGCGTGTGTCCTGGCCCGCGACTAACCGCGACTAACCAAAGCCGGACTGAGAGAGTGCACCTAGTCGGGGCTCCAGGGTTTCCGGAGTTGAACGACCAGGAAGGGGAAGATTAGCCTGACATCCTGACCCTCTACTTGGCCATAATTCTGACTGGGACAGAGTGCTGGTGGAGATGCCTCTGGAGCAATAAGAGCAACGGAGCCGCAATCAGACAGCTACATGCCAAGTTTAACTGCAATTATTTTCAAATGAACTTCACTTGAAAAGCAATTCCGGGCATGTGTCTAATATATGCAAACAATTTAGCTGGCTGAGCAGGAGCAGGAGCAGGAGCTGAGGCGACAGCAGGACCAAGTCCTGGCAGCTCTCATGTGTGCGTGCGAATCAATATGCAGCGGCAGAAGGACGAGAAGCGCTGAGACCAGAGCCTGGGTAAACTTGGTAAACAAGAAGCGTGACAAAATGATAAAGTGTCGACTGGCAGTGGCTAAGAAAACAACAGCAACAACTTGTTGGGCCGCAGGCAGGTCCTGGCAGGTCCTGGTAGGTCCCAGCCGGCAGCCGGCAGACGGCAGCAAAGACCCATGGCAAAGTGAGCAATAAACATACGCGATTAAATTCATTATGAGCACTTGAACAGCACACAATGCGAATGCGAAATGACAATCCTGATTGCGATGTATGTCCTGGGAGTCCTTGCTGCTGCCACTTGCTGCTTGAGGAGCTCTATACATCAATTCCACATTGTTTCGGGTCAGGCTAGGGATCGGGACAGAGAGCAGGGGAGCCGGAAGCCTGGGAGTCTGGGATTTTGGGACTCCTAGCAGCCTGGGACCTTGTTCCTCTGGTTTCTGTCTAGTGTTTTGCTGCTTCCTTCTACCGCACTAATTGCATCAAAATCAACATGGTTTCTTTCCAGGACTCGCATCCAGCATGGTCCGGAATCCATCGGGTCCATAATCTGGACCCTAATTGGTCCAATCAACAGTTTGGCGAGAGCCCCAAATTAACCATGGCGAATTGTGGCATAATGTCCTGTCGCTCCGGCAGGTGCACATTCAGGCAGGTGTGTAGGAGCCCCGCGATAATTGCTGTCACAAACAGGGGGCTCCACGAACCAACCATAAACCATTGGCCGGCGCATGCATGTGCGCGCACCGTCCACCATGCACCGCAGCCATCCTGCCATGTCCTGTCCTCCTGTTCGCCTCCGCTGTCCGCTGTTTTTCAGTCAATTTTGGTTTGTCGTCTGCAGGCTGCCGGTCAGAGCTGGCCGAGTCCAGAGGAGCCTGTCCGCAGTGGAAGTTACAGCCGCCGCTCGACCGTCTCGCCCGCCCACCTCGACCTGTTGAATGCGCTCCTCCTCCATCATCATCGTCACCACCATGCGGGCAGGAGGAGCGCCAGCACCAGAGACACTTGGGACACCAGTCGGCGGCGCGCTGCGTTTGCTATGATCCATTCGCGATAGTAATAGACATTGGTGTAAACACCGGCCGAGTACTTTTCGCCGCAGCCCTCGCCATAGGACACAATCCCGGTGAGCTTCCTGTCGGAGATGAGCGGTCCACCGGAGTCACCCTGGCAGCTGTCCACTTCGCTGTTGTCGCGGTTCCTGGCACAGATCATGCCCTTGGCATTGAAATTGGCCAGATTCTCGCACTCGTAGTTGGGCAGGATCTCGACATCGCCATTGATGGCCTCATCAGCACTGGGACCGAACTGGTAGGAGGAAGGATCAAGTCAAATCAAGTCGAGTTGGGTCTCATCTCTCTTCTCACCTGTACGACCGTGCCCCAGCCGACGACGGTGCAGAGTTGACCGGCAGTGGGCTCCATATCGGTAAGTGGTATTATGGCAACGTGGTCGTTAAAGGCGACATTGTCCTTGAGCGTGACCACGCCAAGGTCATGCCTGTAGCGGCCAGTCCTGTACTTCGGATGCGGCAAAATCCTCCTCACCCGCAACTCCTGGGTGGTCGGCGCCAGCTCGAGCCTCTTGGGCGTGCCGGCGTAGACCTTCATCTTCTTGGGCGGCAACACCATGCCCCTCCTGCAAGTGGAGAGTGAGACTGAAAACGGGCTTGATTTCGCGATGGACACGATGGATACCTGTTGAACAAGCAATGGGCCGCCGTCAGGATGGCCCGCTTGCTGATGATGGAGCCCCCGCACATGTGATTGGTCCCAAAGTACATCTTGGGCTCGCCAGAGCGCAAGGACACCACGTACTTGACCAGGTCGTTCACCGCCGGCCTGTAGCCGCCCGTCACCAGGTAGTGGAAGTCCGACGGTTTCGTCCCGTTGTCACCTTTAATCTTTTTCCGCGGTATAGGCTCGTGGGAGAGGGACTCGGCGCCCTCGACCAGGTGGGGCACAGTATTTAGAAAATATAGCAAAAAGCTCGCAACGAATTTTGAGGGTCTCATTTTCGAATTTCAAATGTCATTACACAAATAAAAATTATGGTAAAATATATTAAGTGAAGTGTGTGTTGGCTTTAAAAAAATATATGAAATAAATACTATTCGTATTGTGAAGGAATACAATATGAAACAAGAGGTTGCAAAACTAAAGTAGACCGAAAGACCAAAAAATAATAATAATAATAAAAAAAAAAAAAAAAAAAAAAATAAATAATGAATATATGTTAATATTTTGGGAAAATCAATATTTAAAAATATCATAACTACTCCAAAAATGCATTAATTTCAATTCGGAAAGATCTCCTATGTTAGTTTTTATTAGGGTAACAAATCTGCATACTTCATTTAAAATTTAAAAATTTTGAAAATTTTGCCAATTTTTTACAATTTTAATGATGTAACCCCTTTCCTTTTTTTCAAAAAATGGAAAATTTTTGAAAAAAATTTTTTGTTGCCGTAGATGGCTAGATCGATTCAGTTTTTGATGCTGATCAAGAATATATATGGTTTATAGGGTGGGAAATGACTCCTAAATTTAATATTCAAAAAAATTAAATTTTTGGCCAATTTTCGAAAATTTTAATGATGTAACCCCTTTCCTTTTTTTCAAAAAATTGAAAATTTTTGAAAATTTTTTTTTGTTGCCGGAGATGGCTAGATCGATTCAGTTTTTGATGCTGATCAAGAATATATATGGTTTATAGGGTCGGAAATGACTCCTAAAGTTAATATTCAAAAAAATTAAATTTTTGGCCAATTTTTGAAAATTTTAATGATGTAACCCCTTTCCTTTTTTTCAAAAAATTGAACATTTCTGAAAAATTTTTTCTTGCCGGAGATGGCTAGATGGATTCGTCTGTTGATGCTGATCAATTGTATATATAATTTATTAGGTCGGAAATGACGTCTTCACTGCGTTGCAAGCTTTTAACTGAAATTTGAATACCTTGAAAAAGCGTATAATAAATAATATAAATAATATTGTTGTTATTTAATACTTATTACTTATCTAATAAATTATATATTTATATAACTTTTAACATTATATTTTTCCGTATCTACACATTTTGAACATTATAAGGTCTGCCGAGAGAGGACATAGGGTATCCTGGCCACCTCTCCTTCTCCCTTACCAACTTCCCAAGAACTTCAGACAACAGTTCGAAGGCAATAATAACAAAACATTAAGTGCGAACAAAACGACCTAACAAATAGACAAACAAACATGCCGAAGGAGTCGAACAAAGCCGGTGGATGTGGATACAATGTAACTAACGCCTCGGAATGGCGGCAGGATTCAAGTTGATTGGGATCCGGGATTGGTATAAGGATTGGTGTAGGCATTGCCATGGGATGGGGTTGAGTGGGGATGGCGCAGCACAAAGGCAATGGGATATCAAACAAGAAATTCTATTAAAACTTTTTCACTTTCCGGCGCCTCGTAAGTGTTTCGGATTCAAAAGCCAAATATCCCAATAAATAATTTACTGTGCCGTGCGCCGCAGTGGTAGCTCCTTAAAGCGCATTAGCCAGAGAGTCCTGGGTCCAGTCGGATTGGGGGTTCCCCGTGAATCGACCCAGGAATACCCAGTGCTCTTGGTATCTAGAAGTATCTATAAGCTCGACCCTCAAGTCCGGACTACGCCTCCTGGAGGGAAGGTTCGCATCCTGTTGTGGAAACTTTCCAAGCTGATAACTGCGGCTGACGCGGCACTCTGGGAGTCACCGTATCCGTCGGCTGCGTACCAATTACTCTCTCAACGGGCTCTCCAGGCTCTCCAGGCTCTCCAGGCTGTCCTCCTAGAGGACAAACAGAGTCTGTCCGGCAAGAGTCCTCTCCGTCGAGTGCGAATCTGTCTGCGAAAGTGTAATCTACGGCCAAGACCACTGCAGACTATTTGTATTAATTTCTTGTCGGCGACTTGGTGCCCTCGTAAGCTAGTGTGGGGGCATCTTCTATCCCTGCCCCCACGGGTCGTCCTGCGTCCCAGGCATGTGCCAAGGCCAGCCGGCCATGTCAGACGCTGGCAAAAGTTCTGAAAAAAAGATCGCCTTGGCTTGTTTTTGTAATTGTTTTCAGTTAACAAGCTAATTGCAGGTTCTTGGCCACCTCAGAGAAGGTTGATTCAATTTAAATGATTATTTTAGCATCGAAAGTGGGCGCTAGTACTTCCTGAAGTGACTCATAAGCGTCCAGCAAGCGAATAATATTAGAAAAAATACTTTATGGGCACTGGAATTTATTTCCTGTGTTCTGTTTTTTTCCAATTGAATGATAATTAATGCTAATCTCAGAATAATGGATACTCTAATACGATTTCATGCAGCCTTAATTACAATGTTAATATGAGAACGGAAATTCTACCAAAAATTATTTATTTATTTATCATAATATAAAACAAGAAAAGAAACTAACTTCGGAAAGCCGAAGTATATATTCTCTTGCAGTTTGCAATAGAATTATAGGATCATACCGAAGATCCATCAATAATAAACTTAAATTATTCGCTTTTGTTGAATCGATATTTATTAATATTTTTATATGACAATTTTCTCAACAACTCACATTTTAAAAACTCATAACTAAGCCAAAAATGTATCAATTTCAATTCGGAAAGCTTTCCTATGTTAGTTTTTAGTAGGTTAACAAATCTGCATACTCGATTTAAAAATTCAAAAAATTAAATTTTTTGCCAATTTTTGACAATTTTAATGATGTAACCCCTTTCCTTTTTTTCAAAAAATGGGAAATTTTTGAAAATTTTTTTTTGTTGTCGTACATGGCTAGATCGATTCGGCTGTCGATGCTGATCAAGAATATATATGGTTTATAGGGTCGGAAATGACTCCTAAATTAATTATTCAAAAAAAATAAATTTTTGGCCAATTTTTGACAATTTTAATGATGTAACCCCTTTCCTTTTTTTCAAAAAATTGAAAATTTCTGAAAATTTTGTTTTTTTGCCGGAGATGGCTAGATCGATTCAGTTTTTGATGCTGATCAAGAATATATATGGTTTATAGGGTCGGAAATGACTCCCAAATTTAATATTAAAAAAAATCACATTTTTGGCCAATTTTTGACAATTTTAATGATGTAACCCCTTTCCTTTTTTTCAAAAAATGGAAAATTTTTGAATATTTTGTTTTTTTGCCGGAGATGGCTAGATCGATTCAGTTTTTGATGCTGATCAAGAATATATATGATTTATGGGGTCGGAAATGATTCCTTCACTGGGTTTCAAGCTTCTGCCTAAAATTATAATACCCTGCAAGTGTATAATTAAAATAATATATAAATGAGTAAATACAAAAAAAAAAGAGAAAAAAGAGAATCTGTTTCCGCACGGGATCGAACCGGGGGCCTTCCGCGAGTTTGGCAGATGTGATAACAGCTACACCACGGAAACTGGATGATCGACGCAGCTGAGCTATCGGACCGGTGACGTCACTTGCCTCTACAGACCCGTTGGGCTAGAGAGAGACACAAGCATCGGTGGTTCAGTGGTAGAATGCTCGCCTGCCACGCGGGCGGCCCGGGTTCGATTCCCGGCCGATGCAACCGATATTTTATTAATATTATTTTACTTTTCCTCTTGTTCTGTATTATTTACAAGTTATTACTTATAATTTTTTCCTCTAGGACGATAGATGCCTTTTGAAAGGCAGACCACTCTGCCCAACTACTTTGTTGATTTTCAATTATTCATATTCTTCCCTTGCAAGGCAAATGCTTACAGGACGAATGGAGGAATGGAGTCTCCGCCTGGCGGAGCTATTAAGCCAAGCATAACGAATAAGGGAGCACGGAGAACGGATGGCGGATAACGAAGAACTTGCAAAGCGTTTCATCCAATTAGAAAGTGTAGTTCCATTGTTAATTGCTCCATCAGAGATGGAGCCGGAGTTGGAGCCAACTTTTCGGCGCATACCCAATGAGCTGTAATTAACTTTGGCCAAAAATCTTTGCCCAGTTGCTGTCCAGCCGGCTGATGGGTCGTTAGGCCCGAACTTGGCGACTGAAGTGTTGGCGTTTTTATTGAGTTAAGCGAAGTGGGCAAAGTTATGCAAAGATGCCCTAATTTATGGTCGAGCCAGTAGCCAGTGGCCAGTAACCAGTAACCGGCAGACACACTATCCCTGAGCCTGGTCACTCTCGCACACACATCCTGTAGCCCGACATTTCCTCAAGTCCTTGGCCATTGTTGTTCCTACTGCTTCCTGATTATTTTTGTAATTGCTGTTTAAGTTGTTGTGGCAACATCAGCCGCACTTCCTTCCGCCTTCTTGGCGGTTGCCGTTTGGGGCGTGATTTAATTGAAATCAATTAGCGGTAATGAGTGGTCATTAAGTTGGCTTAGTGCTCGGGGAGCTGGGCGCTGTCAGTTCATTTCTGGGCCATGTTTGAGTCCACTTTAGCTGGGGATAAAATGGGTTCATCGCCACAAGCAGCACATGAGTTCCCCGCCTCGAATTCGAGTTCCATTTCGAGCAACATTTAAATAGAATTTAATGCAAATTGAACGCAAACTTTTGCGAATATATTTCAATTAGAAGGAGGCCGGAGGAGCAATCGCTAACAATAACAAATTAACTGAGACCCCACATCCAGCAGAAGGTCGGTCCAGTTCACATATTAAATGGAGACCTCCACGAGACGCAACCCCCCGGCCAGCCCAAGCCCACATCCTGGCAAATGGTAGATGAACACACTTAAGAGTGCACTGGAAGGAAGGATACCCTGGGCCCTGGGAATGGGAACATGAAAAGGCGGTTCAGGCGCAACTTTTTAACTAGGTTTTTAGCGTTGCAGCCAGTGGTGGCTGGTGGCTCCTTCGAGTGGTGGGTAGGGTGCTGTGGTTAGCTCTCAGTGTCGTCGCTCCACTTGGCAAAACGTTACATCCTTTGCTTTGTCCTTGTTCCTGCCAGCTCTTGCTTTCTTTCCTTTCCTTCTATCTGTCTCTCTCTCTTTTTTTATAATTGTTTTGCTGTTTATTGCAAAATTACACAAAAACAATGCACGTTGATGAAGACGACAGCGCAGAGCAGCAGGCCAAGAAGCAGAAAAGGGAATCGATGCTAAATGAGAGAATCAAGGATACCCTAGATGTGACAGTTATTTACGAATTTTGGCCTGATGATCAGGGATATTCATTGAATAATTTCTATTTTACAAATTAATTAAAAAATTTGTCTTATTTTAATAAATACTTTGTTTATAATGTTCGTCAATCTTAAGTAATAGATAATCGGAGCAGGTGGGCAGTCCGTCTGTCAAATAACGGAAGCTAAGAGCTGTCAAAGGATCGTGACAAGTGGGCAGCCCAGCTCTATCCTGCCTATATGCTATCCCTCTCCATTTGCCATACTTTTAAGATCGACAAAAAGAGACAGATATATGAGTCTGATACAAATTTAATGACACAGTGGGTCAAGATTGCTTCTAGTACCCTCTAGAAGGATGCACAAAACAAAAGCCAAGCAGCAGACGGCCAAATGATGATGATGATGATGGTGATGGTGATGACGTTGCAGGAGCAGGAGCAGGACCAAAGCAAAAGCCCAAAAAACAAAAGAAGATAACGAACAGGAGAGGGGGGCTCCCGAGTGTGTGTGTGTGTGTGTGGCTAGTGCAACTGCAGGCCAACAGCAAGCAGAAGTAGCAACGCGCACAAAATAAAAACTTTCCAAAATGGGAAAACTTTTTTCCTCAACGAGCGAGGACAACCAGGACACCAAGTGGGGGCGGTGGCCAGTAACGAGCCAAGTTGAAAAATCTTTATTGTGTATCAAACCATTTGTATTAATTAGAAGCGGTAGCGGCAGCAAAATAATTACAAACAATGCCAAGGCGGGGGAAAAGGGAAGCGGGGAAAAACGGGAAAGAGGAAAACGAGAACCGGGAACCGGGAAAATGGAAACCGAAGTCCACAGTCCAACTGGGTAGCATATTTCCTTCGCATGTAAATACTTTCCTCCCCGCCCGGGCTCCACCTGAAACCGTCAGGAAACAGGGCTCTCCTGGGCTGGACCAATATTGAATCCTAAAGCAGTTGGCGGAAAAAGCGGAAATTCGAAGGAAGGCAGCCGTCGCGTTGATAATAAACTTATTTACAGCATAGTTTATACACTGCAGATATCACTCATACGACATGGTGTCGCACATTTAACATGCACCCCGCTGTAAAATGCGATACGGCCGCACAAGTTGCGAAGGCGAACATCCCCCAGCAAGGACATCTCCCCCTCGAGCGTGTGTGTTGTCTATCGAATAGAGCGAGAGGCAGGGGAACTCCAGATATAACTACAGAAATATAAGTACGTACAAGCATAATGCGATCGTAAAAAGGCTTTTCATTGCGAGCATAAAGTATTAAGCTACTTTGCAGCATCTTTGCATGCATTACCAGGGATAATACACAGACAAGTGCCTCTCGGTCTCCACACACACGCACAACGGAATCACGTATCCTGCCAGAGATTAGCCAGGGGGAACTCCAGCTGCCTCTAAGTCTGGCCGGGGCTCTGAGAGATGAGATCCTTTGGTGGGAAGAAGACTCTACCACAGGTTGGAAGGAACTCCAGTCACCAGCTCCTCGAACTCCTTGAGCTGCTCGCGAAATTGAATCTGCTGATAAGTTGCCGGGGCGAAAATAAAATTGCCATTAACTGGGACTCGTACTATATATGTGGGGAGTCCTTGCATGCAGCCAGGACAAGGGCAAGGACGAGCACTAAGCCTCGCCCAAAAACAACAAACCGAATTTATGAAATACTTACTCCAACCTCCAAGCCACCCATTCATCTATCCATCCATCCATCCATCCATTCAGCCATTCAGCCATATATTCCTCCATCTCTCAACACTCGCTGCCCGCACGGAAGGATGAATTTACAAGCGCCGGCAAGTGGCCGAAGGATACTTTATATTGCACTGCGTCCACGTCCTTGTGGCCACACGAAGAGGACACTCTAAGTCTCACATATGGCAGAGGATCTGTATAAATACATTTTTGCGTCGCGACTCCAGTTCGGTTTTCGTTTTCAGTTAACTCGAGTCTGAGTTCCTTCCACGCACCACCCACACATGCAGGCAGGCCGACAGGCAGGCAGGACCTGCACACACACAACACACACACAATACACACACACACACCCAGTTGCTGGTCAGGCCGGCGACATTTTCGTTTTGGCATTCCGCATGCATTTTGCGGTTCATTGATTCGGAAGTTTTCCCATTTAACTTAAGCCTCTTTAACAATCCTATTGACGCAAATTTCTACTTACCGTTTCCCGTTGCCGCCGCAGGAGTCGCAGGATGCCGAAAGCGATACGGGGTTGACCCCCTCCTGCTCAGGTGTCTCTCTGCCCTTGTTGTTGTCATCGTCCACTTAGGCAGAGCAGATGTCCTGCAGCAAGAGACGCCATATGTCCAGCATCGGGCAGTGCTCGATAATTATACATAATAATGCCGACGGGTCGTTATTCTGACCTCGGAGAGGGGGATATCCTACCTGTGTACCACTAGATCTGGCTGAGTCCTTTCGCCTGCTCGACAATTATACATAATAATGCCCATGGATCCCATGTGTGATGACAATGCTCCCACTTCAGAACTACACACAAAAAATGGTCTTATCCGCTTGATCGGGTTAACAAAAGTCTTTGGCAAGTTAATAAGTTAATGAATTCCGCCAGAGGAAACGGAAACGGAGCACTCTTAGTCGCTGCCAGAAACATCAGCAAAGTAACCGCTGTTGCTGCCGGAGTCAGACACATCAGCATCATCATCATCATCGATGGGCTGGCCATCAGGGAGCTCGAACAGCAGAGCAAAATGCCACAAAAGGATGCTCCAAAGGACACACGGAACGAGGAGCAACGAGCAGTAAACCAAAGCGCCAGCCGCTGCTCCAAGGACAGGTGCAATGTGCAATCTTTTGGTATTTTGTTGGCTTTACACATTTGGCGTAATGCCAAAACACAATAAAAAAAAGAGGGAGAGATACGAAAGGTAAGAGGTAAGAGGTAAGAAGGACAAGGGAAGGATGTCTTCTACGAAAGCAAAACAACTGCGGCAGGACGAAGACAATGCCAACTCTCGACTCCACTCAACACCTGAACTGCGCCGGAGTCGAGGAGAAGGGCAAACACTTGAAGGCGCGCGACACGGCACCCACGCGAACCGGGAAACGGGATGAGCACCAAGGACGTGCATTCATTCAAATCGACTTCGGCGCCCGAGCTGGGAAAAGGAATTCATTTTAATGCACAGGCAAAGGCTGAAAGGGGATGAAGAGGGCACTGGGAGGTACTGGGAGGTACTGGGAGGTACTGGGAGGTCCTGGGAGGTCCTGGTCGTCGTTGTCTGAGCCAGGAAACGTTTGCCGGCAGACAGAGGCAGTGCAGAAAGAGGAAAAAGGACCGGGAGCAGGGAAAATGTGAAGGAGTACGAATTCTAGAAGTAGCGGGAGCAGGAGTGAGTCGATTACGGCTGCGTGTGGTGCGCCAAGATGAGCCTGCCTGCCTGCCTGCCTGGCTGAATGCTCCTCCATAGTGGCTGCCTCCCCGCTCCACCCTTGTCGGAGGATTTAAACGACCAAAGTGCAATCCAGAAACACAACACACGGGCACAAACACAAACACGGGCACAGTCAGAGCCGGAGTCAAAGGAGCTGCTCCAAGTGCAGGTGCAACTCCAGCTCCAGCTGCAGCCGAGGTGGGAAAAGGACGCGGCAAGGACAAGGAGACACACTGGCTGGCAAAAGCGAAGCGCCAGCTACAGTCGAGCCAAGTCTATGAGAGAGAGAGTCTATAATTTTTGTTGTGGTTCCTGTCTATTGTCTTACCAGAGCCCCTCTGTCTCTAAGCGGTCTCCTTCGCCAAGGGCAGCCGGTCCCACCCACTGGCTCCCAGCAGCTCCTCCTCCGGTTCCGCCAGCTCCTTCTCCTCCGTTAGCTAGGGAAATGAGCCATTCGCGTGAATTACTGAAATCGGATCTGCCCCGTTTTGCCGCCTTCCCCCCAAAGGACTTTACTTTCGACTGCCTTCTGGGGGTCTTCTTCTTGTTGGCTTTAAAGCTGCCTCGGCGATTATGGGATGGGGATCCTCCATGAACTCTCAAAAACAAGGTTTTTGGGTAACATTTTCAATTGGTTAATTACCTATTAATTCTATTGATAAGCAATTAAAGTTAAGAATTTAACAGAAAACTATTATATATGTAAGAAACTAACAAAAAATGAACAAAGGAAAACTTACTTTGGAAAGCCATATTTTTATATGGAAATTTTTTCAAAAACTCAAATTTAAAAATCTCATAACTTGGCCAAAAAAGCAATTTTTTCAATTCGGAAAGCTTTCCTATGTTAGTTTTTATTACGTTAATAAATCTGCATACTTCATTTAAAATTTGAAAAATTTGAAAATTTTGCCAATTTTTGACAATTTTAATGATGTAACCCGTTTCCTTTTTTTCAAAAAATTGAAAATTTCTGAAAAAAAATTTTTTTTGCCGGAGATGGCTAGATCGATTCAGTTTTTGATGCTGATCAAGAATATATATGGTTTATAGGGTCGGAAATGACTCCTAAATTTAATATTCAAAAAAATTACATTTTTGGCCAATTTTTGAAAATTTTAATGATGTAACCCCTTTCCTTTTTTTCAAAAAATGGAAAATTTTTGAAAAAATTTTTTTTTTGCCGGAGATGGCTAGATCGATTCGGCTGTCGATGCTGATCAAGAATATATATGGTTTATAGGGTCGGAAATGACTCCTAAATTTAATATTAAAAAAAAATACATTTTTGGCAAATTTTTTGGCCTTTTTTTCAAAAAATTGAAAATTTCTGAAAAATTTTTTTTTTTGCCGGAGATGGCTAGATCGATTCGGCTGTCGATGCTGATCAAGAATATATATGGTTTATAGGGTCGGAAAAGACTCATAAATTTAATATTCCAAAAAATACATTTTTGGCCAATTTTTGAAAATTTTAATGATGTAACCCCTTTCCTTTTTTTCAAAAAATTGAAAATTTCTGAAAAAAATTTTTTTTTTGCCGGAGATGGCTAGATCGATTCAGTTTTTGATGCTGATCAAGAATATATATGGTTTATAGGGTCGGAAATGACCCCTAAATTAAATATTTAAAAAAATTACATTTTTGGCCAATTTTTGACAATTTTAATGATGTAACCCCTTTCCTTTTTTCAAAAAATGGAAAATTTTTGAAAATTTTTTTTTTTGCCGGAGATGGCTAGCTCGATTCAGTTTTTGATGCTGATCAAGAATATATATGGTTTATAGGGTCGGAAATGACTCCTAAATTTAATATTCAAAAAAATTACATTTTTGGCCAATTTTTGAAAATTTTAATGATGTAACCCCTTTCCTTTTTTTCAAAAAATGGAAAATTTTTGAAAAAATTTTTTTTTTGCCGGAGATGGCTAGATCGATTCGGCTGTCGATGCTGATCAAGAATATATATGGTTTATAGGGTCGGAAATGACTCCTAAATTTAATATTAAAAAAAATTACATTTTTGGCCAATTTTTGAACATTTTAATGATGTAACCCCTTTCCTTTTTTTCAAAAAATTGAAAATTTCTGAAAAAATTTTTTTTTTGCCGGAGATGGCTAGATCGATTCAGTTTTTGATGCTGATCAAGAATATTTATGGTTTATAGGGTCGGAAATGACTCATAAATTTAATATTCCAAAAAAATACATTTTTGGCCAATTTTTGAAAATTTTAATGATGTAACCCCTTTCCTTTTTTTCAAAAAATGGAAAATTTTTGAAAAAATTTTTTTTTTGCCGGAGATGGCTAGATCGATTCGGCTGTCGATGCTGATCAAGAATATATATGGTTTATAGGGTCGGAAATGACTCCTAAATTTAATATTAAAAAAAAATACATTTTTGGCAAATTTTTTGGCCTTTTTTTCAAAAAATTGAAAATTTCTGAAAAATTTTTTTTTTTGCCGGAGATGGCTAGATCGATTCGGCTGTCGATGCTGATCAAGAATATATATGGTTTATAGGGTCGGAAAAGACTCATAAATTTAATATTCCAAAAAATACATTTTTGGCCAATTTTTGAAAATTTTAATGATGTAACCCCTTTCCTTTTTTTCAAAAAATTGAAAATTTCTGAAAAAAATTTTTTTTTTGCCGGAGATGGCTAGATCGATTCAGTTTTTGATGCTGATCAAGAATATATATGGTTTATAGGGTCGGAAATGACCCCTAAATTAAATATTTAAAAAAATTACATTTTTGGCCAATTTTTGACAATTTTAATGATGTAACCCCTTTCCTTTTTTCAAAAAATGGAAAATTTTTGAAAATTTTTTTTTTTGCCGGAGATGGCTAGCTCGATTCAGTTTTTGATGCTGATCAAGAATATATATGGTTTATAGGGTCGGAAATGACTCCTAAATTTAATATTCAAAAAAATTACATTTTTGGCCAATTTTTGAAAATTTTAATGATGTAACCCCTTTCCTTTTTTTCAAAAAATGGAAAATTTTTGAAAAAATTTTTTTTTTGCCGGAGATGGCTAGATCGATTCGGCTGTCGATGCTGATCAAGAATATATATGGTTTATAGGGTCGGAAATGACTCCTAAATTTAATATTAAAAAAAATTACATTTTTGGCCAATTTTTGAAAATTTTAATGATGTAACCCCTTTCCTTTTTTTCAAAAAATTGAAAATTTCTGAAAAAATTTTTTTTTTGCCGGAGATGGCTAGATCGATTCAGTTTTTGATGCTGATCAAGAATATTTATGGTTTATAGGGTCGGAAATGACTCATAAATTTAATATTCCAAAAAAATACATTTTTGGCCAATTTTTGAAAATTTTAATGATGTAACCCCTTTCCTTTTTTTCAAAAAATTGAAAATTTCTGAAAAAAATTTTTTTTTGCCGGAGATGGCTAGATCGATTCAGTTTTTGATGCTGATCAAGAATATATATGGTTTATAGGGTCGGAAATGACCCCTAAATTAAATATTCAAAAAAAATACATTTTTGGCCAATTTTTTAAAATTTTAATGATGTAACCCCTTTCCTTTTTTTCAAAAAATTGAAAATTTCTGAAAAAAATTTTTTTTTGCCGGAGATGGCTAGATCGATTCAGTTTTTGATGCTGATCAAGAATATATATGGTATATAGGGTCGGAAATTACCCCTAAATTAAATATTAAAAAAAAATACATTTTTGGCCAATTTTTGAAAATTTTAATGATGTAACCCCTTTCCTTTTTTTCAAAAAATGAAAAATTTCTGAAAAAATTTTTTTTTTCCCGGAGATGGCTAGATCGATTCAGTTTTTGATGCTGATCAAGAATATATATGGTTTATAGGGTCGGAAATGACCCCTAAATTAAATATTCAAAAAAAAATACATTTTTGGCCAATTTTTGAAAATTTTAATGATGTAACCCCTTTCCTTTTTTTCAAAAAATTGAAAATTTCTGAAAAAAAAATTTTTTTGCCGGAGATGGCTAGATCGATTCAGTTTTTGATGCTGATCAAGAATATATATGGTATATAGGGTCGGAAATGACCCCTAAATTAAATATTCAAAAAAAATACATTTTTGGCAAATTTTTGAAAATTTTAATGATGTAACCCCTTTCCTTTTTTTCAAAAAATGGAAAATTTCTGAAAAAATTTTTTTTTTCCCGGAGATGGCTAGATCGATTCAGTTTTTGATGCTGATCAAGAATATATATAGTTTATAGGGTCGGAAATGACCCCTTAATTAAATATTCAAAAAAAAATACATTTTTGGCCAATTTTTGAAAATTTTAATGATGTAACCCCTTTCCTCTTTTTCAAAAAATGGAAAATTTCTGAAAAAATTTTTTTTTTCCCGGATATGGCTAGATCGATTCAGTTTTTGATGCTGATCAAGAATATATATGGTTTATAGGGTCGGAAATGACTCATAAATTTAATATTCCAAAAAATACATTTTTGGCCAATTTTTTTAAATTTTAATGATGTAACCCCTTTCCTTTTTTTCAAAAAATTGAAAATTTCTGAAAAAATGTTTTTTTTGCCGGAGATGGCTAGATCGATTCAGTTTTTGATGCTGATCAAGAATATATATGGTTTATAGGGTCGGAAATGACCCCTAAATTTAATATTAAAAAAAAAAAACATTTTTGGCCAATTTTTGAAAATTTTAATGATGTAACCCCTTTCCTTTTTTTCAAAAAATTGAAAATTTCTGAAAAAAAAATTTTTTTGCCGGAGATGGCTAGATCGATTCAGTTTTTGATGCTGATCAAGAATATATATGGTTTATAGGGTCGGAAATGACTCATAAATTTAATATTCCAAAAAAATACATTTTTGGCCAATTTTTGAAAATTTTTTTCCTTATTATCAAAAAATTGAAAATTTTTGAAAATTTTGTTTTTTTGACGAAGATGGCTAGATCGATTCAGTTTTTGATGCTGATTAAGAATATATATGGTTTATAGGGTCGGAAATGACTTTTTCACAGTGTTTTAGCCTATGAATAAATTTATAATACCCTGCAAGGGTATAAAAATAATATATTGTGGTAATATTCCGACTAAAAATTTATATTATTTTATATAACATTTTTTTATTCGGCTTTTTCGTCCCTATCTCTTGCCATCACTTTTGAACATTTTTAAGATGTAGAGACCCTGCTCCGAAATCGGTAAAGAATCATTCTTAAAGGTAATAACTCCGCCAACCGACTGAATTCGAAGTTGAGGACTATCTAGTCGTTGCCGAAGCTGCCGCTGGATGCGGGGGAGTGAAAGCTGCTGCCAAATGAGCAAAAGCTTCAGGAAATTAACTCCTGTCACGGCGCCTGCGCCGATTGAGTGCGTCTCAAAATTGTGGGTGGCGCCAAAAGTGAGCTTGAGTGTTTTTCCAGATAGTTTTTTATTTCATTCGCCGGAGGACACCTGAATAATTCCTATGGGTTTTTGCTATTCATTAATGGTTATTAAGAATGTATAACATTGGCTTACAATACGCTTAATATAAATGTATTATTTATATGCAAACCAATGATGATTCAAACTGCGCGCCAAACGTGAATGAGCTAGCTAGTAGCGATAATCGTGGCCAAGGTGTTATCGCAGCAAGGCGCGCTTTCTTAAATTAAAATGAATCCGTAAACAATAGCCACTTTACTATGATGATTGTAGCACGTATATTCTTTTTTTATAAACCACCTAAACAAAACCAATACTGAATAAATAAATACATAAAATAATATTAAATTTACTCATGATATCGATAGGTATTTTCTTGCCGTTCCTTTGCCAGCATATATTCAAAAACTATCGACTATCGCTATCGCACTATCGATTTGCCGTGTGTATCGATGCACTTCTGACATCGCTACCAAAAAAATAAACAGAATCGGTGGAAAAAAAAGAAAAACAAGAACGAAAAAAATACAACAAAAGCGCACCTACGGCAGCTAGGCGCGCACGCAACTACCTAGCTACCAGGCCAACGGTCGCATCCTGGACATGTCCTGCGGCGAGAAACGCAGCGCCTAGACCAGCGCCGCCGCCGCCCCCGGGAGCGCCCTGCTTGCCACGCAATTATGCAAGTTGCAGCCGCGGAACTAACTGTACTCGCCTCGCTGCCAGTGGAAGTGGAAGGGGAGGGCTGGAAGAGCAGGAGCAGCACCCAGAATCGGTAAGCCGCCAGCAGGCGCGCTGAGGCAGAGCACCATCCTCATCCCCATCTGACCCCCATCCCTTCCTGCCTTCGCAGTCATGAGCCAGAGACATTCCGAGCCATTCTACATATCGCCCCGGCTGTTCGACAACCGGCGGCTTAAGCGGCGCCGCTGCCGCTGGATGGAACGTCTGCGCGAGCGCCAGCGGATTTGCATGGCCCAGATGCGCGTCCAGGCGATCGCCTCCAAGACTGATGGCCGGCGGCAGCGTCGCGGAGGCGCCGCCATGCCTGCGGCAGTGACCATTGATCTGCTGTCGGATGACGACGACGAGCAGGAGGCGGCTGGCCCGTCCGCCGGCCACAGCCGCCTGCTGCTGATTCCTACCCCCGCCCAGACAGCGCGACATCCGCCACCGAGACTGGGACGGCGTCAAGGGAACGCCGCTCAGGCGCATACCTCGTTCCCGATCCCGACCGAGAGCATCCTGATAACCAGTGACGATGAGAACAATGAACACCAGGCGACGTCAGGCCGGTTTCTGTCGATGCGCACGCGCTCGCCCCCGCCGCTGGCACCGCTAACGCTTTCGGATACTGTCGAAGAGGTCACCGTCTCGTTGGTGCCGCGCAGCTCCACCACAGCCAACTGCCAGGCGCGACAGATGCGGAACTCATATCACTACAAGACCCTGGTAACAGCGCCGCCGACTAACGGAGAAGGGGGCAGCAGGTCAGGCGATACGAGCGGTTATCTGGAAGTGGATGTAGGTGGTGGCATAACGGCCACGCTGCCGGACGAGACCACCGTCCACACGGTCATTGCCAACCGCATCTACGAGCTCTCGCTGAGCAAGCTGCGCGAGGGCCTGGCCTCCAGCGGTGTGCCGGAGTACTCGCATGATCTGCTGCCGGAGCAGCTGCAAAAGCTGTCGCCAGCGTTGCGCGCCAAGGTGGCGCCACTAGTGGCCCCGTCGCCGCCCACGCCCATCTCGCTGAAGCTGTCCAGCGACCTCAGCATATCACTGATCTCAGACGACGATGACTGCGAGAGTAGCAGCGGTCCGCAGGCCAACAGCAGCGGTTCCAGCGGCAACGGCGGAGGAGGATACAAGTCCGAGCTAGTTCATCCGGTCAAGGTGGCTGCGGCGGAGGCCCATGCGGCCGCCAAGCTGCTCAAGCAACAGCAGCCGCAGTTGTCGGTGGTGCAGCACCTGCAATACGGCGGCGGTGGTCACATGGTGCCGGTGGCGCTGGCTCTGCCGGTGATGGCGCAGACTACGTCGTCGTCTTCGGCAGCGGTGGCCCTTCCTGTCCTGCAGTTGCCGCGACGCCGTAAGCTAGGCTGAGACCTTGGGACTTGTGGCCATAATGTAAACATTCCCCCAAGTAGACTTTACGTTTAGTGCAAATATGGAAGTAGGCTTAGTCACTCCCACAGTTTTCCCAGTTATGCTTATTATTTTCTCCCTCTCAATCACTCTCTCTCTCTCTCTCTTGCGCACTCTTTTCTTTCCTTATCATCCCCTACCTCTTCCTGTCTCTGTCTTTCTCATATTTTAAGCTTTAAAAAGGAACGAGACGCAACGTACAAAAAGAAAGTAGAAAGAAAGGCTTCATCTTCGCAAAACAAAAAAAGAATTGTAAAATTTATATAGGAGAGAGTATGGAGAATTGGAGAATATAAGGTGGAGAGTTACGAAAATTCCGCACAGGAAATTTCGAAAAGACCTCCAATATTTATACCAAGTACAAGTAGGTTAGTCTAAGTCTTATATTAAGAGTGATTAAGCGAGGATGCAGACCCTCCTCTGTATTACATTTATATAACAAAACTGATTACCAAAATCAGAATAAACTTGCTATTGTATATATACCAGTTAAGGCCTTTGCATATTATTAATAACCTTTTTACACAGCCACTTCAAATAGGATTATCTTCTTTTTCACTGATCATTTTTCGCATTAGCTTCCGCTCCTACAGTATTATAACCGATATATCCTCCTGTACAGGATCTCTCCTCACGGCTCATTGCGACAAATGACTGAGATGCGTCTCCTCTTCACCACGCGTTTATTCCCAAACCAGGACTGCTCTCGGTCCAGAACCTCATGCGTGAACTGGAAACGCGCCACATGGCTCATAATATACAGCGATCGACGAGGCAGGAGTACATCCGCGACTCTGCGCTCCCTATCCGTATCCTTAGCCCCATCCTTGGCGGAAACCTTTGCCAATCTCATGACACAGTTGCTGAGCAGGCTAAGACCCGCAATGGTATGGCCACAGAACTGAAGGAAAATGGAAATTAAATGAAGGAAGGAAGAACCCAGCCTAGAGCCTCACCCTAACACTGTCCACATGCGGCTTGATGACGCCTTCCTCGGTCAGGTCCAGAATGTGAACATGAGGCATTACCTGCCCGTTGAAGGCGGTCTTAGAAACCCTATCCAAAACGCTGCGATTAGCCACTGACCAGTCTCTCCGTTCCGACTCCCGGTAACCATGAATGGCCTGTCGAGGTAAAGCTTATGGGAACTTTGAAACCTTGCATATTGGACAATACACACACATCGTCCCAATGGCTAGACTCGTAGGGCAAACGTCTGAGATGAGGCTCTATTTCCTGGATCAGGCCCAGCTCCTCCTGCTCGCTGACAAAGTCCTTGATAACCCGCATATCCGCTTCGAATTCTTGCTTTTCCAGTGGCGTCCAGTCGCCGGAGAAGTGCAGCAGGCTGAGGCGACGCAGGATGCCGGCAGAAGGCAGCCTTCTGCCCAGGAACAGCATGTTGTTGTGTTGCGTCAGAGGAGCAAGTTATCCCTCTATCGAATAGAGCCATTCGATAGACACTGCCAGAGGAACCATTAGCCAGGGGAATCCCCAGCAGGGGCTGCCACTACACTGCTTTTCCTGGTCTGGGAGCACCACGAAGCACACTCGATTGGATGGCCCACGCATGCGCCGGAGCCAGGCTCGCCTTCGAGTTAGGGCGGAAACGTTTTCCGGTGTAGATATTCCAGAAATATTTCTGCTCTCCAGCCGTACTGCTGCGACGAGCTGGCCGGAGCTGCTGCAGGACTGAAGCTGGGAAGCTGGAGCTGAGTGCAGATTGTGGAGTGTCCACCAGTGTCGCGAGTGGTGTCCAAGTTTCCATTCAAAGCGTATTAAACGGTTATTTTATTGAAAGCGCACGGCTGCTGACGGTGAGAGCTCCGAGAGCTATGAGCTACGGTGGTGGTGCTGGCCCGTTAATTGTGGAACCTTCTTAATCGGCAAGTGCGTAGAGCAGAGAGTGCGGTGCCCAGAATCCCGGAGTCCCTGCCGGCGGTGGTGTCCCAGTATCGACATCCACGCCCACGTTCCGCGTTCCAAGAATCCCTTTGCCGGAAAGTCGCGCTTAGCAGAGCTTCAGTGTGTGAGTGTGTCAGTGCACTGGACACCCTGCGGGCGAAAAAGAAAACGGGATAACGGTAAAACGGGGGCACCGCACCTACAAAATCTAATCTAAAATTCCTTCAGATACCCGCAATTATGGCATTGCGAGCCATGTAGAGTGTGTGTATACACAACACACACACACACCCCGCATCCGTGCCCCCTGTTCTTGTGCACTGAAAAGTATACCATGTACATATATACGTACCCCTTCTCCACGTCTCTGTTTTGGGTACAACAGGCAAAGTGTATGTGTACTCTCTCTGTACATGCATATGTACATACAGGGATCACCCTGTGCACCTCTCCCGTCTCTATTGGAAAGAAAATGTGTTGTTTCTTTGTTTTCTTAAGAGTTTAAGAGCTTCCTTTTGCAAAATGATCCCAGGGCTTATGCCGATGCAGCAAGCGCTCCCGTTCCAAGCTCCAGTCACGCCTCTAACTCGGTCCCGCGCCTCTCCGTGCCGCCGCATCCAGGAGTTTGCGCACTCCCTTCACCTGGCGTCGTCGTCATTCGTTCCGTTGCATGCTTCTGCATCGGCAGGACACTGTGAGAAATTCCACCACACCCAATTGCGAGCATGTAGCCGATGAATACATGCTCGTTGGCGTCCTGGTTTATCTACACCAGAATCCCTAAAACACTGACCACAGGCGGGTGCTGATGTATGAGTGTGTGTGTGAGTGTGAGTGTTTGTGCTTGTGTTGTTGCCGGTGCCAAATGTAAACAATGCCGTTGACAGAAATTAATGTACAAAAATGCTTATTTCCTGGTGACAGCCCTACAGCAAGCGGCAGGATGCTGATCCGCTGGAAGAGCAAAGACAAGAGCGCCTCCTCCAACCAGAGCGCCTGTGGCAGCAGCTCCTCCTCGAAGAAAAAGCGCAAGGGACGCGATGGCGGTGAGTACCGAGGAGAGAGAGCGAGAGAGAAAGCACCGTTACATAGCGGGAAGCACAGTGTGCCCAGTGTTGTAAAATACCTAATGGGAGCCATCTTTTTCAGAAGAAGATTGGCAAAATGAGAACAAATCGGGACGCATGCCGGCGAATGAGCAGGGTAAGTGCCTGCTACCGATACAGTGCATCATGAATCTCTAACCTGGAGTCCTACCTATCGGCAGGTGGTGGTGGCGGAGGCGGCGACGAACGACGCCGGGCCATGCGACGCGACGATCCGCGGCGGCACACGCTCGGCGGCGACATGCTTGTCTACGGCGGCGGTTCGCAGCACCAGCATCCGCATGCCCATCAAATGGCGCCCCAGCAACAGCGGGCCATGGACCTGGAGGTGAGCACTCTCTTAGATAACCCGCTGCTTACCCCAAAGCGAATACAAATCCTTGCCCCCAGATGAGCACGCGGGCGCAGAGGAACAAAAAGAATCAGCCCATGCGCGGCTATGCACCCGTCAACCAGGGACCCCTGTTCGATGACGATCCCGGGATCATGTCCGAGGTGGAAACGGCCAGCACTGGTTTCCGTAGGGGCGGCAAGCAGCGCTCCTCGCTCCCCGTGGTCCGTACGCCCTCCAAGACGCTGGAGCGGCCGCTGGGTCTGGTTTTCCTCCAGTACCGCTCGGAGACGAAGCGCGCCCTGCTGCCCAACGAGATCACCTCGATCGATACGGTGCGCGCCCTGTTTGTACGCTCGTTCCCTCGCCAGCTGACCATGTCCTACCTGGAGGGCCCGAATGTGAAGATCTACATACACGATGCCAGCAAGGATATGTTCTATGAGCTGGAGGATGTGCGTTCGCATCTGCGCGAGATACGCGATCGATCCGTGCTGCGTCTGTTCGAGTCCACGGAGGTGGCGGCTCCCCCGCAGATCCTGCCAGGAGGACCGGGCATACCGCAGCCCCTGCCGCAGGCCCAGGCGCCGGCAGCCAATTGGGATCAGGATCAGAGCTACTTCAGCGAGCCGGAGTTCGATTCGGACTACAAGCACCAGCACATTCACAAGTCCAAGGTGAGTGTTTATTATTATTTGGTTTAAATTAATCCTTTATTCAATATCACCGCGTTGGAGGTTAGGTGTAGGGATGATGGTGTCCATAGGCGAGTCAAGGATTGTTCGGGGCAGGCCATGAGTCGCCACTCTAAAGCATTGACTCCCGCATGGACAGGCAAAGAGAAACGAGGGGAAGAACTTATAGCGGGTTCAAAAAAAAAAAGAACGACGAGGATTAGGACGGGGAAAGCTTAAACTCGAGTACAACTAGAAGTTACCGCAGGGACCCACTGTCAGCCCCTTGAGCGCATTATTCATGTGCTCCTGGACATCCTTCCACGCAAACACAATGGCCCCCTGGAAGGGCTCCGTGTGACAGCTGCCACAGATGCCCATCACCGCCTTGACCTCCTCCTCGGCGGGTTCACGGTCATGTGTACTGATCTCCTCCTCCAAGCTCATCTTAAGCGTCAGATCCTGCTTGAACTGCTGTCCACCGAAGTCGGCCAGGCCGTTATATATCTCACTGGCAGCGCCTGTTGTACCAGAGCCAGAACCGGAGCCATCATCCACCACGGAACCATCGTCCAGCAGGACCAGGCCGCGCTTCTGCAACTTCTTGTTGCCGGCGCCTCCCGCAGCCTCTCGCTTGAACTGTATGTGAGTCTCGGTTTCATCAATGAACTGCACGTTGGCCGAGTTGCTCAGCATCTGGAAGCGATTCCGACCTTGAGCTGGAGCTGGAGCAGTCTGAGATGGCGCAAGGCCCAGAAGCTGCTGGGCCACCAGGCGGGAGCCGGCATTGATTTGGCCATTGACAAAGTTTGTGTTGATGGTGATGGCATCGCCTGGAGAAGCAGCACCAGCAGGGGCACCAGCCGCAGCAGCAGGCGCTCCATTTGGCGGCGGATTGGCCAGATTAATGCGCACTCTGGTGGGGATTTGACCACTGGCCAGCAGAGTGTGCATGGGCTGGGGTCGATTGATCTAAGGAAAGTACAACAAGGAGAGAATAAGCAAGAAGTCTTGGAGATTCAAGCATCGCTTACCGTTGGCGGAGCCCGTGTGGTGCTCGAGACCTCCAGTCCTTCGTGATCAAAGTGATGGACATGATGGTGCTTATGATCGCGATGCGCCTTCCCCGCACTGAGAGCCACCCGATAGACCTGGACCAGCGTCATCTCGAAGTGCAGACCGTGGCTGACCTCCCCGGTGACGGAGTTGCCGCCGGAGCGCAGTTTACCATTCGCTGGTATCTTGTGTCCCACGAGCTGCGTTAAGGAAAACCGAAGTAATTAATGTTTGTGAAAGAGTGGGTGGAGCTCCTCCTCCTCCTCATACTGCTACTACTACTGCTACTACTACTCACCGAATTGTGAAAGCCACGCCCTATGCGCTCCGCCTTGAGCCAGGCCTGCCACTCGCCCGTCTTGCCATTCCAAGAGCTGCACATATGATGCCACTGTCGCATTTTCAGCGGATAGTTCAATCTTCAGCAGAGCGGAGCAGAAAGAGGCATTAATTAGCTGTGGATGGACGCCATATAGTCACCGAATACCGAATCTCACCTGAACATTTGCTGCCCCTTTATGGCCATCGAAAGGAAACTGGAATTCTGCGCATTCGCGACCCAGATTTGTATCTCGCGCGGTTCCTTGCCAGCTGTAGATAGATGGATGGATCAGACTCGCTTTCAGGCCAATTATGGTTAGTCATGGCATGGATATGATGAAATCCCAGCGAAATCCCGCGAATCTAGCTCAGAGACAGAACCCAAGTCTGGATATTCCTAGCCTCCCCCTGTGGCCAGAGACTGAACCGATCAGGAAGCCCGGTTATACAAGAGCTGGCGGAGAGCTGGAGCTGGAAGTCTACCAAATCCTGTTAGGCTGTTTAGCTTGAGAGCGCTGCATACGATTTAAATATGAATCACCTGGCTGCTGGCTGACCAGCGCTTGGCCTGGCTCTGAAAATCATTTCCTAGGCAGGCGGAAGCCCGACTAACGTCGCCGTTGCCGCTATTTGAATTGAGGCTTAAGCTTTGCCTTTGGAATTATGTCAAATGCTAAAGCCGCCGCCTTAGCTTCCAGCTCTCCAGCTCTCCAGCTTCGGCTACAGCTCCCAGCTCCCAGCTTTAGCTTTAGCGGCTCACCGACACCGACACCGAGACACCAGCAACAATGCCGACGACGACATCCAACTGGAAACAGGTAAATTATCGCTTATGTAATGCGACCGCAGCGACAACAACAACTTGAACAACAGCCAACAAGTGGCAGAGGCGGCGGCGGCAGCGGCAGCAGCAGCGTCATGGGGCATAGAAAAAATTGTTTAGAAAATGAAGACAAGAAGCTAAGCTAAACAAAGCAAGGCAGCCGCCAGACAGCCGCTCCAAAGAGTGGCTAGCTCCTCCACGATTCCCCACTGACACTCAGGAGGTTCAAGCAGGAGTAGCGCACTACCAATACTGCGCCAGCGGCAGCAACCCCATCATCGTTGACCATCAAACTCGGTAGCAACCTGTCGTCTTAGAGCCGTGTGCTTAGACCTGCATCAGGAAGTGGGGGCTTCCTTTCACTTTCCCAGTCACAGCCAGGTGCGAGCGCCAGAGCGTGGCCCACAAATTTCATTGCCCGCCGAGCGAAGGTCTCTTAACACCAGCCAGCTCTGGTAGTGGCCCATCAAAAGAGATCGCCAGGTTATGCAACAAGCCCAGCCCCGGTTAGTCTCCCCCCGATGTAAGTCATCATCATCATCATCATTTGGTCACTCGGTGGAGCCCATTGTCAAGCCACTAAAGCAAGTCACGGTGAGAGGCGGCAAGCAAACACCTTCAATGGCAACACCTCACCTCAAAGCCAGGTCGCCCCGAGTCGAGTTGTGACTGACCCCTACTTACCCTCGTAGGTCAGGAGGACATGGTCGCCGCTGTGGTTGGTGAAACGCATCCAGAAGCAAAGCGTAAACTGATCCAGCTCCGGCAAGGGGTTGCCATACTCCACCTCGCCGTCCTGATTGAAGGCGAACTTCTTGACGCTGCAGCGATTGGCGCCATAAAGCGGTGTCCGCGTGAAGGTCAGCGGATCCTTAGGGGTTGCCTCGATATCCTCCAAGCTATAGGACTCATACTGATCGTCCACATGATCGCCAAAGGTAATGGGATGTGCGGCCGAGACGGTGCCGCCGGCTGTGTCCACGGCACGGGCCAGCAAGAGCTCGTCCTCGACCTCGGAGGTCTCCTTGTCGCCGCCGAACTGAGAGAAGCTGGTGGAGATCTCGTGGCTGCTGCTGGCTTCCCCCGGATGGGACTGCTTGAGACTGTAGGCGGCAGTGCTGCCGCCGCTCGAACTGACAGCGATGGGCTTCCAGGCCAGGACGCCGAGGGAGTCGTTTAGCAGCAGCACCAGGCTGAGCAAGGCCAGAGTGCGGGTCATTTCCAATGCGGGGATGTGCGGAGGATGTGCGGAGGATGTCTCAAACTGAGTCGGGGGAATGATGCCTGAAGATCGGAATCGAAATCGGGATCTCTTGCACGTCCGATTGGCGCGATGTCTCGGACTTCACTAATCATCCACGCATGCGCCGCGGCCAGGTTGAGTTGCGCCGCCGAAAATAACAACACCACCAGCAGCAGCAGCACCAGCACCAGCAGCAGCACCAGCAGCAGCGGTAAGCCAAGGCAGCAGCGATTGAAGCTTGGAGCAGCAGCTCAGCCCAACTGGTCCCACGTTGCGCTCTGCGTCGGTTGTAACGAATTACGAATTGTAACTGCTATATTGAAATTGAAACTGGTTGAGGTCTGTCTGTCGACGGCTATGACCGTAGCAGGCGGCGGCGCTGCAGTGAGCCAACCACTTGCACTTGTTGCACTCCGCTTCGGGCCAGGTAATGCCTGCACTTGATGTGTAATCGCTGACGGCGGATGAGTCCAACCAGAGCAGCACGTGCCATCTATCCAGCCCCCAGCTCCGAGCCCCGACAACCGAAAGGGAAAGGGTATAGGAAAGGGAAAGGGCTTTCGTTTGCATCGCAATTGCTGTGCGGATTTGGCAAGTGATTGGTTCGCTTTGATCGATCGGATTGGGTGGGTCAAATGCCAATTAACGGGTATTCATCAGAAGCGACGACGCGTCGACGGCCCTGGCACTCGACTTGGACTTCCATGAATCCAAGCCCATGTTATTACACGGAGAGAAAGAAAGCTACAGACTGGGTATAAATATTTCCACTTGAAAGCATAATTAATATTAGTTTTTCTTAGAAAACTACCTCTTATTATCAATATTACTGCCACTTATATAGCTTAAATCTGTTAATTTATTAACTGTTCAATTAGTTATCTAATACCAAAAGTTTTCTCTGCCTGTATGCCTAAGTGCGGTACGTGTTTCGGTGCGCAATCTTTTTTGGGATAGGCCACAAAACCGTTGGACATTAAAGAGAGGCAAAACCATGGCTAACATTTCGCTACTTGAACGAAGGCCAATTGGCAAAGCTGGCCAAAATATACATACATATACACACAGATGTGCCCTTGCCCCTTGTCTCTGTACCTTTAGCTCATTTAAAACCCAAACTAATCCTCGGTTTTTTTCATCTTCTTATCTTCCAGATTGGCAAGCAGCCGGCGCCCTACTATGTGGGCTCATCGCAGACCCTGCCCCGCGGCATGTACTCCTCGGAGCGCAACAAGGTGTCAATGGGTGCGTACCGTAGTCCAAGATCCCTGTGACCTTAAGGTTTTGGTATACTTTCCCCACTTTTTGAGTTGACCCAATGACCCCTTGCTCCTGGCTGCAAATGATCCTGGCTTCCTACCCACCCACCACCTACTCTCTCTATATCTATCTTTCGAGTTCAGTTCTGTGTCTAAATGTGATTCATGTCCATATTCATTAACCCCAAAAAAAAAAATATTAACACTCACAACAACAACAACAAAGGAGCGCCTGTGAAACCACTCAGATCACTCAATCCAAGGGGGGGTAGCATGGAACCCCTGTTCCCCTACACCCCGGATCAATTATACAGCATTCCAGGTACCCAAGAATATATGTGTTTATGCCTTTCTATATCCACTTGTAGCTAAGATTGTGTACGACACTGGGGGGAAGACGGAGTCGCCCACATTCTCCACACACAGACAATTCTACATTTCATTATCATTCCATTGGCTTGTCTTGCTTCTTGCTGGAAATTATACTATACATATATATATATAGATATATGTACATATATGTCGGAGACATTTGTCATTAGCTATAAACATAAAGAGAGTCAGGTGTATAAAATTACCTAGATCGAATGCGGTCCTACTTAGGCATGACAGAATGTATCTCAGATACTATATTTATATTTACAAGTCGTATTTATGTGCAATGTTGCGTTAAATATGCAATAAATTGATATGTATATTAAATTAAGTAACATTTATAGATTATTATACCCTCGCAGGGTATTCTAATCTAAATCAGAAGCTATGCTTGATCATTATCAACAGTCGAAACGATCTAACGAATCTTATTTGAACAAATTAATTTACCAATTTTTTTCAAAATTGTGTTAATTTCTTAAAAATTTAAATTTGATATGCAATTTTATTAAAGGTATAAAATCTAGCATAAAAAGCTAAAATAAGTGATATTTTAGTTATGTTTATTTTTAATTTCCCCACATTCTTTGAATCGGTATTTATTTATATTTTTATATGACAATTTTTTAGATAAATCAAAGCTTCAAAAACTCATAACTAAGCCAAAAATACATTAATTTCAATTCGGAAAGCGTTCCAATGCTAGTTTTTTTAATGTTAACAAATCTGCATACTAAATTTAAAATTTAAAAAAATTAAATTTTTTGCCAATTTTTCCTTTCCTTTCCTTTTTTTCAAAAAATTGAAATTTTTTGAAAATTTTGTGTTTTTGCCGGAGATGGCTAGATCGATTCAGTTTTTGATGCTGATCAAGAATATATATGGTTTATAGGGTCGGAAATGACTCCTAAATTAATTATTCAAAAAAATTGCATTTTTGGCCAATTTTAGAAAATTTTAATGATGTAACCCCTTTCCTTTTTTTCAAAAAATGGAATGTTTCTGAAAATTTTGTTTTTTTGCCGGAGATGGCTAGATCGATTCAGTTTTTGATGCTGATCAAGAATATATATGGTTTATAGGGTCGGAAATGACTCCTAAATTAATTATTCAAAAAAATTGCATTTTTGGCCAATTTTAGAAAATTTTAATGATGTAACCCCTTTCCTTTTTTTCAAAAAATGGAAAATTTCTGAAAATTTTGTTTTTTTGCCGGAGATGGCTAGATCGATTCAGTTTTTGATGCTGATCAAGAATATATATGGTTTATAGGGTCGGAAATGACTCCTAAATTAATTATTCAAAAAAATTGCATTTTTGGCCAATTTTAGAAAATTTTAATGATGTAACCCCTTTCCTTTTTTTCAAAAAATGGAATATTTCTGAAAATTTTGTTTTTTTGCCGGAGATGGCTAGATCGATTCAGTTTTTGATGCTGATCAAGAATATATATGGTTTATAGGGTCGGAAATGACTCCTAAATTAATTATTCAAAAAAATGGCATTTTTGGCCAATTTTAGAAAATTTTAATGATGTAACCCCTTTCCTTTTTTTCAAAAAATGGAAAATTTCTGAAAATTTTGTTTTTTTGCCGGAGATGGCTAGATCGATTCAGTTTTTGATGCTGATCAAGAATATATATGGTTTATAGGGTCGGAAATGACTCCTAAATTAATTATTCAAAAAAATTGCATTTTTGGCCAATTTTAGAAAATTTTAATGATGTAACCCCTTTCCTTTTTTTCAAAAAATGGAAAATTTCTGAAAATTTTGTTTTTTTGCCGGAGATGGCTAGATCGATTCAGTTTTTGATGCTGATCAAGAATATATATGGTTTATAGGGTCGGAAATGACTCCTAAATTAATTATTCAAAAAAATTGCATTTTTGGCCAATTTTAGAAAATTTTAATGATGTAACCCCTTTCCTTTTTTTCAAAAAATGGAATATTTCTGAAAATTTTGTTTTTTTGCCGGAGATGGCTAGATCGATTCAGTTTTTGATGCTGATCAAGAATATATATGGTTTATAGGGTCGGAAATGACTCCTAAATTAATTATTCAAAAAAATGGCATTTTTGGCCAATTTTAGAAAATTTTAATGATGTAACCCCTTTCCTTTTTTTCAAAAAATGGAAAATTTCTGAAAATTTTGTTTTTTTGCCGGAGATGGCTAGATCGATTCAGTTTTTGATGCTGATCAAGAATATATATGGTTTATAGGGTCGGAAATGACTCCTAAATTAATTATTCAAAAAAATTGCATTTTTGGCCAATTTTAGAAAATTTTAATGATGTAACCTCTTTCCTTTTTTTCAAAAAATTGAAAATTTCTGAAAATTTTGTTTTTTTGCCGGAGATGGCTAGATCGATTCAGTTTTTGATGCTGATCAAGAATATATATGGTTTATAGGGTCGGAAATGACTCCTAAATTAATTATTCAAAAAAAATCCATTTTGGCCAATTTTTGACAATTTTAATGATGTAACCCCTTTCCTTTTTTTCAAAAAATGGAATATTTCTGAAAATTTTGTTTTTTTGCCGGAGATGGCTAGATCGATTCAGTTTTTGATGCTGATCAAGAATATATATGGTTTATAGGGTCGGAAATGACTCCTAAATTAATTATTCAAAAAAAAGGCAATGTTGGCCAATTTTGGAAAATTTTAATGATGTAACCCCTTTCCTTTTTTTCAAAAAATGGAAAATTTCTGAAAATTTTGTTTTTTTGCCGGAGATGGCTAGATCGATTCAGTTTTTGATGCTGATCAAGAATATATATGGTTTATAGGGTCGGAAATGACTCCTAAATTAATTATTCAAAAAAATTGCATTTTTGGCCAATTTTAGAAAATTTTAATGATGTAACCTCTTTCCTTTTTTTCAAAAAATTGAAAATTTCTGAAAATTTTGTTTTTTTGCCGGAGATGGCTAGATCGATTCAGTTTTTGATGCTGATCAAGAATATATATGGTTTATAGGGTCGGAAATGACTCCTAAATTAATTATTCAAAAAAAATCCATTTTGGCCAATTTTTGACAATTTTAATGATGTAACCCCTTTCCTTTTTTTCAAAAAATTGAAAATTTCTGAAAATTTTGTTTTTTTGCCGGAGATGGCTAGATCGATTCAGTTTTTGATGCTGATCAAGAATATATATGGTTTATAGGGTCGGAAATGACTCCTAAATTAATTATTCAAAAAAATTGCATTTTTGGCCAATTTTAGAAAATTTTAATGATGTAACCCCTTTCCTTTTTTTTCAAAAAATGGAAAATTTCTGAAAATTTTGTTTTTTTGCCGGAGATGGCTAGATCGATTCAGTTTTTGATGCTGATCAAGAATATATATGGTTTATAGGGTCGGAAATGACTCCTAAATTAATTATTCAAAAAAATTTCATTTTTGGCCAATTTTAGAAAATTTTAATGATGTAACCCCTTTCCTTTTTTTCAAAAAATTTCAAATTTCTGAAAATTTTGTTTTTTTGCCGGAGATGGCTAGATCGATTGAGTTTTTGATGCTGATCAAGAATATATATGGTTTATGGGGTCGGAAATAACTATTTCACGGTGTTTTAAGGTTGTGACTAAATTTATAATACCCTGCAAGGGTATTTTTTTCCAAAAATTATTATGTATAAATTTTTATTGAAATGCTAATACTTCACGCCTTCGTTATGTAGAAAAAAGCCAGTGATTCCTTATTCGACATATATTTATATATATTTATTACTATATCTGAATGCGTTCCAATCATATGCATCCTTCATTCCGAATCGATCTCGAGTCTCATTCTATTGCTTTCCTTTTATTGCCTCAATTAAATTCCAAATTGATAACTCAAAGCTACGTTTAAGGGAAGACCAAGGTCAATGTGCTTACTAACCCAGACTGCGGCTACCTTTGCAGACGGCTACACCAGTTCGCCGGAGCGCAGCAGCCGCGGCAACTACGAGGAGCCCTACTACAGCCAGTATGGAACACGGGGCCCGGTGGTGGCGCCCATTATTGACGAGGAGCAGAGGTGAGTCCCAGAGAGGGGGTGATTTGAGTGATTTAAAACTTGAACATCTTTTTTTCACAGCGATGGAACCATGACGGAGGATCAGTACGCCCTGTACGGCATCAAGGTGGGCGGCGGTCCCAATCGTCTAGCGCATCGCGGCAACCAGATCTACGATCCCACTAGGTGAGCATTCTCCCGCGCATGGCCTTCATGTACGAGGCATAGTCCTGCTGCAGCAGGAATAGGTTGCTTCTTCCCTGGTCCCTGGAACTTCGCTTGCTGCGTCGATAGATCTTGATGCGCTTCACATTGCCATTGTTGGAGGTGGTGGTGGCCGTGGCCACCGGATGGAAATAGGTGGTGCCCTTGCTCTTGATGGCCTGCACAATAAGGCAGAGCAGGTAGCCGCCAAAGGAGAGGAAGGCCAGGGCTGTGATGCTTATCTGGAACAGTGTCTGCAGCTTGGTGGGCTTCTGCTCGGTCCAGGAGGGAGCCGGAGAATGGGAATGATGCGAATGCCAGGGACCAGGGCCAGTACCGCTGTCGTGATCACCGCCGCTGGCAAAGATAAAGGATTAGTAGATGAAAATCACTGTGCGACCAGAAACTTACCGATCAGCCATCAAGGCCATACGCTCTGGCATCTCTGATTCAACCCGGTCTGCTTCCGGACAATACCTGGTGGCCTCTTCCGGCTGATCAAGGTCCTCCTCATCCTTCATTCGCTGCACCGACTTCTTGAGCAGCAGCAGCTCATCCACCTGAAAGTTGGCCAGACAGCGGGCAAAGCGAGCTGGCGTGTCAATCACTGTCGAAGGTATTCGGATTCGTCATGAGTCCGCCACTACTGGCCAGATTAGATTGCCCAATCCATCGATCGATTTGGCTCGAATTGGAATGCTACATACCGCTGCAAGTAGTCATGGTTTGTCCAAGTGTTGAGTGCTCAGTGGTTCTTGCTTCGACCCAACTTGCCAGCCAGCGTCTGACGACTGGCGTTGCGTGCGCCCCAAGACTGCTCTAGCTCTGCCAGCTCAACGCTGAGCAGGAGGAGGAGGAGAAGGATGAGGAGGGTACTAGGTTTCAGGCAACCGCATTCTTGCCAGATTCCGTTATGGTTCACGCTCCAAGAGCTGCGACTTTGGTACCAATTCCGGTGTCTAAGCCGAAGCCCAGGCTTGGCTGGGCAATTGGAGCAGTGCGCAGTCGACGGATGTGTGGCCCAGTAAACGCGGTGACACGCTATGACTATTCCTCTGCAGGTTATTTCATATTTACTCAATTTATTTTACTTGCAGGCCCGAAGACTTGCATCGCATACGCGTGGAGCACATGGAGCGACAATTGGCCAATTTGACGGGCCTGGTGCAGAAGGCTCTGGTAAACCAGAATCCACAGATTGGGCCACTGGCGGTGCCCACTTTGGATCCCAACTATCTCGTTGTGCCAACCCAGATGCAAGGTAAGGAAAGGAAAGGGCTGGTTAGATGTCCAATTGTGTAAATGTTGTAAGCCAGCACACACACGCTTAGCGCTTGGAACGAATCGACATTTCGGCAGAGCACCGCCAGCACTGCTTCCACCATGTCCACGAAGTCATATATTCGCGCGTGAGATCCTAGATCATCTTTGCTACATGTCTTGTCTCTGCTCTGCTCTTCTCTTCCTTACCCTTGACTCCTCCTCCTTTCTACCGTTCTCTCCCCCATTACTCCTATCCAGCCAACGGCTCCGGAGACGAGCTGTACATTCGGGAGAAAGCTCCCAAGCTGGGCAAGAACTCGTGCCGTAAGTGTGACCCCTTAAAAACCATAGAAATCCATACAGACATCGATCGCATTCCTTGACTTGCTCCTTGCTCTTGCAGAAAAATCCGTGTCCTTTGAGAAGTCCGTGTCGTTTAGCGATGACATACAGGGTATACCCAAGTCGCATAGCCCTCTACATGCCGGTAATTCCCATTCACAAATCACTAATTAGCTTTGGGTATAAACTAGCTCTGAGGAAATCGGGTTGCTTTTTTGTTAAATGTTCTCACGTTGTCTCTTAATATTAACTTATGGCGAAAAATACTCATTTCCGCCTATTTGCTGTCTGAAACGGAAAGAAAGTAGGTTTTTTTCGAGAGGAAGTTTTCTTAGTTATTAAATATCACAAGATCAGAGCTGGTGAATACCCAAAGAAGGATTAGGTTTGGAGAGTATACAAAGCAAACCGTTTCCCTCTTTCGCTGCTTTTCCTTTGAATCGTAATGGACTCGGCTCCGACAGCTGACACGAAGCCTACCAAGCCGGCAATCAAGTCATCTACCCTGCCACGCACCTCGTCCCAAGGTAAGAATGGCCCCAACACCGCTACGACTCCACCAGGCATGCCTCAGTCAAGCACAAGTCACTCACTTACTCATCAACCACTCTTCACTCACTCACCACTGACTCACCACTCACTCACCACTCACTCACCATTCACTCACCACTCACTCACCACTCACTCACCACTCACTTACTTATGACACCTCTCCACGAACCTGTCCTCACCGCGTCTTGGCTTCTCTCCCTCCTTCCGAAGAGCGCGATCGCCTCAAGCCCCCACCACCCCCGAAGCCGATCGTTCTGGCCCAGACCGCTCATCCCAACTACCGGGCGGACATTGCGCTGGCCCCCGAGGTCTACAATCATCTGCGTGGCCTGCAAAAGAAGGCCAAGGATTTGCGCATGGAGGTGCGAACACTGCGACGCCTCTCCCAGGCCCAGGCCGTGGCGGTGCGTGAGGACATCAAGGGCACCTTCATGCGTATCCGGGCCACGCTCTTGGCGAGCAGCGGCAGCTTTTGGAGCCATCAGAGCGATCAGGACACAACACGGATATCGCGAGAAGAGGAGCTGTACAAGCAGGAAGTCATACGGCTGGAGAAGGATCTCAGTGACCTCGAGGCATCGGTGGAGAATCTGCGCGGTGAGGTGATCAATCGTCGCACACGTGTCAACATGACTGCCGTGGAGGACATGGCTCTGGTGCTGAGCCGGGCCAGGTAAGGATATCTGGACGTATAAAACCAGGGACTAACCGGTGTCTGTTCTGACTTCCTAGCAAAACCGTGGCGGAGTTAAAGCTCAAGTTCCCAGCCTTGTCGAACGGCCTGCGCTGCATACTCTCGGATGAGATGGAGAAGGTGGTGCGTGAAGAAAAGTTCCTCAAAGAAGAGCCCGATCGCCTGGAATCGGCGCTGCGACGCTGCAAGAAGCTGACAGGGACCCTGGTCACGCTGAAACGGTGTGTTGTCTGTCGCTTTCCCACTGAATGTCCTCATTCCCTTAATCACTTTGCCTTTGTTCCATTGAAATCACAGCTTGGCCAGCGTCCAGGAGCAAAGGCTACCGCCCAATGAGCCAACCATCAGCGAGGAGCCGCCACGGTCCGCGGACATCTCGGCGCAAGACAAGGTAAGTGCCACTTAGCCGCATGCCACCGTTGAGAGGGACAGACAGATGAAGAAGAACATGTTACCCTGCGTGGTGGTGCTGCGTACAGTTACACTTAAAGCTAGTTCAAAATCAAATCCTTAACCAAGTCAGAGAGAGAGAGAGAGAGAGAGCGCTACAACTTCAGCTCCAGCTCCACCTCAACCTCCATATTTCCATATCCATTTCCATTGATACTTATATACATATATTATACTGCTACAGAACGTGTCATGTCTATAAACACATATGTATAAAAGTATTGCTCCCATTTCTATAACTATCGCAGAGACTATAGTTGCTTGCGTAACGAAATTGCTGTGCTTGAAAAATAAATAATATAAGAACTGCCAGCCCATCTCTCTGATGTTCAGTCGGATCTCTTGGCTGTTAGCTAGTCCTGTGGCGCTGCCGCGTCTACCAGTTAGTCTTAGTCCCTGCTTTCAGTCCGTCCGAGAGCGATGATGTGTATGTACATATGTTAAAAACAGAGTCCAGTTTTAAATACGAAACTAAATCGAACCGAACCGAACCCAAGCCCAAACCCACACCCACACCTAAACCCAAGCCACCCCACTTAGTTGTATCAACTGGAAATATGACCTTGATTTACCTTTAAAACATTTATTAGTTTGTAGCCTTTGGTTTATATATTTTGTGCGTTTACCTTATGGATAAGTTGCAATTGGCTGTTGTTACATAAATAGTGTTTTGGTTCATCGTTCATTTCACCACCAACAAATGAAAAACAAAAAGAGAATTACAAATCCAGCGAGTAACGAGTAGCGAGTAGCAAGAAGCGAGTCGACAAGTCGGCACAAGTTGAGGTAGCGCCCCCTTCCTGCATAGCACCGCTAAGCACCGCGAAGCTTTACCAAACCAGAGCTCCCAAACCGACCCCCCTAGAACCTCAAGACCCCCCCTCGTCCAAGACCCTGCTCCTTCAAGCCAAAACTGTTTGAGCTTTTGCCTTGTTGGGTCCTATTACTAGAATATCTAGAATCAACACAGTTACAATTACACAACAACAACAGAAAAAAACATAATAATGCTTAACCAGTTACTATATATATCATCATTACATGCTGAATAATCCCAAATCCCAAGAATACAGAAAAAAAAACACTACAAAAAAAGTTAATTTTTATATCAGCTTGACCGTCTTTTAAAATGAGGTTTACCTTCGTTTTCTCTTCTTGCCTTTTCTCAAACATTTTTGAATATCGTTTACCGTTTAACCGTTTACCGTTTTAACCGTTTACCACTACAACAACAACAACAACTACAATCCACATAGTTTAACTGGCGATGGAGTTCAAACTTCAAAGAGGCAATTACTGAGTAATGACTGAAAAATCCAAATATATCAAAATACAACCAAAAAAAAAATACCAATCAAAAAAAGGAAATTACAAAAAAAAATCAAAAAAATCAATTATAAAAAACCCCCGTTTTTGGAAAAAAATCAAGATGCAAAAAAAAATCATAACAAAACAACCAAGTTGATTTTCCTTTTGCTAAAACATAATTTGCTCTGCATTAAACATACTAGTTTATATTTTTGTATACTATTTACTACTGCTATCAACTTCTAACTAAACTAATACTCGTAACTAAACTCAAAAAAAAAAAAAAACCCATATCGAATCTCATCATAAGCCACCAGAAAGAGTACCCCCAAAATAGCCAAAAAAAAGAAAGTAACCAAAACCGAAACCCAACCAAAACCAAAACCAAAACCAACAACCTACAAGCTACATATATCCATGTTCTCGTATGTACATATATGTATCTATAAAGAAACCCCCAACCCACCCACTCACCCCCCCAAAGTTGAATGACTGTGTGTGTGTGCCAAGTACCACTCAAGTGAAACCCCCCCCCCAGCCAAAAAAGCTTCCAATCCCCAAGTCCTGTTCCAGTTCCTCTGCCACTCGTTAGGATCAGTTTGCCAGTGATCACCCGTCCGCATCAGAAAGGATCCTTCTTCTTCTTCTTCTTCTATCCTGTGTGTGCCCGAGTATCTCTTTTCCAGAGTTTGACGGTGTCAAAAACCAGGTAGGAAACGATGGACAACACCAAAATATTTGCTTTATGAGGCCAACTTTTTATACATTTCATCATTTCCTCCCACTCCCCCCCCGCCCCCCACAAAACAACAACAAAATTTTAACTCTAATTCTAAATTCTAATTCTATTGATTAAAAAACAAGAGTATGAAAAATGTACAAATTTTGTAAAGACAATAATAATATACTTTCCATTTATTTTTCGTGGCCCAAAAAAACCACCTATGATCACACGCAAAAAAAAAAGAATCCCCACTCCCCCTAATCTCATTTTGGTGTGACACCACATTTTCTCTATGTGTTTTTCTTGACATAAACATAATACCAGATTCTAAAGTTAAGATTTATATGTGCCAAGTAAGCTCGATTTTGAGATATGTATGTATGTGGTGTGTGTGTGTGTCTGTATTATATACATTCCCAATGATCCCGATGATTCTTCTAAACCAAGTCAAGTCAAATCAAGTTCCTGCCGCGATCTAGCTGAAAATATCGAGTGAATGATGGGGGTTACACCCACAAGTCCAAGTCCGTGTCCATGTCTGTTTCTTGATTTTATTTTCCCCAGATATTTCCCAGACCCGACTTAGGATCCCAGTAGTATATATATAGTACCACCCTCACCCTCATCCGTATCCTCACGTATCCCCTTAATACCTTACCCCCTATACGTACTCTGAGTTTTTGTTTTCAGTGTGTTCGCTTCTGCTTTGCAAGTCTTCTTCTGTTGGTGTTCGTTCCTTGTTCTACATGTTGTCGCCTCCTCCTGCTCCCTGCCTGCCACTTGATTGTCGAGGGGGTTCGAGGGGTCCGTGACCCCATTAAAAGTTGGTCTACTTTAGCTGTACCCACAAAGAGTTGAAGTGAGTTCTTGGTCTGCACACAGTTTGGTTGAATTCAATTAAGAAGGGGGACAGGAAATGGTACTAAACACGCACAGATACAGCTAAAGATACATAATAAAGATACAGATACAGCTTAATATACAGATACAACCAGAGATACAGATACAGATACAGATACAGCTTACAGATTTACTACCTCGGTGCAGATCAAAGACACAACTCCCAGTCTCCCTTTAATTAAGTGTTTCTTTCTCAGAATCCCAGAAGAATTGGTTTAACATTTAATTCAGCTATTTCCTATTTTCGGTTTTTCTTTCTGTTGTCTTATTTTAATTTTAATTTATTGCTTTGTAGTGCGTGTGTGTGTGCGTGTTTAATATACAAAATATACAAATTAGATACATATTTCATGTATATGTACCCCTTGTACCCTGTTTATGTACGTACACACCATCAGCCTTCAGCCTTCAGCCTTCAGCCTTCAGCCTTCAGCCTTCAGCCTTCAGCCTTCAGCCTTCCAAGCCCCTCATCCAAAACATCCAAAAACCATAACCATAAACCACTCTTAGTGCCTTACAATTAATCTTAATCAGACAAAATCGAATGGCCAATTGTATTTGCCAAAAACAGTCATCACTGTTCAGTCACTGTTCTCACTCATCGTTTGTGGTCTTTGAAGTTTCAACAATCTATCAAGCATTAGCATCATCATCAATCACCTAGCCCAGCCCCTAATCCCAAAGCCCATCTAAACATCATAATCATTGTCATATCATAAGTATTATCAATCATAAACGTAATCATCATCATCATCATCATCAGACTCAGAATCAAAGATATCTCAGTACCCATCTAGCCGACATAGAAACGAAAGCTTAGAACTAACAGAGGCAGTAAGAGCTCAAGGAATACCTTTATCCTCAACAGATCAGAGACATATAGAAACACAGAACACTCTCCCAGATCTATGATACATCATATAAATCGGTGAAGATTAGCTTGTAGACTCTTAGTGAGCGAGAGAAAAAGAACCAACCACAACAAGACCTCCAAGACTCATTGGAGTTGTCATCATATATTCTCAATAGCACACTCACATACCCCTTTAACAAAAGGCAATATTAAGAATAAGATGCATAATGCGCATAGAGCGCTCTCTCACTCTCTAAAGAGAGCGGTATGTGCTCATTACGCATCTTATTATTATATTGTCTTTTTGCTTTTTTTTAATCAATAAACGCTGTTTCAAACGCTGCTGCTTCGTTCTTACATACTCGTTCGTTTCACATACATGCTTGCCTGCGCTTACCAACCTTATATATAGATATATGCATTCAATGTATATCGCTTTCCATACATCCCACTCCAGCTATATGTAGACCGCTTCCTTTGCCTGCGAATCTCCCAGGATCACTCACTGCATGATCTTCTATGATTCCTAAAGCTAGTGCACCTAGAAGATGCATATGATTTGTTTGCCTTAGCTATATACTATCCGATATATATAATTGTATATGTTGCTGGCTTACAAACTACCTTCGTAGTACTATCCAGCTCTGTGTTGTGTCCCATTTATAAACTAATTAAACTACTATATATATATTATGTATATCCTGTTGCTAAAGCCGAAGCGCCGACTTAATGCTCGTGTTCTATCTTTGCCGCTTTGTGTGTGTTCTTGTAGCCAATCCCAACACCCAGGATGGGGTCGTTCACTCTCAGCGGGGGACTCGCACCCGAAAACGCACTCGATGCTCTGCTAGATGAGCTCAAGACATTCTCCAAGCCTATTGCCCAGCAGCAACAGCAGCAACAGCAGCAGCAGCAACAGCAGCAGCAACAGCAGCAACAACAACAACAACAATACGAGGTGAGTGAGTGAGGGAGTCGTCCGGGGCCTGCCCCAAACCCAAACTAGAATGGAACCAAGTCTTCGCCCACAGATACGCCCCGATGCAGCCGATTCGGCATCCGATGAGAGCGCCCAGGCCGCAGTACAAAGCACCGTCACCACGCAAATATCGCAGGCCCGTCTCTACACGGAGGCGAGCGTGAATATGCAGCAGGCCAGCGCCAGCACCAGCACCAGCGGCAGCGGTGGCAGCAACATGGTCATCATCAGCAGCAGCAGCGGCGGCAGCAACAGCGCCACCATGCCGCAGTCGCAGTCGCAGTTAATGGTGCACACCAACATGGGCAGCCTGCGTCGCCTGCACTCGTATCCCAGCGAATCGGATGGCGAGCTGTCCCAGGCCCCCAATGTGACCACCAATGGTGGTGGTACCACCGCCGGCGGCGGCGGCGGCAGCAGCAGCACCAACAAACCACCCGTGCCCGAGCGGAATGCTGAATTGATCACCAAAGTGGGCCACAAGCGCATACCGCCACCTCCGCCGCCACGCACCAGCTCACGCAGTCCACTGGCCAGTCCAACCAGCCCAAATCAGAACCAGATTCCGACCCAGAACCAGAATCAGCATCAGAATCCTAATCCGAATCCGAATCCAAACAATATCAGTAGCGGCGGCGGCGAATCCTTTCTCGCCAGCCTGGCCAGTGACACCTCCAGCGGGGACAACTCCAGCGGCAATGAGTCCGGCAACGATCATGTCCAGCGTCAGGTGGCCCTCGAGATGCGCCACCAGGAGTTGCTCAAGAAGCAGAAGCTGCTCCAGGAACAGTACCAGAGATTGCAGCAGATGAGCAAGCTGCCATCGGTGGATCTAGGCTGCCCCTCACAGGCGCAGGGACAGGACATGGGCGGAAGTAACACTCTTCGGAAGCTGGGCAGCGAGACAAATATCCAGCAGAAGATAGCAGCCTTGAGTTTAGCCTGCGAGGCCAGTGGAGCCGCAGCCGCGGCTGCTGCGGCGGCGGCTGCTGCGGCTGCTGCAGCTACCAATGGTAGCGGTGTGTTGGCCAGTGATGCTACGAGCGGTGCGATCGGTGGCGCCGGTGGTGGTATTGGTGGAGCTGCAGGTACGGCTGGTGCGGGCGCTGCTGCTGCGAATCAGACAACGACAACCACCACCACCACCACCACTAAGCAAGTGTACGAGACGGAGATACTTTAACACAACTGGAAATTGGCGTGGAACGAGGCAAAAATTGACATTTAAGCAAGGCTCAAGCTCACACATCCGAAATTGATTAGAGATCTAGGCGAGAGACTCCCAGTCCCACAACCAATAATATCCTGGCGGGTTTGGGTCACATCCCACTGTATCTGTAGTTACGAATTGAATCTTAATCCTGAACACATGGTCCGTTCGCTAGTAAACCCAAGAATCTCAAGAAGCACAGCAGAAATGAAAGAAGAAAGGATAGCAGGATAGCAGGAAGGATGCACCTGCAACTACGACTTTACACAATCGAATTGAGAATCAAAAAGAGAGAGAGAGAAGAGAAAATTAACACCCAGTATCTGTAATTCATAATCACACACTGGGCATGGTCACAAGTAGAAGAAACAGCATCCTCTCAATGATCACTCCCCAAGGTTCCCCAGATTCCCAGATGAATGTATTTATATATATTTGTATGTATTCGCTTACATTGATGTACTCTTGTTGCATGTTGTGTTTTTGTTGTTGTTTCAATGAACATTGCACAGAGAGAAAGCGAGAGAAAATGAACAGGAGAAAGGGAGATATAGAGAGAGAGAGAGGTTAAGAGCCGACTGTCTCAGTTAGAGATAAAGCTCAAGGCAAGAGAAGCATTGGAGAAAAAGAGAAACACCCCGCACTAAACCCTAATATATACATATGTATATCGTTCTGTGTGCGTATATGTCAATGCCAAATCAGGATCCCACAGGATTACACACAAACACACAGTAAGGAAGAAGAAACCCAAAGAATTGCTAAGATTTACAAGAAGAATTGCAAAGAATAAAAAGATGTGAATCGTGAAGAAACCTAAAGAATAGCAAAAAAAACAAGAATAACGAAGAATTATGAAGAATAGCTAAGCACAACACAACACAATACAGACAGCCAGTCGTACCAAAGGCAATATACTGAATAAGATGCGTAACGCCATACGAACATAATCCGACTGGCTTCAGACTCTCTTTTAAATTTTCTGAAAATCCAAAGAGAGAGCAAGCTCAATTATAAATCGAGGGCTCCACTTTTAATGGCTAGATCGAACAATTCCCATGCGCGTTACGCATCTTATGCATTATATGATCCTTGATCTCACGCACTGTTATGTACAGATCTCTTGCGTATGAACTTAAAGATATGTCATAGGTTTTTGGAATTTTTTAATTAGCCTTGGTTCCCCCCAATACATATATATTCCCATATAATACCCATATACCCCATATACGTGAGACTGATAGTTCTATATATATACACACACATACACACACACACACACACATGCATATACATATATGTAGCTCATCAAGGATACACAGGCAGCAGCAGCAGCATTATGATTGAAGTATGAAAGCGATAAGATATTGTTGTACTCTTTAAACATTATTTTTGTTAACTAAAAAAGACAAAACAAAAAAACCAAAAAGAAGAACAAAAAAATGTGACTAGCTAATTTTTAAATCCCACGTAAAAAAAAGGCCAGCCATAGACACTCACACGCTCCTCCCTTCCCTAGAGCTCCTTTCGGAGAGTGTATGAGAGAGATCTGCATCGGACTACCGAGGACTACTAACTATTATTGTTTATATAGATGCTGCCTATATAATGGGTGGTTCGCTCTCTTTTAGCCAAATGCATTTAAAGCTAGAACAAGTCAACATCGAAGGCGAAGGCTCAGACGCAGGCTCTGAAGTCCTTCCCTATATATGTGTATTGTTTTTTATCCCAAGATGTTTTTCCTAGTTAATTGAGATTCGTACAGCCATCAAGCGCCATCCCTCTAGCCTATAAGTATTTATATAAACGAACATATATATACGGTATATGCAGCACACATTCATGCACAGGATACAGATAGATTTGTTCATTTTACAGCTTGGTCAGGCAGTATTACATTTCAGTATTATATAGGCTTATTTATACCTTTCAATACACACACACACCAATTTGTTGCACCTTTGCCCGATTTAAAACATAATTGTTCACTTATTTAAGGGACGTAAATGGTAGAGCTGGAGTTCTTAACAAAACAAAATCGATATCATTGACGAAAACTGGTATTTCTTATATACCTTTGCAGGACATTATAGTTTCAGTCAGAAGCTTGCAACGCAGTGAAGAAGTCATTTCCGACCCCATAAATCATATATATTCTTGATCAGCATCAAAAACTGAATCGATCTAGCCATCTAAGGCAACAAAAATTTTTTTTTGAAAATTTTCAATTTTTTGGAAAAAAGGAAAGGGGTTACATCATTAAAATTGTCAAAAATTGGCCAAAAATGTAATTTTTTTGAATAATTAATTTAGGAGTCATTTCCGACCCTATAAACCATATATATTCTTGATCAGCATCAAAAACTGAATCGATCTAGCCATCTCCGGCAAAAAAACAAAATTTTCAGAAATTTTCCATTTTTTTAAAAAAAGGAAAGGGGTTACATCATTCAAATTTTCAAAAATTGGCCAAAAATTTAATTTTTTTGAATATTAAATTTTGGAGTCATTTCCGACCCTATAAACCATATATATTCTTGATCAGCATCAAAAACTGAATCGATCTAGCCATCTCCGGCAAAAAAACAAAATTTTCGAAAAATTTCCATTTTTTGAAAAAAAGGAAAGGGGTTACATCATTAAAATTGTCAAAAATTGGCCAAAAATGTATTTTTTTTGAATAATTAATTTAGGAGTCATTTCCGACCCTATAAACCATATATATTCTTGATCAGCATCGACAGCCGAATCGATCTAGCCATCTCCGGCAAAAAAACAAAATTTTCAGAAATTTTCCATTTTTTGAAAAAAAGGAAAGGGGTTACATCATTAAAATTGTCAAAAATTGGCCAAAAATGTATTTTTTTTGAATATTTAATTTAGGAGTCATTTCCGACCCTATAAACCATATATATTCTTGATCAGCATCGACAGCCGAATCGATCTAGCCATCTCCGGCAAAAAAACAAAATTTTCAGAAATTTTCCATTTTTTGAAAAAAAGGAAAGGGGTTACATCATTAAAATTGTCAAAAATTGACAAAATTTTAAAATTTTTAAAATTTTAAATGAAGTATGCAGATTTGTTAACCTTGTAAAAACTAGCATTGGAAAGCTTTCCGAATTGAAATTAATGCTTTTTTGGCCAAGTTATGTTAAGTTAAGTTAAGTTTTAAATTTGAATTTTTGAAATAATTTCCATATAAAAATATGGCTTTCCAAAGTAATTTTTCCTTGGTTCATTTTTTGTTAGTTTCTAACATATATAATAGTGTTCTGTTAATTTCCTAACTTTAATTGCTTATAAATAGAATTAATAGGTATTTAACCAATTGAAAATGTAACCCAAAAACCTTGTTTTTGAGAGTTCATGGATCCCCATCCCATAATCCTCAAGGCAGCTTTAAAGCCAACAAGAAGAAGACCCCCAGAATATATATGATTTGTACGGTCGAAAAAGACTTCTTAACTTCACTGTAAACTTGTAACTAAAACTATAATGTCCTTAAAAGGTATGAAAAAAATAGGTATCATTATGCGTAGTGGTGAAATTTACCTAGAAAATGGTTTATGATACATCAATAGTATCGATGTTGAAATCGGTTTTTGTTCAGCTCTACTAATTGGGTTTTAGCATAAGCAAAAATAAAGTCAAAGTGAATACTTTTCGAGTATTTGTATTTGCTAATCATCATTTTATAAATCAAATACACCCAAAGTCCCGCATTATGATTATTATACTGCCGAAGCGGAGTACGGATGGCAGAATATAACGATATATTGATACTGTATCGATATTTGACGATAAGTCGATCTATAAATCGATATTTATGTCGATATTCTGTTTGCATATATCGGACCAATTCAATCGGACAGAGACAATTTAATTACATTTTTCGATAATATCGATATTGCTCGATAAATACAAATTCTAAATATATATCAAACTTTACCATATTTTCGATTTGATATTGAGCCTGATATTTATATCGATTCATATCATATTGAACTTTTCCTCTCGATATATGTTCACCTCTAGATCAGAGTATATACTTGAACCGCTCAAGACATAAAGACAACAAGTTATTTACTAAGTTAGGGCATTGTTTTTTTATGTATAATTTATTAATATGTATAACATATATATATTTAGATGCAAACAAAAATCACGCAACGAATACACAGAGTTAAAGAGAACATATATACCATGCATACGATGATATGATATGATTACGAAGATAATAAATACCGAGCGAACGAACGAATGAACGCAGTTTAGGAGGCGGCAGAATTATTTAAGTAAAACGAGTGACAAACGTGGCAAAGTCAATGGCATTGAATGTACACCTAATTATATTCCTTATAAGGCACACTCACACACCACGAGACACACACACCCCCCCACTTAAAAAAGGTATTTGCGTATGCGGGAACGATCAGAAAGCGTTACAAGTGCGTATTTTTTTCTTAATAAGTAATAATTATTCTATTTAAATCACAACAAAAACCACAACAATAAATATCATTCGTAAAATGGACTCTAAACATGGCTTTCTCTCTATGGACGAGGCAGGGGGGTATCTGCTCTACGTAAAATTAGTCTGTTTATATTTCCAGCAACGAATAGACAGCCCTTAGGTCTCTACTCCAAGATTATAAACAACAAAATCGTTTTTACGAGTACGTATATAAAAGGCACATGTGTATCTAGAGGGATGGAGCGACACAAAATCGCCGACATAAAATCGCTTAGTACACAGTTCAATCGAGATTATGTTGTTTCAAAACGACATAAACTCACGTGAAATGTTGTCGTTTCACGAGTCTATCTCGGTGGACTAGAACCGTCACCACTCTAGGATATATAATATATAGTTCAGGTATGTAAATACGCCCTGTGTCATGTGATTGTGTCACGATCCTCTCATCTCCTAATCTCCTCGGTGTCCCTTTACGATTCGCACAACCAATCGCATGGCAACTTGGGCATTTTGCTAGCCGGCCAGGGTAGATATCCGGCCGTCTTAAAGACCCAATAGTCATACGACACCTTGGCGATCAGGGCCAGCAACAGAAAGACTTCGGCGGCTATCAAATAGTATATATAGTCGGTCCAGTCCGGCGGCGATTGGCACAGCTTGGCCTCTTGCAGTTCGATGACACTCTGGGGTATATTCCGACACCGTATATCCATGTAGTCGGGTATGTCCGAGCTGCGCTCCTTGAGCCAATTCAGTAGCTTCTTGGCCGAGTTGCAATCGCACTGCAGCTTGTTGCCGGCCAGGTAAATGCGTCGACCCAGACCGGAGTCCATGAGGGCGTTGTTCAGGAAGTATTCGGGTATCTTTGGAGGGAATAAGGAATGTGAGATTGGGAATCAGGGATAGGAATGACAAAACATTTGACGCGAAGGTAGTCGATGGATAATAAATCCCTATTATATATACACCAAACTAATATATTCGGAAATCAGCCTAATTTCTATAATTTTGTCTAATATTTTTCGATAATAGCGATATATCTTAAAGCACTTTTGCTCTCGATATACACCCGAACTGATAATTTCGAAACCTTAACGTTAAATTTGATCCTTTTCGATATCCACAAATCCGATATATAAAACAAATCATATTCCTTACCTTATTTAACGAATTATTCCGCATGTAGATCCGCTGGAAGCTCTCGATGAACTTGGTGCCCTCGAACTCGTTCATAGACACTATCTGGTTGTTGTCGGCCACCAGCCGGTTGATGTTGTGATAGGTGGGATTCGTGTGGAAGTAGTCGCCCAAGCTGGTTATCCTGTTGTTTGTGATGTTCAGCACAAAGGTGTTGTCCGGCAGCCGCTGTGGCAGCTCCACCAGGCCGAGATTAGAGCAATCAACATGACACTGAGGCTTTGACTGATTGTCCTGTATGATCATGATGTTCTCCAACGTGCACTTGCAGTTCCCATGACTGGGTATCACCGGGCAATTGGTCACGCAGCGCTTACGATTCTCCAGCTGCTCCACGGAGACCTTGTCCGTGGACTGGAACCATGTCCGGGTGGCATTGTACTGGCAGTAGGAGTGTCCGGGATTCAAAAAGTTGATCGATTCGTTGTGTATGATCTCGTTGAGAGGAGTGCACAGCATGCGTCTGTTGCCACTGTAAGGAGAGTCACCAGATTATGAATCGATCTTCTAATATTATTATTACGTTTGCCCTTACCTGATATCCAGAGTTATGTTTTTGTTCTGATTCCGATGCGGCACCAGCGAAAGGTTGTTGTTCGACATGCCAAAGAACTCCAGATGGGGCACATCCTTGACCGCCCGCGAATGGATCTCCGATATGTTGTTGTTCGATATATTTAGGCACTTGAGGGCAGAGAGGCGCGGAAAGGCGTTCACCAGTCGCGTTATATTGCCATCCGTCACGGCCAGTGACTGCAGCGAACGAAAGATGGGATTGGACAGGTCCACATCCTTGACGGTCATGTTGCGCACATGCAGATTGGTCCACTTGGAGATGTTGCTACAGCTGGAGATCATCGACACCTGCGAGATGTTGCAACAGTACCAGGAGTTGGGCTTGCTCGGATGCTCCTTGCACTGGCAGCTATTCGCATTTGGTTCTGCCTCCGCTGGCGGTGTCAGGGCAGCATCGGTTGCTTCATCGTTGCCCCCTGGTGGTTCACAGAGCTGCTCCTCGGCATAAAAGCAGTGCTTGAGGTAATCGGGCACCTCGGAAGCCGGTTCCGCCGCGGCAGTTGTCGTTGTTGTTGTTGTTGTCGTCGTCGTGGACGTGGAACTGGACGAGGACGTGGTTGTGCCTGTTGTGGCAATGACTTCTGATAAGGGCGTGCTTGCTTCTGTAACAGCTTCTGGCTGGGGCGTGCTGTGAGCTGCTGAGCCCAAGGCCGAACTCGACAAGGTCGTGGTGGGGTCAGTGGTGTTGCCAGGAGCTAAACTTGCCTCCTCCACTGATTGCAAGCCCTGCGACAGCTCCTCGTTTGAGGTGGAGGAAGCATTCTTTGTCCTTTCTGGCTGCGCGCCTGCGCGGGCCACGACCAGCAGGAGAAGCAGGGGGAGCCAGGATGCGACCTGAAGGAAAAGAGGGGATTATTATTAGTAAATGGCACGGGGATAATGGGGAAAAGTACCCGAGCAACCTGAGGAGCCACCGCCACACACATATACACTGGACATATGCAAATATTTGCCCTTCTGTTGACGCAGCGAATTAGCTGGCGCCCCAGGCAGCCGACAACGACGAGGGCTTGGCCCGGACCCGGCAATTACGGTAAGTAAGCAAGCAGGCAAGCGGAAAACCCTTCATGACCGCCACCCTCTGCCGCCTCGTTTTAGCGCCGCTACGCTAATTCGGCAAATAATTAACGTTTTCGATTCCGACGATGCCGATTCGAATGTGATAAAAGGCCAATAAAAAGATTAATTGTTTGGAGTACACACACAGTTGGTGGTAAATTGGGCAACTTAACGAGTAACTGTAAATGCGAGCAACGGGATGCTTTCCATTGCATTGCGTTATTTTTAGTTATTTACAATACCTACTTATTAAAGTCACTTGCCGAAAAGGAAACTCACAGAACACACATACACATACATATATCCATATTCTTGAAGATATGCACGAAAATAACTTATTTACAATGTTTCCGAGATTAAAAGTACCGATAACATTGGCCAAACAGAGGAGGTCGGGGCGGCGCACAGCCGCAGCCACTGCACTGCGCATTCGACTTACGTGTTTCCAATGGAAGAACATAGCGTTGCGACCTCTTCCAATAACGGCAGTCAGGAGGGGAACGTTGCTAGACGACTCCTTGGCGACAGAACCCAGAAGAGGCTGCTGAGAAATTCCAGTCCCGAGGAATCACACGTCCATTGCCAGGAGCAGCGCTGCCATTTAAATGATGTGCGCACATGTATAATTATGGCGTTTGTCTGGCGTAAATAATATGCTGCGGGGTGGTGATCGCAGCCGATGAAACGTACACAAACAAAAGGCCAAAGTGTATGCGGAACAAGTTAAAAAATGATATTAAACAAAAGAGAACGGAACGCGTATCAGAGCTGTTAAAATGAGTGCAATGTTCAACTACGTGACTATCGATATATCGATACACTACGCGGCAGACTCAGCCACGGTGTCACTACGCAAGGTGGTGTTATGCCTCGTTCTGAGAGCAAGTGACCCTAAAATTAGACCACCTTATACAAATGCAACCCGCACTCAGCTTTGTTCAACACAGTTTTAAACTATCACTGGCGAATATTTTGACATAAACAAATATATGTGTAATTTAACTGTACTTCAAGTAAGTAATCTTGGCAGGCGCTTGCCCTTCACTGATATTTTGAACGAACTTAAATTTTTATTTCTAAAAATGTCTCGAAATTAGCGATAGTTCCATCGAGTTTTGTCCATCTCTAGTCTGGCGCGTACGAATCGTATGTTTTTGGACCTCTGTCTTCGGCTCTCCGTTCTCTGACGTCGCTGTTGTTTATGTTGTTGTGTTAAACATTTGTTTCGCGCAGAAACCAGAAACGTCGCTCAAGCAGACATCGTCACATCGCGTCCGATTGAGGCGGTGACACATTTCGCTCAAAGTCTAACCCAGGCAAAGGCGCACATTACGAAATTAACACCACGTAGCCCAGAGAGATATAGTGAGTATGCCCATCGATACGCGGGAGCTGATGGAGGCGATAGCCATTGTGGCGGACGAGCGCAATGTCCGCGTCGCCGTTAAGCAGTCCGGCAAGGGGGCGGCCATCTGTGCCGCCTGCTCCTTTGCGGGTGGCATTCTCCTCGGACCCGTTGGCCTGGCCGTGGGCGGAGCAGCTGGTGGCATAGCCGCCTACAAGATGACCAGCGGTAAGATATATATATACACATTTATATTTCTGGGGACCCCAGAATATAGCCAATCTTATCATTATTGCGTCTTCCCTTTGGCAACAGGCACTTTTAGACCCCTGGGCGAGGTGATACTGAACGATTTGACGGATAGACAGCGCGAGCAACTGGTGGAGCATGTGTCCAAGGCCGTGGCCGAGATTCATCCCACCGATGTGGTGATGCTGCTGCCCCTGATTGTCCAGAACGCGTCCATCCAACAGGCGGTGCTCAATACGGTCGTGTCGTTCGTGAGCAATGAGCTGCGCATGCAGATCGTCGATTGACCTGGAGGAGGTGAAGCAGAAGATCCAGGAGGAGGAGCCGCAAACTGTGAAATTAGTTCCGTTGTGATCTGTGTTGTAGTTTTATTAATAAATACTTTATATGTACACAAGTGTCGCGGTGTCCTGAGGAGCTACTCCCACTCGACGTTCACCTGCTCCCAATCATCCACAAAGGGCTGATCGATGGTGTCTATTAGCAGACCACAAAACAGGCAATCCGACGCCAAAATATCCTCGATTTCCGTCTTTAGGGCCGCTCGCTTCTGCTGCAGCTCCATCGCCTGCTGTTTGGTCAGGCTGCTCGGCTTCGTCTGTGCCGCCTGCTGCACCTCCGCCTCCAACTGCTGCTTGAGAGTGCTCAGGCGGCGACTGCGCTCCTTGGTGAGCATGGGCAGGACCTGCTTTTCCAGGCAATCGCTGTGGAACTTGTGGCCGCATATAAAGGCAAAGAACGGCTTCACCAGCAGCATCATTTCGCAGATGGTGCACGTGTCCTGCGGGGTCATCTTGATGCTATAATTCCGCACCTGTTGCAGCTCGGAGCACACACGATCGGACTGCTCTTGGGTCTCGGCCATTTCACGCTGCAGTTCCTGAATGCGGTGATTGTAGTCCTGCGATTAAATCAAAAGCGTTAATAGGAGCGTGAGCAGGGCAAAAGCTATGGCTACCCACCCTTAGAGCGTCGCAGATGGCCTCCTTGAAGTTGTCAATCTTCTCAAAGTCGGAAAAGAAGGGCAGCAGATCCTCGATGCGCAGCAGCTCGCACTCCTTCAGCAGATTCAGGGCCTTCTTCACGTCATTGGTGTCCTTAATGTCGTGGTAGGCTAAAGGAGAGATATCCAAATATGTTTATCAAGAGGAAAAGTAAAAGTTTCAACTTTATCCTTACCTATCCGAAGCCACAGCGCGCGCCGCATGCCACTATCCGTCGGCCTGGAGGCCGTCTCCTTGGCCAGTTTCATGTCAAACTTAAGGGCCAGCTCGACCGCCATTATCCACATCTCCAGCAGACACTGCAGGAACACACAGGCCTCCTTTCGATCCATATCGGTGCACACTTTGAGGGCATAGTGGATATCATAGTGAACGAGCGTTTCGTCCCTGCCCTGGATCTCCAGGTACTTCATCAACGACTTAGGATCGTGCTCGGCGTACAGGTGCAGGAGGAAGTTATGAATGGCATCGTTTGTGGTATTCAACTTGTAGACGGCAAACTCCAGATACCGAGTCGTCTGCTCTCGCTGCTCGCGCGTCTCCAGCTGAATCAATGTGGGCACTAGCCTTTCCACCTCGAGTCGCGCCCCCTGAGCCATCAGGGCCTCCACAGTGGCCTTGGGCAGCTTGGTCATCAGCTCTGGTGCGTATTTGTAGAACAGTTCCGGCTCGCGTTGCTTGGTCAGGGTCTGCAGGGCCTCCGTGTAGCGTTCGGCTTTTAGTTGCTGTCCCACCACCTCGTCATAGTCACCGATGGCAATGGCAAACTGGGCCAGATTGTGGGGATCAGCGTGCTCGGCAATCAATTGCTGGACAGCCGTGCGATTGGCTCGCGTGCAGGCGAGCACTGGGGGCTGGCGCATCAGTTCGTCGTACTCCGACTGCCACGCCCGACGCCATTCCTCGTTCTGGTCGGGCATGTTGATCTGGATGAGATAGAGATCGATCAGCCAGATAACCAGTGCCTTGATGACATCGCTTTGGTCTGCGGCACATTCCCCTGATTCCATTTCCGCTGCTTCCAGCCTGGGTGCCTTGGTGGTCAGCCGACTGAGTCGCTTCTTCACGTAGTCAATGATGGGTCGCTTATCCGGCAGCGCCATGAACTTGAGGCACACCTCCTCAAAAGACTTGGTTGTCTCCGCGTAGTAATCGGCTGCCACCTGGTAGGAGCCTTCGGCAAAGGCGGCATCCGCTCGCTGGGCAAGCACCAGCTGTAAATGCTCGGGATTCTCGGCTGCGTGGGCGGTGGCTAGCTCGTACTGACCTTTGTCCAGGTAAATTCGCCACACATCGCGCTCCTCGCGCGTTACCCTCAGGTTGAAGACTGTTCTGGCGGTGTACACGTATATGGAGCCCGTGAGATCATCCCTTTCGATGCTCAGGGGACGCCCCACGCGGGCCTCATCAAAAGATTCCTGATAGACCTGCTCCTGGTTAAGCAAACAGATGGCTCTAATGTGGTCGGCATAGAGGAGCACGGCATGGTACTCCGTCAGCACAAAGGCCTTGGGTATGCTCAGTCTGCGCTCCTCGTAGGAGAGATGCTTGGCCTTCTCAAAGTCCAGGGGGATGAGGGTGCTGCCCAGCAGGGTGGCGGCGCTATTGCCCTCGATGGAGAGCTGCAATCAAAGGCTATAGAATACCTACACCACAGAGACGTAGCAGGACTCACCTCTCCCACGCGTAAGCCCTCGCCGCACAGCCACGCCCATTGCTTTGGATACTTGCTATTGGGCGGGGCAAAGAATCGTAGCTGCGAGTAGGTCAGGTCGGTCTTCCGCTCCTCGCAATGCGGTTCCAGCACTCCACTGACGTAGCCAGCAAATATGGGCTGCAGTGAGCGCTCCTCCGGCTTCAGTGTCTCCTGGAATGTATAGATGCACTCGGGACTGGTCACCACCACTATGTATCTACTGCTGTTGGGTATTCGGAGCAGCTTCAGACCAGTTATGGGGTACTTGGGCCTGCCCAGACCCAAATCGTACAGTTGCTTGCGCTGCACATGACCCTCCATTGCGGGACTCAGCTCGGTTTCGAAAACCAAGCCACGGCTGGTGCCCAGCAGTATGGAGCCGGTGGTAGCATCGCTGCCATGATACGGATTGAAGGCAACGGCAGTGATCTCGTGATCCTTGAACTTCTCAATGCGGCGCACCTTGAGCTGCTGGGCCTGCGGCGACTCAGTGCAATGAATGTAGAGGAAGTCTGGGGAAACGCCGGCGGAGGCGGATCTCGGCACCAGAGCCACAATGAGATGGTGCCCGGTGGGATCCAGGAATATCCTCGTTATCTTGTAACCCGAGCCGGACAAATACTTCTCCAAGGCCAGCTCTGCAAGAAGGAATAACTAAAGTTAAAGGGCAACTATTTTTGCTGGAGCAGTACTTACCCCCCGGCGGTATCGCTCGCGGCAGAAAGAAACGCAGCAGTGTCGTCCGCTCCCCAGTGCCCAGGATGCATACCAGCCAGTTCCGCGACACCGTCAAATGCTGCAGATCGCCGGTGCAGTCGCTGGGCACACGTAAAACCATCTTGTGCCTGCTGAAGATCTCCTCATCTTCGTCCGTCTCGAAGGGGTTGCCGGAGGCGGTGGCCACATACGAGTTGCCGCCACTCCGCTCGATGCGGGGCAGGAACTTGGGCTGATTGGGCATACCCTGGGCCATGGCACTCGCGCTCAGTTCCTCTCTACGCGTATTTATTTACAATAATTTTTACAATCCAAATACGCCCACAGCAAAGAGAAATAATAATGATTCCACTTCAGACTATCGGTTATCGATTGGTCCAATCAGCCGCCGCAGGGGACTATCGACTATCTGTGCTGCCATTACTGGGTTGCCAGACTGCCTGCAGCTCAAGAAACTAATTAACTACACATAATAATAATTATAATATTATTGTTGGGCACGAAAACGTATCACTGTCACCACATCCGAATCGGAGGAATGCCGCGAGCTAACTGCCTGAGCAGAGACACAAGCACCTCTATTTATACGCCCCTGATTGTGTGGGGAAGAGCAGCGAGAGTGAGTGGGAGAGTAGAGAAAGTGAGAGAGAGAGATGCAGGCTAACATTCGATAGAACTAATCGACTTTTGAATTGTTTTACGCGACCATTCGCTCCCCCTCTCCCACGGCAGTGAGAGTGCGTGGGAGAGTACAGATAGTGAGAGCAAATGAGAGATACAGGCCGACAATCGATAGAAGGAATCGACTTTTGATTTATTTTGCGCGACCATAGAGTATTTCCAACCATTCTCTCCCCCTCTCTCACAGCGGGTTGAGTGAGGCTGAGCAAGAGCAAGTGAGAGATACAGGCTGACAATCGATAGCAGAAATCGACTTTTGAATTACTTAGCGCGGCCGTTGAGTATTTCCAACCATTCTCTCCCTTTCTCCCAGAATAATCGAGATTAAAGACTGAGTTTTTTTTGTATTTTTATTAATAATTAGTGTTCTCTTTGTATACATGTAATTATATTATTTATATATATATTTTTGTTTGATGCTTGTTTTTGCTGCTGGCCGTGCGCTCACAGTAGGGCACTGTGGAGCCAGCAAATTCAATCCGTTATGCCATTATGCATACCCCTCTCTCCCGCCTGACTCCCACTGGTTTGCTTTGCTTTGTTTACCTCTTGTTTTCTCAACTTCTTTTCTGCATTGCGAATAAATGTGTGGGACGATGACGCCTGCGTGTGTGGGTCTATCGACATCGACTATCGACTACCGACTGCTACTTCTGAGTTTGGCGGTTGTGTTTGATTTTTAATAGTTTTTTTTTTTGTTTTTTGTTTAGTAATAAAAAAAATGTACAATTAGTTTGTATACATGTATGCTTCGTATGCATGAAATGGTTTTTCTTCTTTTTTCTTCATTTTCTTCTTGTTTCTTAATTGTGCAATTTATTTACTAACGTGTAATTTGCTTGACTTTACGAGATACATAATTATTCGTACGCCTTCGTTTGCTTCTTTTTGTTAATAAATTCGGACTTTAAAAGTGTTCGAAATTACAGATATACATATACATATATATGTTTATATATATTTATATATATATATATATATATTATGTCTAGTAAATCCTACAAAAAAAAATATTGTAATATTATTAAATGTTCATTCAGGTGTCCTTTTCAAGTATAACTAATATACAGATGTATATACTGCATGAGTTGTGCTTTCTTTTTGGCAAAGGATGTGTGTGTGTGTGTGGGTGTATCTGTGTGTCTGCCTCCTGAATGAAAAGTATCTGAGAAATGCCACCGCATATACATTGTATTTGTTTTTTTCCACTGGTGTGTTTGTTTTGTTTTTTGTTTGTAATTAAATATAAATATACAATTAATTTTAAAAATTTAAATTTTGTAGTTAATCACAGATTTTCTTTTGTTTTAAATACCGAAAAGTTCAATTAATAAACAGCATAGTTCCGAAATGTATTTGTTTTTTGTTTAGCTTTTTTTCTTGCTTTGTTTATATATATTCACATGTACAATATATATGTATTTGTATCGTATGTGTATATATATAATATAATAAATAATTTTGACTAATAATTTTCAATTATCTAAAGATTCGTGTTTTTTTTTCGAATTTTGTAATTTGAATTTAATTTCCTTTTTTGCTTTTAACCTCTTTACTTTTTTTTTTTGTGATATGCGTTGCATTTTGTCCATCATCAATTTCTTTATTCCGATACTGATCTGATCTAGTTACTAATCTCCCCCTGGCTGGCTTGGGAGAGAGTGTAAGATACAGATACTGGCTAACTGATAAAAGATATACTTTACTTTCACTTCACTTAATTTTTTGTTGTGTGCAGAGCCCGCAAGTACCAATCTTTCATGATTTGCCTGCAATGTACAAGTCGTAGCGAACGAGAGAGAGTCTCTCTCTGAGAGCTTTGCATTTATTGCTCTCCGAAAAGGGAAGACAGTCAAGAAGAGAGCAACTCTCTTGAGTTTCCCGGCTTATACGAGCTCTGGCTGTGTGTGTGGCTGTGGGTGTGGGTGTGGCTTGGGCTTGGTGGTTGGCGGGGGATAGTGCGTCATACATATACGTTTTCTATGTCTAAGAATATCTCTTTAAACGAACTTTAGAGCTATCAACTACATTAATATGATTCAAAACTCTCTCTTCTGATTAATGGTATGAAATATATCTGCATCGGTTTATTCTGGCCATGCTACAAGTGGTTCGGTTCTCTCCATCTTTGGGGAATGGGCTTCGGCATCTCGGCTTGGGCATCGACTTTGGCATCTTACAAATATAGATATAGAGGTAGTTTCCTGAGCAATCGTTTCGGCTTTCCTGAGTTCTCTCCCCGACAAACACAAAAGACTTAAGAAAATAAACGTTCAAACTTTAAAACTAAATAATTTAAGTATATATACTTTATGTATCTAACTCCCAAAATGTATTGTGTTTTGTTTTTCGTTTTTTGCTTCAAAAGATGGTGGTTTTTTATTGGCCAAAACAATATAATTTTGAATAGGTGTGTTTTTTAGGTTTAATTGGATACATAAACAATACGTATACGTCGTGTGTATAAAGAAAAATGCACAAAAAATAATACAAAGTTTTCGCATTCACAGTTTCGTCGTCGTCGAGTATCTAAACATAAATTTTGTTTGTTTTAACATAATATATAAAAAGTATATATAGTTAATATATATATAAAGAAACAGCCAAAAGGGAATTTCGCACAAGGAAAATGCAATTTGTTTTTCACTTTGTCAAAGATTTGTAAGATCACAGATTTGTTGTTGTTTGCAGTTAGCATTTGCATTATTTTTCGTTTTCTCGTATTCGTTATTCAAATTCTCAAATAATAATTATAATATTAATAATAATAATAATAATAATAATAATAATAATAAGATTAATAATATTTGTATATATATTTTTTGTTAGAAATTAAACACTAAAATGTTAAATGTAATTTTATGTCCGATAAAGATACAAAATGTGTTTAAAATAAAATTCTTAGATTAGATTAAAAAAAAAATTATAAGGTTTTTCATCATAAATACGTGTAAGTGGAAGAAGAAAAGATCGGATGCCATGAAAATCCTAGCGATTCGCTACTCGCCACTCGCTTTTGCGCTTCCCATTTCGGTTTTTATATTCCCTATCCGTATCTGTGTATCTGTACGATCCTGAATAAATTAATTAAGACTACGAAAACGCTTTAACCCGGTGAACCTGAAAGCCATATACAATATTTAATGGAATGGATGGAACTTCGCCTGAACGCTGACGCCTGACGCTGATAAGGTGGGTCATTGGAGAATCTCGTGAAACCTGACTACTATACCAACTGATTCCCATTCCCTATACCATTACCATTCCTTTCGTCCCATTCCCATGCGTGCCAGCGAGTGGGTTCCATGGCACAAAGAATACTAATTACTCGCCTACGACTGTTGCTATTCTAAATATCTAGTTTTCTTTTTTATTTTTCTTTTTATTTTTCGGAAAACTCGCACTGCTGTTAATGATGATGATGACGAATGATGATATGCCCCTTTTCAGGTGTATACATATATATGTATATATATGTATTGTATTGTATGTAAGTATGTGTGCTATAATATAAGGTGTAAATTGGTTTAATTTTTGTAAGAAATTCCTGAGACATTGAATTGATACACATTCTCCTCCCTCCTTCCTCCGCACACTTCTAACACTGGTTTCTTCTTTAACTTCTTTGGCGACCTATCGACTTGAAATTCGCTATTTTTTGCACTGGCAGCATCACATTCTCGCTGGGGGCCAGACTGTGGCAGTTCTACGTCTAGTTCTAGCTCCTGAGTGTGTGTGTGTGTGTGTGTGTATTGGGGCAGTGCAACTGTTTGCTGTCTGCTGATTCTCGCTGGTTACAGGCAACACGCTGCTACTCGCTGGTTAGTCAACGTGCTGAAGCGTGTTGTCTCTGCTCTACTCGGTGATATTTGACTTTACTCTGCTTACGATATTTTTCTCTCTTGATTCGTTTTTTTCATTTTTTGTTATTAAATTTAATTTCAGAACATTTGTACTTCGCTGGTGAAAAATCACTGAGTTACTTTACGGTTTTGTTTCGTTTTTGTTTCTTTGCAAAAAATGTTTGTTGCTACAGCTCATCTTGTTGTTTTTTTTATCTTCTGTGTGTGCCTGTGTGTATGTCTGCATATCTGTATATATATATTATTTATATAGAGTGGTTTATATAAAGGTAAATGGTGTAAAGTATATACATGTATACATAGACTTTAGTATAATTGTTTCTCTTTGCTTACACATACACATATATGCATTTATATGCAGATATATGCATGTGTATGTGTATAAAAAAGTGATTTAAATTTCTGTTACTTTATTCGTCGTATATGTGTGCGTGTGTATATAAGTAGAAAAAGAGGAGACTTTGCTACTACATACTTGATATTTAATCCCTGATAACGTTTTACTTTTGTTTGTTTGTTTGTTTGTTGCTTGTTTGCTCTTGTTACTCGTTAATTGTTACTTGTTACTCGTCGTCTTGCAACGAATTCCTTTATGTTTAACATTAGATTTGCTTTAACCTTAGCTCTAGTCTTATACAAAGTCCTACATTTACAGTTTAGGTTATCTTGCGATACAAAAAAAAAAAACATACACACATTTCGCTCTTTCTCTCTTTCTGTCTTACTCTAGGTCTCGCTGCTTGCCGGCAACGGTTGGCAGATAACATAAGTTTAAGTTAAGTAAAACTAGCAAAAAAAAATTATATATATGTAAGGAGGTCTGCTTTTTTATGAGTTTGTTTTGTTTGTGTGTGTGTGTGTTTGTCTTGAGCGAGTAGAACCAACGAGTTGGGAATTGTAGAGCGTAGGAGCGGGCGCTGACCGGAATGAGGGCTCAGATTCGAATTTCTTGAAGGGGTATACCTTTCGGATTCAGATTCAGATGATATGTACTGGGGTATTTGTTGTTTTTCTTTTTGAATGCTCCATCCGCTCGGCTCTCGCTCCTTTTTTTTTTGCAAGTGTGCGTGTGTAGTCCTTCGTTCTCTTCCCATTTTGTGGTTGTTGTGTTTTTGTTTTTGTTTGTGATTAATAATTAAACATAACTTTAAATCTAATAAGTATATACCTTAAACGCAACTTCACGCTGTTTTGTGTGTTTTGTGGCCTGCTTTCACTCTCGTGCAGCTCCAGAGGTATTTTATGATTTATCGAAAGTATTTACACGATCCTTGAGGTATTGCACATGAAGCAGCGAAGGGCGCTTCCAACTACTAAGTAGAGGAGGAGCGGCACGAATAAACTAATTGATTACAAGATACAAATTACCACATAAAAGATACAAGATACAAAAAAAATACAAAAAAAAAAATGGTGTTATATATATGATTACGTAAGTTAAAGAATAAGAATAATAAAACAGTTGACGCCAAAGTATGCCTAAGCTTAATTAAGGATATTTCTGGGTCAGCAGGACCTGCTGGAGGGTCGCTGCTGCCGCTCCTGCTGCTGCTGCGGTTGCTGCCGCTGCTGCTGCTTGGGGCAAAGTGTGTGTAGCTGGTCTAAGCCTGATCTCCTGATCCTCTCCAGGCAGGCTCCCTCTCTCTCTCTCTCTATCTCTCTGTCTCTATCGTTATGTCCCTTAAAAAATGGCATTCCAACTTAGCTCCTATTGGATGCCCGGCGGCGGCTGTCCCAGCTCGCTGGTGAAGTCAAACAGACTGGTCCTTGGATGCGCCAGCGCATGGTGATGGTGCGCATGCGCATGCGGATGCGGATGATGGCCACCGCCGCCATGTCCGCCGTGACCGCCGCCATGTCCCACCAGGCCGTGCTTGATGGCCGACGTCTTGAGCAGCCGCTTCAGCATGCCGCTGGAGCCGCGATGCTGCAGGCTCTTGTGCGTCGTCAGCGAGTTCTTGGTGCGATACCGCCGGTGGCAGAACTCGCACACATACAGCGTGTCCGACTGCTCGTGCTTGTCCTGGAAGTGCCGCTTCAGCGAGTAGTAGCAGGAGAAGGTGCGCCGGCAGTAGGGGCACTCCTGTGGCTCGTTGATGCCACCGCTGGTGGGTGGTGGCATGCGCAGCGGCAGCTGTGGGGTGCCCGACTGCGTCGCCGTTGCCGCCTGGCTGCCGGGACTGCTGCCATTGTTGTTATTGTTATTGTTACTGTTATTATTATTGTTATTATTATTGTTGTTGCTGTTGCTGCCATTGGAGGTGGGATTGGAGGAGCCATTGCTGTTGCTCCCACTATTGCTGAGGTTGCTGCTGCTGCTGTTGTTGTTGTTGTTGGAGGTGGAGGAGGAGCACAGGTTGCTGCCGACACTGCTGCCCACGCTGCCGGGACGCGGCGGCGAGCCAAGGACATGTCCATGTCCGCCATGCAGGTGCCCGGCATGGCTGTGCAGGCTGTAGACGGCGGCGGCCAGGCTGCCGTTCAGCGAACTGGTGGGCGAGGTCAAGGCCACCGTCGTGGGCGAGGGCGGCGACGATGTGGAGCTGGTGGGCGAGGTGGCTGCCGAGCGGCTGATGCTGTGCGGTCCTGCGCCGAGGAAAGAAAAAACAGGTGTTAGTAGGGCAGGTCTAGGGAAAGGTTTATGCAGGGATAACTCTTCAGTGGTCTCTATATATTTATATATTATATGTATATATATAATTATTTTATATTTATATTGCTGCTGTTGTTGTTGTGGTGGTTGGGTGGGTGATGTTTTCAGAAAGTATGGAAAATAAAAGTGCAAGTTTTTTAGGCTGAAGATACTAAGGCTAGGTCTTAAGGCATTAAGGAGGGTCTAACCCATCCCCCCTCCAAGGAGAGAGAGAGCGGGGCGACGACCAGGATAGGAACACGGGGTGGGACAGAGGACAGATAGGAAGATGTTTAAAATAATATATAGGATATAATAGATAATGCTGAATGCTCTATATATTAAGGTACTAAAAAAACTGCCTAAGTTGTAGATGAGTTTAAGTTTAAGTTCGAGTTTAAGTTCAAGTTAAAATTCAAGTTTAAGTTTAGGTTTGAGTTTGAATTTAAGTTTGGTTGCTAGCAAATAGTAGAGGTAAAGCGTTATATAGTTGGAATACTCGAGTATATTATAAGTTTATATATATATATTGTTCATAAAGTTAAGAATAAATATAGGCAAACTTCAGTTTCCAACTCGTGCCGTCCTGTTTCCAGCTGCTTTACTTGATAAATGTACAGAACACGCAGTAACCGGAAACAGCTCGGACCGGAAACGGAAACTTGTTTTTTTTGTATTATTATTAATATTAATATGTTTTATATGCATATTATTGTATGGAGTAATGACGGAGAAGGATCGCTACTATTAAAGCTACTAACTGCTGTGTCCTACTAAAGAGAGAGAGGCTGAGAGAGGCTGCTGAGCTCCTGGGCCCCGCCGCCGAAGTTCATGCATGTCTGTGCTTGTACTGTCTCGGCAGCGGCGGCGGAACTGTACTTTGAACACTGGCGTGTTTTTAGGGAAATTTTAGGGCTAGTCAACAACCGATTTTGTACATATATACAGGTACGAGATACAAGTACGAAAGAGTTACGCTACAAAAACCAAACAAAAGTTACACATGCAAATCACAACACGTACGTGTGTCGATGAGTGTGAGTGTGTGAGTGTGTGTGGTATGTGGAGTGCGGTGTGTGATGATGATGTGTATGCAAAGGATGTGGTTGTAGGGTGCAAGCAAATGTACACACATGCAAGCAAGCAAGCAGCGAGTCGGGACTAATGGAGAGTAGCGAGTGGCGAGTGGCGCGTTGTGAGGCAAGCGAATGTGACATGCAGAGAGGCAAGCGAGAGAGAGAGAGAGCAAAGAATCAAAAGTAAAGCAATGAACATTAGGCTAAATTAGAAGCTAATCGCATTTCGAATATGGATTTCAGATGTGTCATGGCGAGCGAGTAAGAATTTACTCGTCGCTTTAATTTCAATTCGGTTTATATCTATTTTATTTTTTTGCTTTTCTTTTGCGAGTAAATTTCGAATTATTTCGAATAGAACGAAAGCGTTAAGTAAATGATTGATTAACAATGAGTTGCAGTTAGTTTAGTAGTTTTGGGAGCCCCCCGACTCGATTGAGCGTGAAGAAGAAAGCGTGGCGAGTCTGAATTCAATTTGTATTCCCGACGACGACGCAAAACTTACCAAGAAACGAAAATTGTGTGATATATATATGTATATATTTGAGATTTCTATGATTTCTATATATGTATAGATCTATTGTAGGAGTTGCAGCGTTCCTTATCCATTATCTTTAATATATTCATATTATATAGTATTTATATAGATGTAAGTATCTTTGTACATATGTGGGTAGTACTCTTGCTTATTTGTACAGTTGCATCAGAGCGGGAACAGTAGGTGATGGGACAGAGAGTGAACAGTAAAAGAGAGAGAGGAACAGGAACAGAAAGAGACAACAATACTGGAGAGTACCGGAAACGCAGAGAGAGAGAGAGAAGAGAGATGCCAAATCAACGCGGCGTGGGAGGAGTAAAAAGTCGCAGAAGGTCAAGGAAGATCAGATAAACAGAGGAGCTAGGTGTTAGTGGTGGGAACTCCGCATCTGATCGTTAGTTATACAGGTGATTCGATCTCCTCGCTGAAAGTTATCCAAGTCAATCAAGGTGGAGAAGGAGCGAGGTTACTACGGTTAATTCGGGAGAAGAAAGAGGAAAGATAGAGAGAAGGAGCGGGAGGAAGGTAAGGCCTCCCCCCCACACTCTTCTAGTGTTAAAGGGCTAAGAAAAGCTTTGCATTTGGATTATATTTGTTGTTTGTGTGGCGAGTAGAGACAGAGAGCGAGTAGGAAACAGAGAAAGAACGAGTTCGACTACTGTAGCGAGTGGTGTGCGGGTCGTACTTACAGGTCTCAGATGGTCTTTGTACATGAGTTAGTTAGGCTATTGCTACGGCGAGTCTAGTGGAAAATGAGAGCGAGAACGAGAGCAAGAGCGAGAGCTAGAGCGGGTAGACGAGTTCGGAGTTCGCGTGAGCAGGCAAGAGATATGGTTACAATATACATACGAGTAGCGGCAGGGAAGTACGAGTAGAGTGCTATTAGCAGACCAAGGCTGCTATGCCCACTTCCTGCTAGCACAACTGTTTTGCAGATAAAACCATTTTGTACAGAAGATATCGATAGCGCTGAGGTGGTGACGAGCGAGCGAGTATGCCCAATGTATCGTTAGTGTAGTGTAATGGCAAGTAGCAGGAAGATAGATAGAATTAGAGCCGAGTTCAGAACACTTGGCTCTTATAGACAGATAGTGATAGCGAGTAGAGAGAGAGAGAGAGATAGGGGTAGAGAGCGAGTAGCGAGTAGAGAGTGGGAGGATAGCATGTAATGTACTAACTACGTATCTGCGCATGGTCGGATACTTTGCTACCAATGTAGTTGTAAGATGTTTTGGGGCTAACCTTTAGCAAGCGCGCGATCTTCTATATTGGACTGACTAACGAGTAGCGGGTGCGGGTAGCGGGTAGCGGGTGGTGGCTTCTAGCGAATTAAGGTCGACGACGCTGCAGCGAGTTGAGGTCAAGTGGAACCAGGCTCCGAGTCGCGGGCGAGAGTGTGGCAACAACTGTACTGTGGGGTACTGTGGATGTGTGTGGCGGCAGTATTCTGGTTGATGCTTATTTCTTTTTTTTTAATTCCTTTTGCCACCTGATCTCTTGCTCTATGTGTATCCTTGTTCATCTTCTTGCTGATGTTAAGCCGAGCCGCACGCCGTGTTCTTAAACACAATCTGTATTCATTCTTTTTCTATCTCATCCATTTTATCAACTACTATTTTTAAATATATATATATATATATCTTTATATATTATGTAAGCACACTTCTGTGTGTGTTACGTTAAGGAAGAAAGCACTTTATGATCTGTTCAAGCTCTGTCCAGAGTGTCGAGTGTGGAAATGTTACGTAGGTATTTTGTTTTGTTGTAGAGAAGGCAACTTGTGTGCGAGGTTCGTCATCCCGTCCACGAAAAAGAGAGCTCTATATAAATATTGTAAAATTGACTACCGAGTACGTTGTATGAGGTATAAGGTAAAAGAAGGCCACAGAGTGTAAACAGTTGTATATATACTGGTCCATAGGCATGTGAGTTGTGAAAAAGTCAGCAAGTCTACTACTACTAAGTGTTAGGTCAAGACATCGATGTACAGTTGTGTGTGATCTGGCTAATCTAAATGGAGGAGTCTACCTCCTAGGCTTACGTCTAAGGTCTTAGGGTCTAATGTCTTTTTTTTCCTTTAGTATTTCTTAATAATTGTTCGTATTTGTATTCGTATTCATCGTATTCCCTCTCTCTTTGATCGTCTTGTATAATAGAATTGGTAGGTAGATGTGTATATATATCACTACATAATGGCATTGCTTTAAGTTTGAGCTGAGGTGCTAGGTCAGGTTCTAGTCGAGTGCTAGTCGAGTGTTGCGTCTATCCTAATGTATCCTAGTTGCTCGTGGTGGCAATCGAAGAGGCACCGCCATGACTGTGACTGTGGCCCAGATAGTAGTCGTATAGTGTCATTATCTGCCGCTGCTGGATGAGCAGCTGGTACTGATCGGTACTGGTCTGGGCCTGGGCCTGGGTCTGGCTCTGTGTCTGGCTGTGGTAGCTAGTGCTGGTAGTCATGGTCGTGTTGATATTGGCTTTCTTCGCTGGTGGCTGTGGCTGCATTTGCATTTGATTTTGGGGCTGAATTGGTGGCTGAGTTTGTGACTGAGACTGTTGCTGCTGCTGACCCGGCAAGGGTGTCATGTCTCAGATTGACGAATTGAACTGATTGTAGAGCTTGATGTCCTTCATTTCCATTTCGCCGGGTCGCGACTTGTGGTACGTATAAATGTGCGTCATTAGGGAGTTCCGGGAACAGTAGACCCGCTCGCAGATGGCGCAGCGATACTCCTCCTGGCGCACGGCATGCTTGTCGGCAATGTGACGCTTCAGCGAGGCTTTTGAGCAGAGGAGCTTACCGCAGAGTTGGCATGAGAAGAGTTTCTTGGGCGAGTTTCCTGCAAATTGTTGGATTGGTGGATTGGATTTTTTGTTTGTTTATTTTTATTTTTATTGGAAGGTTTTTTTTTTGTATTTTTTAGGGTTCAGTTACCAATTCTAAGAGAATCGATTTCTCGGAGATTTATGTACTTGGCCCTTTTATAAGGAGCACACTCTCTGGGGGTCGGGGGTTTAGGGGAACTGAAATGTGTGATTCGTTCGCACATGAACATGTCCTGGAGCTCAGGTCAGGACATGATCATGCGTGCACGCTAGTGATGGCAAAAAGGACATTAATAATTAACAATACATATATACGGGATACATAACAAAAATAAGTTTGAATCTGTGCGGTGGGGGGTGTGTGCACCACCAACACCACGATGGGTCGTGTTATCGACTAACAGTTAACAGTTACGGGTTACGACTAGAGCGTTATCGGTTATCGGTTATCGGTTGGGTATGGTAGGTAAGTGTGTGTGTAAATGGGTGACTTCAGGTGGTTTCTATTTTATTTTTTCTGTTATTAAAATAGAAATTCAGCTAAAAGATGTAAGGCCCGATGATCAACAGGGGGGGTAGGGTCAACACTGAGAGCGACACAGGGACACAAGGACACAGGCTGCACGATAATAAGGAGGATGAAGTAGAACCGGGTAAAGTCAATGGGTTAAGGCACTCCACACAGATGACCAAGACTGAGACAGGGTTAGTAGCGGATCGGCCCCATTATCCCCTCACCCCCCCAGGACCCTCCCATCAGGGATTCAAGACACACACACACAACAAGTAAGAAAGAAAGCCTCGGCACATACAATTGTTCACTTATATACATTCTATTTATTTAAATAATAACACGATATCAGTTTGTTTTTATTTTTATGAAAATACTTTCGTCTCCTTGATGATGTCTCTGTCTGTCTGTGTGCGTGTGTATGCGAGTGTGAGTGTCCTTCCTTCGAAATGAATGCTGTTCTCTTTTATTTTTATTACACAAATTCGTAAAATTAGTAATTATTGAAAACTTTGTTTACTTATTAATTCTTTTCTTTGCTTTGCATTGCATATACATATACTCATATGTGATATATGTAGAATGTATGTTATGTAAATCTGTGTTGGATGTTTCTTTTATGGGCTTCTTAAGTGCTGGCACCTTGCTTTTATATACACAGGTGTGTACATTACACGGGAGACAAAAATGTACATTTCTCTTACTGGGCTAGAGTGGAAAACTTAATAGTTGTTATTATTCTTAAGTTGTGTGTTTATTGTAAGTATAGTTCTTGTGAGTGGGGATCACGAGGTTGCCAAAATGAAAAAATTGTATCATCTTTTTCTATTGGTATTCTGGCTATTGTAACTATTGTATCATTCTCACTGTCTTGGGGCTGAGATCTACGATCATTTGCCTTGGTTTGAAATCACGGTCGCCAAATAAAAATTGTATTGTTTTTTGCTGTTTTCTATTGTGGCTATTGTTGCTGTTTTTATAGATCTTCGATCTGAAGTGGGTCTTGGCTATGGATTCGGTTTCGGTTTCGGTTTCGGTTTCGGTTTTGGTATCTCGATTATGGTTAAGTTATTATTTCTAACGCTATAAGTATTTAAGCGTCTGTACTAGATGAGATATTGGTATTGAATTGGTTTCTGTTTGATTCCTGTCTGTCACCTTGGTGGGTATTCCAAGATTGTGTTTGTGTATTTCTATTTCCATGGATTATATTCGATTGAATGCGGCTCCTTGTGGTTCCTTTGCTATTTTAAATATGTATCTTGTATATCCATGTAGGTACAGCGTCGTCACTGTTACTGCAGCTGTTAAAGCAACTGTTACTGTAATCGTTACTGCAGCTGCTTTTGCACTGTTACAGTTACTGTACTTTAACTGTTGCGGTTACTCTACTTGAACTGTTGCTGTTACTGCACTGTTTGTGTAACTGTTACTATTACTGCACTGTTACTGTTACTGTTACTGGTACTGTTACGTTTTACTGTTACCGTTACTGTTATTGTAGTTAGTTTATTTCTTATATCGCGTATTGTAATTGTAATGGTAATTGTAAGCTTTCTGTGGCTTGGAGCTAATGGTTCATTGGATAATACGGAGCTTGGAGTATGCATACATTGACTTAACTGGCAAAAGGTATGACTTGAGGGGGGTTCAACTACACGAATAGGAATTTATATATAAAAAAAAAAAGAACCAACCATAGTATCGTCAAGCAGGCCTTCTATGGATAGGTATTCTTGCTTTTTTGGTTTCTGCTTTTCAGTATATGCTTTCTGTGTATGCTTTCTGGGCTCTTACTGCTGCTATTTCGAGTATCAATATGCTATTTAGTTAGTTTAGTTTAGTTAGTGGTTAGCTTAGCTCCTCCTCCTCTCTCCCCCTCGGCCTTGAGTTGGAGTTTCGCGTTCTGTACTCACATGTGGACTGAGTGTGTGTGTGAATATTTCTGGTTTCTGCTTTAGTAAGTGGTACGAGTTGATATTGTAAACAACATTTAGTTGTAGTTTGGGTTTTACATTTACATTTACATTTCCACATTTATTGAGCATAATAATAATAGTAATAAAAATAATGATAATAATAATAATAATTAAATAAAAACGAGGTGACATTTGTGGATATGAGGTTCGGTTATCTCTGATCTGATCTGTGATCTCTGATCTCTCGCGTGGGCTTTACAAACACGGAGGCTTCTCCCTTATATGTAAGTAAAATACACAGTATACACAGTATTTTCGGTACGTTAAACTTATTATAGTCGTGTGTATATATAGTATGTCGCATAGGCTAAGTAAATCGAAAATTTGGTATCAAAACGTGGATGATTAATATCGAACTTAATCAACTTTTCAGACTTTTCGGTTTGCCAAAAGAAGCAAGAACAAAAAAAAATAGTATATAATGGGGGAATTACTTCGGTCGGTGTGTGTAAGTGTGTGTGGTGTGTGGTGTGTGTGTGTTACACTAAGTGCTAATTATAATAGGTTTTCTTTTTTCGTTTTCGTTTTCTTCCATTTTTGTATAAAAAATAAAATTCGACTATACTCGCACACAGCTTTGTAGCTCTGCTTTTGCTTCTGTTCCTGCTCTAGCGCTCCCGCTTCGTGCTTCTGCTTCGTGCTTCTGCTTTTTCCCCGCTTTCGAGCTCCCTTATTGGTATGTAAAGATACCCTGCTAGGCCCATTTTTTTCCCCCACTTTTAACTAAGGCTACCACTGATCATATCCCTCTCGCTACCGTATTCAGTCCCCGTCCGATCTCCTCTCCCAAGATGAAATTGCACGAAGTTCCACTTCGAATGATCGTTCAATCTTCAGTCTTCAAATTAATGTAAGGTGCGAAGCAAATTAATAATCCCTTCAATTTTGATTATGCGTTCAGTATAGTGTGTGTGTGTCTCTGCCAATGGGAAAAGCATATACATATATATTAAATATATATATTTAGTCGCCGTCGTTGTTGTCCACCGACAATTTCAATTGTTGAGTTTAAAGCTAGTCAGTCCTTGTCCTAGTCCTTCCTTCCTTCCTTCCTCCGCTGTGTCTGCCCCCTCAGTTCTATATACAATCCCCCTCGGATCTTACCCAAGATTTATATATGGCCTTGCTGTGTGTACATACGCGTGTGAGTCCATAGTCTTATCCATATATGGTATTCGTATAGTTATAGTTATTATGTTGTTGGTATTATCGTAAGTAAAAATAAAAAAAAAAAATTGTATTACACACACAGTTCATCTGGTTTTCTGCGACTTACTTAGTAGGTCTAAGTTTACATGGTGACTTTAACATAGACCCTTGGCTCTACTACTCATTTCATGAATATTTTTAGTGTACACATATGTTTTGTTTATATATATATATATATATATATATCTTCTCTGATATCTGATATCTTACTATAATACACATAATAAAAAAAATTGTTTAAAAATGCATTAGTTTTATGTACTTTTTGTGTGTGGATGAAGAGAAATAGATATTAGAAAATGCTGTACAAAGACCGGAAAAGGTGTATGGGGCTTGGGGATTTTGGGTGTTTTTTTGGGACTCGGTTCTTGTGGGAACCTCAATGAACGGGGTATTCCCTTGGCTAATACTCGGATTGTGCTCATGGGGGGGGGGGTTTGGGGTTGAATGTATGAGTGATTAACAGTCTTCTCTCCCGGCTGCTGCTGTTGCTTTCTTCTATCCTAAATCTCCTAGGTCTTGCTCATCTAAAAAAAACTCTCGTCTCCCAATTTGGGAGACTTCACAAAAACACAAAAAAAAAATCCTTATATATGTACGTGTGTGTGTGTGTGTATGTGTGAGTGTGTTTGTGCACGTGTCCTTGCAAGTCCTTTATATCCAGTGTTTTATATCGTAAAAGACTTATTTTTGTTTCTGCGCTTGCTTTATAATCAAGTCGTAAATATAATCACAGTTTTTCCATTTGCCTAAAAATTGGTTTTTTCTCTCTCTCCTCTCTCTCCTTTGCTTTCCTCCCCTCTCCTTATATTTGTCTTCTTGCGTCTCTTCTCTCCTAGGTTCGTTCGTTCGGTTCCTTGGTATCCTTGCTGGCTTGCATCATCATCTTCCCGTCGCTGTCCTGGCCGAAAAAGTCTTTGCATTTTTCGCTTTTCTGTGAGATCCGAAATATACATGAGTGTGCGTGAGGTTCTGTGTGTGTGTGTGTGTGTGTATGGGTGTGTCCTGTGCTCCCTCCTGTACCACTCCTCCTTCTCCTCCTGCTCCTCCTGCTGCTCCTACTCCTGCTTCTGCCGTTCCAGTTCCAGCTCCTTTTCCTTTTCATCCTTTTCCTTCTGAATCCTTGCTCTCCGTAGCATACTTTCCCGCGCTTATTGATCTAATAAATTCATGCGTTCGTAGGGATGCTGATGCGGATGCGGCAGCTGGTGGGGATGCTGATGCGACAGCGGATGCTGATGATGGCCCAGATGGTGCGGCAAATGATGAAACCCGCCGCCGCCACCACCGCCGCCCTCCAGCTGCGTGAGATCCACGGTGGGCGTTGGGCCACCCGAGCCCGGTCCGTACTCACCGCCGCCCACACCTTCCACCCCCACCCCGGCACCGGCGCCTGCCCCCTGCCCCATCGATCCTGGGCCCGCTGCAGCTGCCGCCGCTGCTGCTGCCGCCGCCGCTGCCGCGGAGTTATTGAGCGCCACGTGGAACAGCTGCTGCAAGAGTTGCTGCTGATCTTATAAGAAGTCCATGCACGGCTTGACAATGCCCGGCGATGACTGCTGCTGCTGCTGATGTTGCTGCTGCTGCTGTTGTTGCTGCTGCTGCTGCTGTTGCTGCTGCTGGTGTGCTGCCGCCAGCTGAAGCGTTGAACTGGCCGTTCCACCGGCCACGGCTGCCGCTCCCACGATGGGTGACAGCAGCAATTCGGCGGCTGCAGCTGCTGCTGCTGCAGCGGCGGCCACAGCATTGCCACCGGCTCCACCGGCACCCCCGGCTCCGCCGCCACTCGCTGCGGCCGCGGCGCTCAACGAGCTGAGGGACTGATGGAGACGACTTCCTGGACTGCCCACCGCCTGGCCAACGCCTCCGCCATGATGGAAATACGAATGATGATTCTTCTGGCGGCGATGATAGATACTCTTGTGGTTATTCAGCGAGTTCAATGTGCGGAAGACCTTGTGGCACAGATTGCAGACGGCATTGTTCAGCGGCTGCAGATGCTGCTGCTCCTTGTGCCGCTTCAGGGTGAGCTTGGTGCTCAGCAGCTTGCCGCAGACATCGCACCGATGGCAGGCATTCAGGGGTAGGGGCAAGAGCAGCCGGTTCGCCTGGGCCACGTCCTGGGCACGGACCGAGGACAGGAGACTGCCGGCCGGACTGGCGCCGCTATTGCTGCTGCCTCGTTGCGAGGCGGCGGCATTGCCAGCGGCCACGGCGGCCGCCGAGGGCGACAGCGACGCCCGCCGGTGGTGCATGAGGGCATGATGATGCTCCAGCGGTGAGCCCGCCCGGGCCAGGGCATGGGCATGGGCGGCATGCGCGGCATGGGCATGGGCATGATGGGCCGCAGCCGCTGCGGCAGCGGCGGCGCTCAGCTCATGGTGGGTGGCATGCAACTGATGGTGGCTGGGCAGCAGCGACAGCGGATGCTGGCCGAAGTGCGGATGGTGCGAGGAGGGCGGCGGCGGCGGCGGTTGTAGCGGCGACGAGGATGGCGATCCTCCGGTCCCGCCTCCTCCTCCTCCCACGCCGCCATCCAGCTCCCGATCGTGGGATAGTGAACGCTCGCGCTCTCGCTCCCGCTCCCTCTCCCGCTCCCTTTCGCGCTCCCGCTCACGCTCTCTGTCCCGCTCTCGCTCTCGCTTCAGATAGGCGCTGGGCGAGGGCGTGGCACTGTGACCCGTTTCCGTGGCGCCGCCCAGCGAGGAGCGGGAGAGGCTACGTTCGCTGCCGGCGGCAATGTGCAGGTCGCTGCCGCTGGACTTGCCGCTCTGCTTCAGCTGTGCCTGTTGTTGTTGTTGTTGTTGTTGTGGACTGTTGGTGAGTGTTGTGGAATGATGTTGTTGTTGTTGTTGTTGGAGGAGGTGGTGGTGTGGTTGTTGTTGTTGATGGTGTTGTGGTGATGACTCTGGGTCTACTTGTTGTTGATTGTTGTTGTTGTTGCTGCTGTTGTTGTTGTTGTTGTTGTTGCTACTACTATTACTAGGGTTGCCACTACCGCCGGGCACTATGACGCCGCCGAGTAGGCTGCCGGTGTTGCCACCTAAACGGTCATAAAAAATAGGAAGAGAAGAAAAAAAGAGACAATAGTGACTTTTCTGTATATTTGACTTTGTTGTTATTATTTTTTTTTTCTGTTTTTTTCTGTTTCTTGTTTGTAATTGTTGTAATTGTTGTTTAGTAAGTGTATGTCTGTCTGTTGGTGTCTGGTTTATGGTGTAGACGTGTCGTGTGGTTGGTTTTTCTTTTGTTTGTTGTTAGTGTGTCTTGTTTTGCATGTCTGTTCGTGTTTCTGTTTTGTTTTTGTTTGTTGTTGTTTGTTGTTGTTGTTGTTTTTGGTTTACTTTTATATAACACTAACAAATCCAGGCTCAAAACAATGTAAATTTGCTAAGTTTGCAAGTTTTTTTTTGCTTTTTCATTTAATTTTTGCTTTTATTTTGCTTTTGCTTCTATGTATTTTGCTTGAAAGAACGCTGCTGCTGTTCTCTCGATTTAAAATCGGATTCAGATTCGGAGTGCAATTCGCATTTCGATATTCGTTTTTTTTTATCTCATTCCCTTGATATTTGTTTTTTTTTTTTTTTTTTTTTTGGTTTGGGGAAAACGCATGGAAATAAAATGGTAATAAAACGGTTTGTTGACTGTTGTTGTTGTAATTGTTGTAGCTGTGGCTGTTGTTGTTGTTGTTGTTGTTGTTGTTATAATTGTTGTTGTTCTTGAATTCGAATTTTGAAGAGTTCTCGTGCCGCAGGTTGGATGGTTTTTTACTTCGAAACTCGACTCGACTAGGCAGACTTGAACCCAAACTCGATCTCAAACCCGAAACGAACTCAAGCTCGAATTCGAGTTCGAAAGCCAAAGTCTCTCCCGAACACCAAACGGCGTTCGGAGGAGAGACCTGCATTTTTTGGTGAATGATTTGTTGGTGTCTTGCCAATATTTTTTGGAGTGTGATTCGAGTTTCGTGGACGCTTTTTTTAAACCAATTTGTTTGTCTTCGATTTCGTTATCGATTTGGATTTCTCGATCTATCGATTGCTCGATTTTTCGAATTTCGATTCAATTTCGATATCAATTTTAATTCCAATTTTGTTTGCGTTCAATTTTCGTTTGTCGTTGGTCGTTTTCGATTTCGATTTTGTTAAGTTTGTTTTTTTTTTTAAGCAAAATTTTGAAACATTTGTTTTTGGCCTGATTGATTTGTTTTTGTATATATATAAAATATGTTTTTAGTATTATTTGATTTTTCTTTTTTCGGTTATTTCTTTTTTTTTTTTTTTTAGTTTAGTCGCAAGTTGTCAATAATTTTTGCTCTTGCGGTTGTCACTAGTGTCTCTTTTTTTCAAACTCAATCGCAGCACCGTTGCCTGTGTTGGGTTCTGGATAGGGGTTGGGATAGGGAGCCAAATGTGCGGTAAGATTAACGTGCTTGGTTTGGTTTCTGAGGGGGTTAAGGGGACACACACTCGGGTTAACGACTTTCTCCAATGGTCGGTGGTGTGTGTGTGTGTTCGGAGATCGGGGTCACCTAGGGAGGACGTTGGTGATGTGGATGTGGGCTGAGTATTAGTAATTGTGTATCGCTCATCATGGGGCTTAAAGTAGTAATGATCCTGCAGCTGAGAGAGAAAGTGTGTCGGTTCGATTCAGTTCGGTTCGGTGTTCGGGCATCAACACACGTGACAATGAGACACTGAGGAGCTCTGGGCGGGTCAGGACTGCGCATGTTGGAGTGGTTGGTGAGTTAGGTGAAGTAAGGTGAGTAGTGGTGAGTTTGTGCCCTAGCTGGGGGTTATAGGTTCCACGATATGAGCCTGACGCCTCGAGTGACATGCATACAACATTGAGACCAGGTTGGGGGGTTCTTGGATCGGATCTTGGGATATCTGGGGGAACGGGATAAATGAAATATTCGCTTTGATGTGTAGACTTTTATTGTAATTATCATTAATCGAATATAAAGCGCAAGTGCAATCGCTCTTATATCGTACATCGTACATGGATCTCAACTGATTGGCTTGTGTGTGGTTGTGGTTGTGGTTGTGGTTGTGGTTGTGGTGTGGTGTGGTTGTGTGTGGTGTATATATGGGATATATATTTGCTTGTATCATAGGTATATCTTATCTGTATCTTTACTTAGCAGCACTAAACATTAACGAACACAGGTGTACTCAATATATCAAAGTATCCGGGTCAAAACATTTCTTAACCTTCTATATATATTTTGTAATAATCGCATAACTAGGTTAACATTAAATACAATTCAAAAAAATGCAAAAAGAAAAAAAAAATTGACTTACACACTATGGGTTAAACATTTCTCTTAGCCTACGGTGTGTACGGTGTGTGTGTGTGTGTGACCTAAGCCTAATTATTCAGAATCGTTACCTAGGTTCGAGTATTTCAAGAAAAGATCCTTTGCAATTGGTCGGTCGTTCGGTCGGTCGGTCGCTCGCTTCCCTTCGCTTTTCTCCTATACTCCTAAACCTGGTCAAATAGTAACGCTTTTCTCATTCAACATTCTATATATATATATACTATATACTTTTTATATATATATGCTTTTGTGTGTGTTTAGGTAAAAACTGTAAAACTTTAGCTTGGTCTTTCATTGATTCAGTGCAGTAAAGAGAAAGAGAGAGATAAATCGTACGTCTAACGTGATCGATAATCGATAATATATATAATTTGGAACAACGCCACGCTGCTCTTCTCTGCAAATCTGATAAATTGTATTTAGTTAAAGCCATTTCGAAGAATTCACTACGGGCACCCCTGCTCTAGTCTGCTCTGCTCTGCTCTGCTCTGCTTTGCTTTGCTCTGCTCTAGCTCCTACTTAATGTTATTAAGACTTTATAGCTGACGACAATAATGGTGTGTAGATGGGGTGTAGTTGGGAATGGGTTAGGAAAAGGGAATGGATTGGGAATGCGGTGGGGGAATGAGTAGGGCAAGGCTTGGGAAGGAATTGGGAAGGAGTTGGGAAGGAGTTGGGAAGGGGTTGGGAAGGAGTTGGGAAGGGGTTGGGAAGGGGTTGGGAAGGGGTTGGGAAGGGGTTGGGAATGAGTAGGGCATGGGTAAGGCATGGATTTGACATGATTTTTATCATGGTGTGGGAATGTCCATGCATTCCAGTTATTTGAATAAAGATGACTTCTTTTTTAGAGTTGCATATCTACGACTATCGATTACTCTTGTATAAACTGTGTATCCTGTGCTTAGCAACTACCAAAGGCAACTAATTGTAACTAGCCTAGACTGTGTCTCTCTGTGTGTCGCTTGGACGAACCTCCCTAAAGTTAAATATATGTGTACAAAAGCACCGTTCTGCATTACTGTGAGTGTGTTGTTTTGCGTGTCCTATTATGCCCTACAAGAACCGACTTGGGCGAGTCCTTGCCTCCCCTCAACTGGAAAACCCTCTGTCGCCGCTGCCGCCGCTATGGGTCACGTGGTGCTGTGGGTGATGACGGCGCGGCTGCTGGTAGTCAAAGTACATGAAGCCCTAGGAGGAGGACGAGTGATGGTTTAGCTGCTGCTGCTGATGCTGCTGATGGTAGAAGCTATTGGCCGTGGACGCCTGGGCGGCCACCGCGCTGCCCGGCTCCTGCTTCGGCTGCTTGAGGTTGCGATGGTAGATGCTCTTGTGGTTGCGCAGACTGTTCAGCGAGCTGTAGACGCGCTTGCAGATGTTGCACACGGGCTCCTTGGTGGGTCGCATATGCACGTTCTGGATGTGACGCTTGAGGCGTGTCAGCGAGCTCAGATTCTTGTTGCATGGATTGCAACGGAAATCATCGCCGCCGCTGGTTGCACTGCTGAGTCCGCCGTTCCCGCCGCCGCCGCTGCCACCCCCACCACCGCCGCCGCCGCCGCCGCCTCCCGAGGTGTTAAGACCCGCATTGGAGTTGTTCAGCGAGCTGTTGGCACTGCCGCTGGTCGAGGCCGAGGCTGCCGAGGCCGCCATGTTGGCCATTACCGCTGCTAACATCTGCTGCTGGGCCGTGGTGGCCGCCGTGTTGGACGTCGGTGTGCTGCAGGAACCCAGGATGCCATTGGGCGTCTGGCTGCCGGAGCTGCTGCTTCCCTGCTGCTGCTGCTGCTGCTGCTGTTGCTGCTGCTGTGAGGTCTGGTGCTGCGACGTCTGGTGCTGATGCTGATGCTGGTGCGGATGCTGCTGCAGAGCGGTCACCGAGAGGCCGCCGTTGCTGCTTCCATTGGCTGCGAATGTGGAGAGGTTAAGGCCACAGATGCCGGAGGCACTTGTGATGGCTGTAAGTCGAGTTGGAGTTCGGGTTATTGTTGTTGTTGGTGATGGAGTTGTTGGAGTTTTGGTTGTTGTTGTTGAGTTGGAGTTGGAGTTGTGGTTGTAGTTGGTTGTTGTTGTTGTTGAGTTGTTGTAGTTTGTTGGTGAAGAGTAAACGTTGTTGTTGTTGTTGGTAATCAAGTTGTTGTTGTTTATTGTTGTAGTTGTAGAATTTGTCGTCAGTTTACCTGACGACAAAGTGGGGAAGAAAGTCAGAAAACGTCGCATTAGCCCAAGGACAACGAGTTTTATTTATTGGTTTTTGGAATTTTGGTATTCTTTTTTATAAATGTTTATTATTATTATTTTTTTTTTTTTGCTGCCTCAATTTCTCTTTGGCTTCGGATTATGTCTTCGGATTTTGGAATTTTGAAATTTTGTAATTTTGACTCGATTCTTTCATAGTTCTTTCTGGGTTTTCTTTTCTTCTGTTTTGCCGGATTTTTGATCGAAACAAATGAATTTCGTTAGCATTTTTTGCATCAAATATAAGTTAGTTGCTTTATTTTGTATGCTTTAGCTTCTGCTTCAGCTTCGACTTCAACTTCAACTTCATCTTCAGCTAATTGGCTAAATTTAACTTTGGATTTATTTTTCGATTGTTCAATCTGTTTTCTTTTCTTTTCTTTCTTGTCTTTTTCTTTTGCGTGACATTAGAGAGAGACAGAGAGATAGAGAGAGAGAGATAGATAAATAGACATATAGGAAGAGAGAGGTAGAGAGTGGGAAAAATAGAGGGGGCAAAGAGATAGATAGATTGGAACAGGGATCAGGATCATCATCGAGATCGGGTGAAGGGCAGATGTGGAAAAGAAAACGTTGATTCTTCTGGGGGAATTCTTCTGTGCGGGACTAAGGGGGGGCGTGGCATGAGAAATTTACTTTCTTTTTTGATTGTTCGTCGACATTGAGAGTTGTTAATGGTTTCTTTCGTTTCTTTTGTTCTTTGTTTCTTCTCGATCTGATCGACTGATGGAGAGACGCTACTTTCTTCGGGGTTTCATTCTTCTCTTGTTTTTTTCTTATTCTTTTTTTTTTCTCTGTGGTTTCTTTTTGGTTTGAGGTTTAAAGGTTGTTTGTTGGCTGGTGTTTTGGGTTGTTTGTTGGTTTGTTGTTTTTGTTGTTGGGTTTGTTGGTTGTAATTGTTGTTTAACTCATTACCAAGTGTGCAGTGTGGTAATTTACAAAGGGATTTTTAGAGAATAGGAGAAAGGTGGAAGTTGTTTATTTTTAAAATACAAACGTGAGAGAAGGAGCTATAGAGGAGAGTGTGTTTGTGTGTGTGTGTTGTTCGGTTTCCCCTGTATCTGTGTGCGTGTGTGTGTGTGTGTGTCAAACACCATCACCGTTAAGTTCTAGTAGTATTGGTAAAAGTTGTTGTGTTCTGTGTGTCTTCTTCCAGTGTTCGTGTTCTCTGTGTGTTCTCTCTGGCCTTCCTCGGTATCTCTGCGTGTGTGTGTGTTTGTGTTTGTGTGTGTGTGGGCATAAGGGGGTGGGGGGAACTGTGTGTTCAGGGTGTGTCACTTAATAAGCACTAAAATTAAGCCCTCGCCAAAATCACCGTCGTGTTCTTTCTTCACTTATATATTCATAATTATCATCATCACCCTCTCTTCTCTCTGGGCTCTTAACTTTAATTGTTATCGGGTTCGATTTTCAGTTTCAATTTCAATTGTTCCATGATGGCAAAAATTTTGTAAAATGTACATTGTGCTTAGATTACATAGCTCTTCTTTTTTTCTACGTTTTTTTTATTCTTTTGGAAGCTTTGGAAGGATTGGAATGGTTGGAATGGTTGGAATGATTCTGAAAGATCTCTGTATACCAAATCATGTTCCGATTCTCAGTGTTCCGATAGATAACAATATACCATTTCCATTCGTTCGGCCGCTTACCAATCGATCAATCGATTTTCATCAATTTTGTGTGTGCTTAGTTGGTAACTTAAATAGTTCGGTGATCGGTAGTCGATAATTGGTGATCAGTGATCGGTGGATACATTTTTATCGATTTTTTTTTTTTTGAGTTCGTTTTTTTTTCGATTATTTTCGATTCTAGTTTCAAATCGGAACTTAAAATTAGTGAATTTTGAATGCCTTTGCATAGGAGTTAAAGTTAAATTAGGGTTTTAATTCTACGTAAAGCTAAGTAACTGATTCTTCTTTCTGCCTCTGTGTTGTTGTGTTCTTGTGTGTGTATGTATGTGTTTTTGTTTTTGTTTTTTTGTTTTTTTTTTAATAATAGGAATAGCAACAAATATATATGTATATATATAGAGCGTAATTTAAAGCGGTTTGTCAATCAATCAATTTTATATACTTGAAGCCTTGAGTTGTTTTCTTGATCAGTTGTTTGTGTTCTTTTAGTTTTAGTGCTGGTTGGGGGAGTGTGGCTTGGGGGTTCTTAAGGATAAGGGATAAGGGGTGAGATTGTATCATGTATCGAGTTGTCTGCTTGGGTCGCCTGTGGCTGTATCTTTTTGGGGAGTTGGGGGTTTTTTTGATTTTTAGTAAAGCGGATTTATAATACGTATACAGGGGGTAGGGTGGGGTTAGATCAATCAATTCTTAACAATATCACACCAGTTTGTGTGTGTGTGTGTGTTTGTGTGTTGGGTAGTATATATATATACATATATCTGTATATATTTATGTTTTTTCTGGGGGGGAGACCTTTTTGGTCGGCGGTTAGTACAATTGGAAAGTAAAGTAGAGGTTAGCTCTAGGTTAGATCTTTTTATTTTTTGTTAGCTGTTGGAGCGCTTAAGAGTTCATGTATGTGTGTGTGTGTGTGTGTGGGTGTGCGAGTATGTGCGGGGGCGGGCTTTTGTGTGTGTGTGTGAGCGGGTGAGTGTGGGTCCTTAGACAACTCCTTCTTCAAACGGCAATGGAGTCGGGGGTTCGCTCTCAGTGATTTTTCACTTTATTTTATTTCAAGGGGGGAGAGGGGTTGTGCGTGTGTGTGTGTGTATGTGTGCGTCCTGTGGTGTGTCTATGCGTGTGTGTGTGGTATGAGCTGCACTGTGACCTTGTTTGCTGTTTTTTTTTTCCCCCCGTTTCTATTTCAAGCTGAAACATAACGGAATGGAATGGAGGAACGGCGAGAAACGAAACAAGACTGTGCACGCCCTGTGGGTACTGTACTTTGGTGTGTGAGGGTTTTCTGTGATCAAATGCCAATAGGTGAGAGGACCCTGAACGCGGAAGAAAAACCTATTTGAAAATCTGAGAGTCTAAGGCAGGGCCAGTACGTTGAAATCTATATATAAATATATATATTTGTATAAATATATATAGACTGTATATTGTAGCCTGTAGATTGAGGGTAGTGTGGTGTATATCTCAGTGTATGGCCGAATTCAGGGGACAATGGGGCAACTCTGAAACAGGGGAACAAAACCGAAAAGCGGAACAGTGGAAAAAAGGACCAAAAAAGTGTCCTTTCCCATCGTCACAGAGACAGGGGTTAAGGGTTTGTTTGAGGTTAAGGGGCTTCGCAGTTGTTGTTTTTTTAATATTTCTTTTGACAAGACACATTGAAAATGAATGTGGAAATTCGTTCGAATGCAATTTGTTGTTGTTGTTGTTGTTGGTTGTTGTAAATAAAGCTTTTCTTTTGACTTTGCTGTTGGTTGGGTTTTGGGGGTTTGGAGCGGGGGTCAATGGATGGTTAATTTGTATTTTTTTTTTCGGTTGGGTTTACATAGTTTTAGACACAAGCACGACGACGTACAAATAAAGGAAAGAGTTCAATATTCAATATATATATATATATTATGTAAGGGTATTATGTATATATTCGATCTTCAAATGCGTTGCGTTTTACATGAAAACAAAAAGTTGACACCAATAAAATTTCGATTGCAAAATGTACTCGGTGTTACAGAGAGGAGCTCTCTCTTCCGTTTCATGTCTAGTGTTTTCTTTTTCTTTTCTTTTTCTTCTGGAACTTTGGAATGAAACAAAGGGAAACAAAACAGAAAAGGGGGAAGGGAACAACGCAACAAAAATTGCAAATTGATTTTCTACTTTAAAGGGAAATTATAGACTTGAAATTAAACTCATTTTGAAAATAAGAAAAAAATGGAAAACAAAACAAAAATTCGTACTTTTAGGGGACGTATTTTTTTCTCTATGCAGATATGAGTTTGTGTGTGTGTTTTGTGTGTATGTGTGAGTGCGTTTGGCTTTTTTTTTGTTCTTGTGGATTGTAAGTAACATTTAGCTGGGTTTTACTTTAGCACACAAAAATGAAACGAAACGCAAAAAAAAACCAGAAACAATGCAAAGAAAAAAGAAACAACAACGAAACTGAAACGGAAACGGAAATGAATATTTAAAAACGGAATAACAATTTTAGCAACATAATAAACACATAAACATGTAATCTCTTTCTCGTCAGGGTTTAGTATTATTATTGTAGCATTCGGTACTGTTTTTGGGGTTCAGGATCCATCACATGATGTGTGCTGTGTTTAATGGCTGATCGAATGGAGCAAAATAGCTGCCAAAATATAAGTAGTAGCAAAACACACACCAAATGGGAGAGGTCTCTCACAAAGCAATGAGAAGATACAGCTGAGAGAGAGAGCTGGGGAGCCTGGGAGCAAAGAGTTTGGAGTTTGAGAGCTCGGGAACTGGGAACTAGGAAGCCCGGGAGCTTGGTAGCCTGGGAGCCTGGTAGCTGGGAGAGCCTCATAGCTGAGAGCCGGATTGTTGCGGCCTAACCGCAGGCACACACATGTGCGAGGTGCGAGGTGCGAGAAGTTGTGATAGAATTTTGCTAAACACTTTGCGGCTTTGGCGGTGGTTGGAAGTTAATTAATTTTGAAAGCAAGTTCATCAACAACGGAATAAAAGGCAAGTGAGTGGTTTGTACATCCATTAAACCGCCGCCACACTACTCTAGAGAAGACCTTCTAATCGAAAGATGCATAAAGCAAGAAGCTGAATTTTTAAAGAGAATTTCAAGAGATGCGTTATGCATCTTATATAGTCTTTTATTAAGTGAGATCCTCTCTGTTCTCCTGGCATGTGGTGGTGGTGCAGGCGTGTGTGTCATGGTCATGGGTGTGATCGTGGTGGTTGGCTGGTTGTGTGTGTGTGTAGGTGTGGGTGACCGAAACAAATGAAAACATTTACCATCGAAACAATCAAACAAGAAAAGAAAATTTTTTTATACGCTTCATACGGCTACGACTTAAAGGGAACTCGACTTGAAATCGCAAGGAGCAATAGTGGGTCAGGTCTCTCTGGGATATCCTTTCGGTTCGGTTCGTTCGGTTCGTTGTGCTTCCAAGGATCAAGTTCGAATTCGTACTGAGGGGGTCGGGTTTTGGGGTTTGGTTTTGAGGGGGGTTGGGTTTGGGGGGTGGTGGTTTGCGGATTTCAAGAGTTGAGTCAAACGGGAAATAAATCGAAAGTTAAATCAAAAGTCCTGCTACTGAGCGACACCTGTGCGATATGGTAAGTGTGTCCTCCGACAGTCAGTGGCAAACGCAAAAATCGAAAGAAACAAAAGGACAACGAAAGCGATAAGTAAAAACAAAACGAAAAACGATAACAAAACGATTTAAACGAAATGTAACAAGATCAAACAGGATTAAACAAGATTAAACAGGATAAAACAATATTGCAAATTAAAGGAGATATCATTAATGGTTCTCTTCGAGCAGTTTTCAAGCAATTTTTCAACTTGCAACCTGATCTTTGGTCTGGGACTTTAACGTTTTTGGTTTTCTGTTGGACTTTTGTGTGTTTTTATCTTTACTTTAGACTTTAATCTTAAAACTTTCTTTTTTTTTTTTGTTTACTTTAAGCTTTGGTTGCTTTTGCCTTTCATTTCTTTGAGTATTCTGGGTTATTCTGACTTTGGATATATATATTTTTTTTGACTCTTGGTAAAAAAAATAGTTATTTTTTCTTTTCTTTTTTTTTTGGCATTTGCATTTGATGTAAAAAATGTAATAATGAGCTTTTTGTATTTTTTTTTTAAATATTTTTTGAGCGCAAATAGAGCGGAACAATAGAGAATACGGATAGTGAAAGGCTTGGACTCACCTTGGGGGGAAACGGCTAGGTCACCGGACTGCTGCAACTGGGTGTTGAGACCTAAGGAAGGCAAAGATTCCATTGATCCAGAGAGAAGGAGAGCAGGAGAGCAGGAGCAAGAGAGAGGAAGAGAGTGAAAGAGTAGAGAAAGCAGAGAAGCTTTAGTTAGTACCAAGTTAGTTAGTTAGATAGTTCGATGGACTCACCAAGCAACGCTGAGTGATCGAGATTGCTCATGGGAAAGTTGAAGGCGGCAGCCTGAAACATCTTATTCTCCGCCGGCGACATGATGAACTGCGGGGCGGCATGGTGTGTGGCAAGACCATCGCCTATTTCCTCATCATTGCCGGAACTACACACATAAACATTGAAAACAATTAATTATAGAGAAGGATAACTGGATAGGATAACTAGGAAAACCCACCTCAAGGAGCCCTTGCCGCCATCACCGCTGCTGGATCGATTGGCATCATGCTCGCCGGTGGAATCATTGCTGTGCTCATCATTGGCATTGGCATTGTTGTTCGTCGAACAGACCAGCTCCATGGGCTCCGATTTGACATCATCGGCACCGGCCGAGGCCCGGGCCAACGGCGAGGGTGTCAAGCTGCCCAATTTGTCGCTAATGGAGATTCCGTTGCCATTGCTGGCGCCATTGCCAGTGGGTCCGTTGCCTGTTAAAAGAAAAGGGTTTCAGATTAAACTAAGATTAACCCCAAATAATCCTAGGTAAAACTTACGCTTTCCTTCCTCCTTGAGCGGCGGTGTATTGTTGTTGTTGTGGTGCTTAATCGTGCTAAAGTCAGCCGGTGTCTGTTGGGGCGAAGTGCTGCGGGCATGATGGAGCGATGGCAAATCCGGGCTACTGTTATTATTGCTACCGGAACCACCACCACCGCCGCCGACACCACCGCCGCCGCCAGAGAGCGGCAAGCTACCATTGTTGTTATCAGAGCCGCGTGGCCGTTTTAGAGCATGCGAGGACTCCTCGGCGGCCACACTGCTGCGATGCATCATGGCCATGCGCTTCAGTAGCTGATTATTGATGTGCGTGGGCAGCGATGGGACTGCGGGCGGCGGCGGTGAGCCAGCGCCCTGGCGGCTAAACAGCGTGGAGGCGCCGCCATCGTCGTGTATGGAGGAGCCGTGATGCGGATGTGACAGCGAGTGGGCATGGGAGTGAGAGTGCGAATTGTAGGGTGTGCGTCCGGCGCCGGCATTGGCCAGGTTCTGGATTTGGGCCAAATGCTGCAAATGAAAATATACAGAGATATAACATTAACCTGCTATAAATAAAGGGTATGGTATGGTCTATACTCACGCTGTGTGTGTCCTCTGCCTGCTGTTGTGTCAGGCCCGAGACGCGCAGCACCTCGGCGGTCTTAAGGAATGACTGCAGCGACTTTTGATGCACATTCACCTCGCCGTGGTATATGAACTCCACCAGCGAATGCAGATCCATAAAGTTCACATCCTGCAGCAATATGACCGGGTGTTTGCAGGGTGTGCTCTGTAAGTAATGCAAATAATGAAAGGATTAGTCACAATGTAACGATTATTAATCGGACAACCTTCAAATATGACTGTAAATGAAATATATATATAAAAAATAACAAAAATGTTTAAAAAAGATAACAAAAATACCACAAATAAAGTTGAAAATGTCAACAACATCGAACGATTTGAACGTTTCCCTTTGCGAGTTCCAGTTTTTGCTTCTTGTTTTTTGTTTTTTCTTTTTTTCTTGCGATCCCCGAGAGCTGCATTGCCTCTGCCATGTGTGGTGCCAACTTCCCGCCTTGTCCCTTGTCCCCGTCCCGGTTCCCATCCCTGTTTCTTTTTTTCAGGGCCAGTGCATTCCAGTTTGCGCCGCTTTGCTGTATGAGTTTCACTTATCAAGTGGAACTCCAACAAAGGGAGCTCGCATGTGTCTGTTGCCTGACTAGAAATTGGGTCAAGTCTTGCCTCGCCTGCCTCCTCGGAGATCGTGGCATCCGTTGTCTTATATTTACTTGCCTTTTGTGCAACTCTCTCGCACACATGCAGACTGGATATTAAGTATTTGCGATTGAGTTTAACACGGAGAGCGGTTGGAGATTGCAGAATCGAGGTCAGCTTGGATGGGTGGAGGTAAGGGAGCAAGATCTCGATCTCTGCAGCTGGCATCATCATCATCATCATCATCATCGTCATCGACAACATCATGCAAATGCCTTGCCTCGCCCTGAGGGCGTGGCTGTTACACAAAAGCCAGAATGCTTTTTAGCAAACAGCTATTAAGACACCTCTGGACCCCGACTTCTGGCCCTCCTCCTTCTCCTCCCCTCATAGGATTCAGTTCAGTTTTTGTCGCTGTCTTTTGTTGTTTTGCCAGTTTTGTGTGTTTTTTTTTACACCTAATTAAAATAATGCGCTGCAGTTAATTAAATATTTATGCATAGGCGCAAAGTCGGGCACAATTGCGACGCCAAGTACTCTGGGGCGGAGTGTCCCTTGTCCACGGGTTTTGTCCCTGCCTGTAGCCTGGGCCAGTGCCAAGTGTCTCCTGTTTTGCAGAGTCCAGTTCGGTTCACAGTTGTCCTCTGTCTCTGGCTGCTTTGTCCAGCTCTTACTCCTCCTGCTTTCGCTGGTCCTCCTGCTGGTCCTCCTGCTCCTTCCTGTATTAACATTTGTATTTTTTTTCTTGGCGCCCAACGTGGGACTGACAGTGCCCACTTGTATGTATTTCAAATTGAATTTACAAAGTTTTGTGCCGCTTTTTTGTTTGTCGCACAAGCCCCGTCCAGGCCAGCAAAGTTTTGTATACTAATTTCTTGGGTACATAATAATTTTCCCCCCTCCCCTCCCACTCGGGAAATACGTTCGCCTTTGTTGTCATTGCTGTTTTTCTTGTTTTTCTTTCTTTTTTTTTTTGTATCGCTGCATTTAGTTGGCCTTTTTAACAAATTAAATGCCGACTTTTGCAGTTTTTTTTGTTATATTTTGGTAAGAATAAGGAGGAGGAGGAGCAGGAAGAGGCTCACAGAAACTTTGCCAGCAACTTGACATGTTCTTGTTTTGGGTTCCCTAGACCTGTCCTGCCGCCTAGCCCCTCGGTGTTGCGTAATCATCTGGAGCTGGAGGAGTTTCTCCTAATTGCAGTTCCTATAAAAGCCAGGATCCAAAAACCAAACAACTTTCCTTGGTCTTTTTTGTTTGTAATAAAGGAAAGCGCAGCAAGTTTTCTATCATGTTAACAAATCATGTCGAAAGAGACAGAGTAAACACAGAGCAACAACGGAGGGCGGGGCACTTTTGTAATTTATATAATTTCTGCTGCAGTACCAATCCCCTCCCATCCCTCGGCCCCCTCGCTGACAGCTTGCAACAATGCAAATGGCAAAAATGGCAAACTCTAACTGGCTCAAAAACCGCAATTGCGTGCAAATATTTTCAATGCAGAGGCAGAGGCAGAAAGCCACAAAGTTTTGGCGGGCAAACGTCGTCGCCATCGTTGTCGTTGTCGTTGTTGTCGGCAACAACAGCGAATCCACATAATTTTAATGTCATAATAAAAATAATGAAGCAAGCCGGGGGGGGGGAGGGGGTTCTGCATTAGTTGCAAAAAGTTTACTTGTGCCTCAAGGATTAGCCCGGCTCTACACCCCTTTTTTTCGACCTGGTCTAGTTTGGGGCAAGGGAAAGGCCTGCCTTATGCGTTGCATGATCGCAGCACACAAATCAATCATACGCCGCGTTGTCCCGCAAAAAAAAAGAGTCAAATGTATATGGAAGTCCTTGCCAAGTCCAACTCATTTGCACCGCAAAAACTCTTTTTGGGGGGAAGGGAAAATAAACAGAAACAGAAACAAAAACTAAGTAAGAGGCGGGCAAGTTAATGCCGTGTTGCAACTTCCACTTGCAGCTCCTTCCGGCTTTCCTTATGTGGCGTGTCTATTGCGGCAGTTGTTTCTACTTCTTTGAGCTGTCCCAATCCCAACTCCAACTCCCATTTGCAAACTAAATAAATTAAAATTCAAGCTAAATGCCATATTATTTTAGTTAAAGGTTTGTAGGCTTTTGAAAATCTCTTTAGCATATTATTACAAAGTATATAATGTATATAATATGCAAAGAGCACCCCCAGGAAGCAGGAAACACACCACATGTGTTGCAACTTCCATAGGAAGGGAGATAAGGCGAAGAGTGTGGGCCCTAAGTGGGTCACACACGCATGCAGATCGGCATAATGAAGCTATATCTCTATAAATAAACCATATCAGCTACTTTTGTTATCCCCTCTTAGTTTACTTTTAATCTCACACCATTAAAATACCCAAAAAACCCCACATAAAACGTAAAAGTCTCCAAAGACCCAAGTCTCCACGCGACATGTTCATTCCTGCTTGGACCCATAAAGGATATTAATTAAGACTCACCTTGAGCAGCTCGCGGAAGTAGGGACTGCAGGCGGAGAGGACAACGCGATGCGCCTTGATGCTCCTGCCCTCGCAGGCCAGCGTCACATCGACGAAGGCCTCGTCATCGCGCAGATTCTCAAAGGCCGAGGTGATGCTGCTCTGGTAGTTGTTCCAGCGCAGGCAAAAGTGCTGTGTATCGTCCATGGTGTCGCTTGTTTGGAGGTCCTGCTGATGCTGATGCTGTTGCTGATGCTGCTGATGTTGCTCTTCCTGATCCTGATAATCAGCTGGTGTTGGTGTACGCGTTGGAGTGATTGGTGTTGGTGTTGGTGTGCTGTTGTTGTTGTTGTTGGTTGCCTGCCGAGCGTTGTGGTCGTTGTTATGGTTGCTGTTGTTATTGTTGTTGTGATCGTCGTCAACCGTCACAACGCTGGCCTTCTTCGAGGTCACCTTCTTGCGTATGTTGGCGGCTTGTGTGTGCCTGTGTGCCAGGTTCCTGTCCTTGGGAAGGACAGAAAGCTCAGTGGCAGCTACTGGCTTCTGGCTTATGCTCTTTGGTTGATTGTTTTTGTTGTTGTTGAATATTTGTTGTTGTTGAAGTTGTTGTTGAGTTGTTGTTGTACTAGTACTTTCCTGGGCTGTGTGCTTGTTCACTTACTGATTACTTAACTGCAAGTGTACAAAAAAGAAAGAAAAACAAATTAGAATTCAAGTCACAATCGGATTACAAAATGGATCAGAAGAAGAAAAAGTCAGAGACAGTAACAGAAACAACTACCGGGGAGGAGATTCGTGCTGTGCCCGCGAAAAAAAAAGTTGAAAGCATTTGTTTCTGCTTTGCCATGGACTTTTTTCTCTGCTCTGTTTTATTTCTGTATTTATTTTATTTTTCTCTGTTTTACTTTTCGCTTGCAACTATGCGAAATGTTCGAAAATTGTTAACAAATGCAGTTTAAAATGTCAACCACGGCGGCGACGAATGCAGGCAGCAAAAACCCATTTCTATGTCACACCGCGAATCCGAATCAGAATCAGAATCAGAATTAAATAAAACTATCAAGACGACAATTAGCACTCGCGAAATGCTTTAAGAAGCAGCAGACGGCGCAAAAAATTTATAACGAGTGCAAAAAACCATAAAAAAAATTATATATATTAAAAAAAAAAAAAAGAATCAACAAAGCTGAGAAAGAGGGAAAAGAAAACAGCAAACGCATCGCAAAGTGGGGAAAAAACGAAATTATAACAAATGCGAGTATAACAAGAACACACTTGTGCGAGGGAACAACAAAAAAAGCTGAATAAAATTTTAAATTAATTTATATTATTTATATTTATTTTTTTATATTACTTTTCGTTTGTTTTAATCTTTATTTGTTAAATAAAACAGATTACAGGCTTATAAGTGGAGAGTGGAAGGCAGCTAATGGAGAGTGGAGAGTGGAGGGTGGAGACTGGAGACGCATCTGCACATCTTGCAGAAATATACACAGAACCCAAAGCGAAATCGAAATCGAAATCGAATTTAGAGAGAGAGAGAGGGAGAGAGCGAGCGTCAAGCAATGCTCTTAACCGCTCGCACAGATAAGCACTGAGCGAGAGAGAGAGAGAGCTTTCGCTCGACATTGAAAGTGAAAACTATTAGATAAGTCTGCCAGGCGTGCGCGCCTTTGTTGCACTTTTTTATTTTCTATTTTTTGGCATTTATTATTTTTTTCCACCATTTATTACGCTTTTGTGTGCGAGTGTGTGTCAATGTATAAATAGCAACACACACACACACACACACACAGGCAGCGCCTCAAGTTCTCTTTGTCTTTGTCTATGGGAATTTATGGGAATGCACGTCATCCCATTACCATTCCCACTGCGCTTTCCAGTGAGTGGCGAATCATCCCGTTCCCACCGCTTCTCCAATTCCCTGTCTCACCTTTCCAGCCGCCGGCGCTCGCTCTAATTGGGAACCCGAGACTCTCTCCTGCTACGGCTGAAGCTGGAACTGGAGCTGGAGCTGCTTCCAGCTGCGGATGGTGTGGCTCTGATTGGATTTCAATTGGATTGTGTAACAACTAACGGCTGTTTGGTGCATTTCTTCTCTTTCTTCTTTAAACACCTTGCCAAATAAGCTAATTAATTATGACTGTTTTTAACTGTTTAGCAGTGTTTAATTTCGTTTAATTTCGACACTCGAAAAACAAAAGAAAATAGAGCACACGCACACTACTCACACACACACGCGTACACACTAATGCACACTGGATGAACCGTTAGTTGGGAAGCAAGGAAGCCGAACCGAAAAACTGAACGAAGCGAAGGGGAAGCGACCCACCGACCGACCGACCGACCGACCGACCGACCGAACGAACGAACAAACTAC